>UESW01004294.1:906797-928080 GCA_900491605.1 Calamus simplicifolius
CACAGATAGATGGGAGTAGAAAGTTGATATCAAGTGACTCCACATAAAGCTTCAAGCACAGTCAGGTGGGAGTAGAGATCTGACGAGGGAAATGGAGAATTGACGAGATTGAAAAACATAAATGACTTGCAAGCGTTCACTTACATGAGGAACTAAAAAAATGCAGTTGTCCATTCATATTTTATTTTTCAAATTTCGATTTTTCTTCATATTTACTCTTTATTATGATGATTAATCAAACAATGAATACCCAATTTATATGATTCTTTGACAGATTAAAATAAACTGCAAAACCTATGGATCTCTCTCTCTCTCTCTCTCTCTCTCTCTAAATGAGATTTGATAAAACAGAGAATAGTAGCATATACTTGCAGCAAAGCCGTCCCAGTGATCTCACAGGATGGCCAACATGATTATAAACATAGCATATGACAATTTCATCCATCAAAACTTTCTATTTGTCCAGCTCTTGGTGTCCATGCATGTCTCCGTTGGTTGTCTGCATGTTCTGCTCCCCATCACCAGAGGTTTTGTTGTTGGTTGTCTGCGTGTTCTGCTCCCCATCGCCAGAGGTTTTGCTGTTGGATGTCTCCATGCTCTGCTCCCCATCACCTGAAGTCTTGCAATTACCGGACTCCTCAGCGTTGCCTGGTTTGCCCTGGAGTACAGTAAATTGTCATTAAAGGTTCAGTAAATCTCAAAGTCAAAAGCAGCATAAACCAGAGGGAAGCTATTAAATCGATTTTTTTTTTTGAAAGATATTTTTCTTAAAAGTAGCATGAGATCGGCTTCTAATCTGAAGATACTGAGAGGACTTACAAGAAAATAATCATTACTTAAGAAACAAAAGGCTTCAGATCAGACAATCTCTAAGCCAAGGTTTGCTTCAATTAGACTGAACAGCTAAGGAACCTTAAAGAAGTATAACAGTTCGTTTAACATGAACCAGATATGTGTAACAAAAAATAAAATATTGAAATTAAAATTAAAAATCATTTTCCACATGATTCCAAAAGCAAGGAAAATAAATTTGTTGAACTATTTGTGCATGATATGTTTTAGAAGAATGCAATAGAAGCCATAAGCCCATGCATGCAACGATGAAGTTCAATTGGAATACCTTTATACAAAGGCCAAGTTACATGGTGTATTCCAGGAGAAGCACCAGCAGTCCACCAGGGGAAATCAGATTCAAAGAAACAGACAGCATGGCAACAAAAAAACAAATATAGGTAGCAGAAGTTATGGAAAAGAAACAAGAGTTACCAAGCAGATGCATCCAAAAATCAGGGAAGGGGGTGGTCCATCTTGGAATCTAAGAGATTTGAAAATATGAGGGCCATTGTAAGGAGTCTTGTCCAAACAAAAAGGTCCAACACCTTTATTTCAGGAACTAATGAAGGAACCATGGAGTGATAGATCAGGTTTAATGGAAACGTTAAGGAGCACTGGATTGCAACATGGAGAGAGTAATTGCACCATGATATTAATCAAGTCAATTGACTTTGCAGTCATAAAATGCTAATTTTACTCCCGTAAAGGATCAAAAACAAATAATGGCTCTTATAAGATGGTGTGATAAGCTAGACATCATTTAAATATAGATGACAGAATGGAATTGGATATGTGCCTGTACCATTCCTTTTTGAAACACCCTAAATGAAAAGGTTAAAATTTGCATTTAAATATTTCAAAATCAACCATGATTCTTCAAAGAGATGGGTACTATATTATTTTAAATAAATTGCATGTAGAAAAAAATAAGGCTTTTTTTGTTGTTGCTGCCATCGTCATCGAAAAGAAGAAGATGCATGATTTTAGCATACAGACCACTATACAACCCTGATATTTTAGAAAGACAACCCCTCAAAGATCGGACTGAAGAAAAATACTCCAACCATTGAACTGATAACTGCCATGCTACCACACCTTGTCCATCTTCAAGTAGGGATCCCCGACAGCTATTGTTAGATGTCCTGGACCATCATAACTGATTGGTGCATGACATCAGAGAAGAATTGGAGGAGGAGAAATGAAAAGTTCAAAGGAAAAACAATTATGCAAAAGTTTGACAAACAGCAGATAGCTATCAGGGGAACATTCACAAAATATTCCACATTTATGATAGAATAGTAAAGCAGGGCTTTTTCTGTAAGTGGCCAGAATTTCTACCAGAGGATAGAGAAATTCCAGAAGGAGAAGAGTTGATTCAAAACACTGCAGCTCCACAGGGGTTTAAGACAAAGTCTCTTTTGTATTTTTTTTATTTTTTTATTTAAAAAAACTGACTTAAGTCTAGACTGCTTTTAGCTTGCATCACTAGCATCAACTCCAGTCCTTCTCCCTCCAAAATTTTAACCTTGACCTATCATCAAATAACATCAGAAACTCTGCATAAACCAGGCTGAAATGATGCTGACTTTAGTTCAATTATGGTATTGTCAACGATTAAGGACTTCATAACAGAGGCAACCACAGAAGGAGAGTGATAAGTAAAAGGTCTGGAGAATGTGATGTCCCTGAAAGCAGTGCATTGTGCATGGATGATAAAATTTAGGAGCAATTGAACCATGTCAATTTACTTCAATTATTAAATTCTGCATTTGCTAGCTTCTCAAAATACAAAACTATATAAATTTTAATTTATGAATAAAGAGAATTACAGTCATGGTCAGGACTAATTTATGCGAGCCATCTAATTTCAAAGCTCAACTGCAATAGAACATGAAAGACATGCCCCTATCCACATTCTACTTGCGGAGCATGTAGTCCATCTGTACTACCAGTATATCCTTCTCCTAGCCACTCAACAGGCAAACTACCATATGGCTGCTGCCAGTCCAATGGAAACTTATTAGATAAGGAGGCATATAGCTTTTGCAGCAATCTAGAATCTAATAGCCAGATTGCACAGCATACCTTATTCTTGTCAAGCCAGCCAAATGGTCTAGAAAGAAAGCCTATTTTTCTGGTGGGGACGTCCTGAGATGAGTCTTGATTTGTCATTGGTGTTCTACAAAGAAACAACACAAGATAAGGAACGCTCATGCATTTTGTATCAATACTGGTAAATTAAGAGAGAGAATGTAGTGTAAAGACAACTTCGCATACATCTAGGATGTGTACCCTTCTTATATGTGGAAGTTCATGCCAGGGGAAAAAAGTGGCATGTTTAAATTGGTCATCAGTATAGGTATGGATAGGTTATTCTCAGTGTACGACAAATACTTAACAGGAGGAAAACTGGCACTTGACTAAATGAAATTGGGATGAACGCTAGCATAAAACAATCAGCTAGATGAGTTGGAGATACCTTAGAAAAGGAATTGAAGGTTGTTGCGCATTGAGCTGGCCAGACTGGTATTGCAAGGTAGCCTCCAATGCTGATTCTGCCATAATTGCTCTCCTCTCCATTTGCGCAAGTGCAATCATGGCTTCTTCATATTTTTCCTGCATATATCTAGTGAAAGTGAATAAATATGTACAGCAAACAAAAATGCAACAAAATGATCAAATTTGTATATCTTATCCAATTTGTGCATGTAAATTCTTACTTAACAAGCAACCAAAGTGTAACAATCTGGGCCCCAAGCCCGTAGTACTCACGAGCCCGTTTCGTTATAAGAAAGCAAAACGGACAAGGTCCATACCAACTTGGGCCACCACGGCCCAAAAGGGATCCAATTGGTACTTGTCCATCTTCCTTAACTGGTTATAAACCATACAACCAACTCTCAATTTTTCGATGTGGGACTATTGGGAGGAGCATCACAATTTATCCCCCTTACAGAGGCGACGTCCTCGTCGCCGGGAGCACATGATCATAACCACCAGGCAGGCAGGATTCTAGAGGTAGCCCCCACAAGTTCAAGAGGTGGCTCCCATCAATGTAGCACTTTGCTCTGTGACCCCCACCTTCTGTGACCCCCACAGATTCAAGAGGTGACTCCCATCGATGTAGCACTTTGCCCTGTGTGGCACTTAGCTCCTGCACTTCTGGCTGGTGCGTGGCTCTGATACCATTATTGTAACGATCCAGGCACTGGGCCCACAGCACCCACGAGCCCGTTTCATTACAAGAAAGTAAGACAAATAAGGTTCATACCAACTTGAACCACCACGGCCCAAAAGGGATCCAATTGGTACTTGTCCATCTTCCTTAACTAGTTATAAACCATACAACCAACTCCCAATTTTTCGATATGGGACTATTGGGAGAAGCATCACACAGTCTCTCTCCTAACATGCTAAAGTAGTAAAGTTTAAACATGTTACAGTACTGGATTGCAACACATACTGGAACAGTGACAACCCTCACAACGTATAAAACTAAAATTTGAAAAATGGCAGCTGCTTTGCAGCAGAACAAACACTGCCTTTTCACAGTTATGGAAAAATTATGGCCCTTGCAGTGTTTGGAAATCCTATGAGTTGGAGGCATTGAGCTGCTTGCGATATTTCAGAATCATTGTTATGATGAACTTAACACAGTTTAAACTTGAAAACTATGAATTGTCAGACGCTTCAATCAGGAAATTGTCAATATATTCAGATGGCAATCCTCTTAGTTCACTATTTCCTGGAAATGGTAGTATATTAACCAATCCTCACGAGAGACAGCTCCAAAAGAATCTCTTACATCCAGATTTTCTCAACCAGTGAATAACTTAGTTGCTAAATTGAGAGAAGGTGCAGGAGTGGGCATGGGTGCTCATGTGTAGGGACACAGATGTTTGAAAATACACTTGAAGAGAGCACCTAAGAAGTCGGTGCAATTTTGAGTTTACAGAGAGTTTCTGAAGTCAATACATTACACTCGGCAGAAATTTCCTAGCACGAAGGTATGTTAGATATCCCAAGGGATGACATTACCATATTGCGAAAATAAGCTACCGTATGGCATGCTAGTTCCTCCCATATATACCACAATTGCCTTAAGACTCATACCATTTAGGGCTTTTTGGTGGTGTCAAAAATGCAATATGTCAAATAACCAAGGCTTGCAATCTTAGTACTAGACCCTATTACCTACGCCGTTATCATGTTGATGAAATATCAGTACATCAAGTATAGAGGGTCAGTTTGGCATATCAACCTTCCCACATTTTACAATATAAGTGGTCAGAAAAAAATGTCCTAGTCATTTCCATTCAAAGATAACTGGTATAAAGTAGAGCAAGTTTTTAAGGAATTACACACCTCTCTCTAAGTCTAATCTAGTGATCAAACCAATCTCTATGTTTAAGAAAGCATAATAAAAATTATCACTGGAAGTACTAATTCAACAAAAATGCAAAACAAAGATGAGAAAGAACCTCGATCATGTGAGCAGCATATCGCTGAGCAACAGCATCTTGCTCAGCAAATATGCGGGCATCTTCTGCCGCCTTCTGTTCTTGTTCCACTCGCATCAAGACCTTTTAGTTATCACAGCGAATCAGTTTCTATTAAAGCAATCTAAGATACCTACTCAATATGAAGGTACAAAAAGAACAGACAAGAAATGTAGATGACAAAAGTAAACAGGAGCATGGAAACACCTGAACCAAGGCATGTTCTTGTTCCTGCATATCTGATAAAGCCTGTTGTAACACAGATAACTCTTCCTCTAATTGTTCAACCTATCAGATGAGACAATAGGAATACAGCATTTGGGGATCAACTAAGGAGCCACATTTACAGGGAACATGGGCACAAAACTTTCTATTAAATACTTAATAATAAAGTTTGAAGAGTCTACGAAAGATTTCATGCAATTAACCTACCAAATTCTGCAACATAAGAGTAATTCAAATACTAAAATGTATTAAAATTATAATGGTGAAATGCACCAAGAGTTGCCAAACAATAAACTAGATCATAAAGCATAAAATTTAGCAGAGGAAGACTTGGCTAAATTCAATCCAGTCACTTCCTCACCCTTGTTTCCACACAGATTCCAGAACCACCTCACTTTTTCTACTTTTGTCATCTTTAGGTTTCATGAACTGTGTAGATCCAAGGATTGGGGAGAGGAGAGGTGATCAGATTTGGACGTTGGCTACATTCAAATGTAGCCAAGTCTACCTCAAATTTAGTAATCTTCACGCTTATAGTAGAATATGCTATAATTATGCAACATTAAAAAATATTATAATAGAGGACAGGACCAACAAAGCAAAACATTGATCAGGGCTTGAGAACATCAGGATCAACTCTCCGTTCATGTTCAACACCCAAGAATCAAATGTCGATCCTGTGGAAACAGTGCAGAAGCATTCATAATGGGACTGGAGTTTGTGAACTGCTTCTCTTGGGGAATGAAAGCAGGCTACATGAAGGGGTAGTGGTCAATCTGTCACATATTAGATATGGATCTAGTTAAGATAGTCACTTGACGTTATACGTTGTCCTGTGTGAAGAGCTGGACGGCAGGAGGTATACCAAGGGGATCCGCGAGGATGTCAGATTGTGGTAATGTGTCCTATCTGTCCTTTCTAGATCAACTTTACTTTTCCTCTGGGCCTTTCATAGGTCAGTAGCATTCTGGATTGCAGATTGGAAACTTTGCCGTTTAATGTCTAAACCACACGAGATCCAATAGGCTTGTAAACTAATGATCTCAAGGTTGTAATCAATGTCATCTGATGTGGCTAATGTAGCCACAAGGGTAATTGCGATAAAACCAAAACATTAGTGCGCCCCGGCATCTCCAAGACCGCCGAGTCGGCCCCGACCATTCCTGGCCGGCCCTTCTCGGCCCCGGCGTCTCCAAGCCCGCCGAGTCGGCCCCGACCATTCCTGGTCGGCCCCTCTCGGCCCCGGCGCCTCCAAGACCGCCGAGTCGACCCCGACCATTCCTGGCCGGCCCTTCCCGGCCCCGGCGTCTCCAAGCCCGCCAAGTCGGCCCCGACCATTCCTGGTCGGCCCCTCTCAGCCCCGGCGCCTTTAAGCCCGCCGAGTCGGCCCCGACCATTCCTGGTCGGCCCTTCTCGGCCCCGGCATCTCCAAGCTCGCCGAGTCAGCCCCGACCATTCCTGGTCGGCCCTTCTCGGCCCCGGAGTCTCCAAGCCCGCCGAGTCGGCCCCGACCATTCCTGGCCGGCCCTTCTCGGCCCCGGCGTCTCCAAGCCCACCGAGTCGGCCCCGACCATTCCTGCTCGGCCCCTCTTGGCCCCGGCGCCTCCAAGCTCGCCGAGTCGGCCCCGACCATTCCTGATCGGCCCTTCTCGGCCCCGGCGTCTCCAAGCCCGCCGAATCGGCCCCGACCATTCCTGGTCGGCCCCTGTCGGCCCCGGCTCTCGGCCCCGGCATCTTCGAGCCCGCCGAGTCGGCCCCGACCATTCCTGGCCAGCCCTTCTCGGCCCCGGCGTCTCCAAGCCCGCCGAGTCGGCCCCGACCATTCCTGGTCGGCCCCTTTGGCCCCGGCGTCTTCAAGCCTGCCGAGTCGGCCCCGACCCTTCCTAATCTGCCCCACCCCGGCACGTCCTGGTCGGCGAGGCTGGCCCCGGCCACCCCTGGCCGACCCAGATAAGCCTTGGCTCCCTCGGGAGAGTCGAGAGTTCCCGGTTTCCTCCAAATCTGTCCTAACACGGCCCTGGTAGCTCGGGATGCTCTGCTCTGACCCGCGCCGCCTGACAACGCCAGATCCAACTATCCACTGGCCACGCTGCTGATGTGACTGGACCCAACTACCCATAGCCCCACTGGCTGATGGGACTTAGCCCACCAACCGCCGTTTTCTCCCTTTTCGATGGGACAGGACCCACCAACCAGCGCAGATTCACGCAACTTCCAAGAACTCCGCGGACATTCCTTCTTCACGGAATCCCACGTGATCATGCTAGGGTCAACCCCTATAAAAAGGTGAATCCACTCAATAAACAGGTATGTGCGATAACCCCCAAAAAAATCGCTATCCTAAGGCCCAGAGAGGAATCCCTCCTCCCCGGAGAACACCTTTTTATCTAAAAAGAGCTCATTTGAGCTCCTCTTCTGCTATGACCTCAATTGCTAACTTGGGTGCCGAAGGGTCCCATCGGAGGATCCTCTCCGGTCCTGGGACTTCTTTGCAGGCAACCTGGTGAAGCGAAGGTTCGAGAATCAGTCTGTTCCTGACGTTCAGGACCAGTGATTGGGCGTCATCAGATTGGCGCGCCAGGAAGGGGACAGTTGGTGTAGGACGCAGCAAGTATCTCAGGGCTTCCCTGTGCTACATCTCGCCAAACTCTACTCCCCCCTCTCTCTCTCCTTGAAGCCATGGTGGTAACACGAGCTCAGGACGCTTCATCAGCTGTCCAGAAGGACTTCCCCCGCCAGTTAGGCAGCAGGAGGCCAACCCCCCTGCTGTCGATCCTCCAGTCACCTGCCCACCACCGAACGCAGCCGTCCAAACAGCGGAGCAACTGGCGACCCTCTCCCAGCAAGCCCAAACTCTCACTGCTATGGTCCACGGGCTCCAGCAGCAGCAGTCTGTGGCCACCCAGCACCAAACCGCTCCCCCCGCCAGTCAGCAGTCGGCGAGGGAAGGTTCTCCACGGCGGGAGGCCGGTCGGCGGGAGGCCGGTCGTCGCCCAGCTTCCCTTAGGAAGCCTCGCCGCGAGCCCTCCAAGCGGCCACGGTCCCCTGATCGTGGCCCCAGCAAATTCCCTTCTGGGCTGCATCATCAGGAGGAGCCAAAGCGGAAGTCCCGACTCCCATCTCCTTCTCCGTCTTCTTCTTCTTCTTCCTCCTCCGAGCCATCTCGGAGAGCCCCAACAATCAGCCGATAGGCGGAGGAGCGCCTGGAGGAGTACAACAGGCGGCTGGATGAGCTCGCCAGAAAAATCAATCATCAGCCGGAGGAAGAGTTTGACACCCGTCCTCCTTACACCCGCCGGATATTAGAGGAGCCTGTCCCCTCCAGATTTTGCTTCCCCCAGTGGATCCGTACGATGGTACGACAGATCCTCTCGATCATCTCGAAAGTTATAAAGCAATGATGCAGTTCCAAGGCGCTTCAGACGCCCTTCTCTGCAAGGCCTTTCCCGCCACTTTGCGAAGGCCACTCGCGCGTGGCACTCGTGCTTGTCCCCTCACAGCATCGACTCCTTCCGAGAACTGGAGAAGGCCTTCCTGGCATATTTCGACGCCTGCGATAAATTCCAAGGGTAGCGGACAACCTCTTCTCCGTGCGCCATAAGGAGGGAGAGTCGCTGCGGGACTTTGTGTCCCGGTTCAAGGCTGCCGCCCTCGAGGTCTACCATCTCGACGATGCGGTAGCGACGTTGGCGTTGAAGCGGGACTCCTCCATCCCGCTTCACCTTTTCTTTGGATAAGAAGCCCCCGAGCTCTTATTCCGACCTCCTCCGGGCTCAAAAGTACATCCGTGCGGATGAATCCGACTTCACCCGCCGAGAATCTTCAAGGAGCTCCAGCCACAAGCCCGCTCGCCCTGAGCCAAGCGGTCCCCCTCGACACCGGCGAGCTGACCCGCCTCGCCGATCCGACAACAGGCGTAGAAGCCCTGTCCCCGACGAGAGCAAGCTCACACCTCTTCTCGCCCCTCGATCTCACATTCTGATGGAGATCGAAGGAGAGCCTACCTCCAGCGCCCTCCTCCCATGAAGAAAGGTCCTCCCCGCGACAAAAGCAGCTACTGCCGGTTCCACCGGGACTATGGCCATGACACTGACAGCTGTACAGCTTGAAGCGGGCCATCGAGGAGCTCATTCAGCGGGACTACCTCGGCAAGTATGTTCAGAAGGCGCAACAGCCGCTGCCGGCCCTCATGGGGCCTCCGCCTGTTCAGGCCCGGTCGACAACGCCCCCACAGAGCGGACGATCGCAATGGTGTCCTGGGGGTCAGCCTCGCATCTAAGCAGCCGAGAGGGGAGGAGGCGCCGAGTAATGTAATTCCTGGGGGATCTGTTGTTGTAGAAAATGTAAACAATGAAGGCGTCGTCGTCTCTATGACGATCGCCAAGCATCCTGTAAAGAGGATATTAGTTGATAGTGGTAGCTCAGCTGACATCCTTACCTACGACGCTTTTGTTCGGATGGGATTATCTTTGGACTCCCTTCAGCCTGTGGCGACCCCTTTGGTCGGTTTTACTGGAGACTCCGTAAGGGTTGAAGGTGAAATACCTTTGCCTGTGACAGCCAGAATGCCGCCATGCCAAAGCATAGTGATCATGAAATTCTTGGTTGTGAGGGTCCCTTGGCATACAATGTCATTCTCGGGCGTCCAGGTTTGAACCTTTTGGACGCAGTTATCTCCACCCGCGTTTACTAGTGCAGTTCCCTACTAGTGAAGGAGTCGAAGAGATGCGCGGTGAGGTCAGCCCAGTCCTGCCCTGTTATCATGCGGCATCAAGTCCTCTGGAAGCTGAACCAGCTTTTGAAGCATCCGACCCCAAGACTCTAACAAGGGAGGGGAACCAGCTGAACACCTTTTAACCTTCCCTCTTGGAGATGACCCGGCAAGGACCGTCCGTGTCGGTGGACTCCTTCCCCCAGAAGACCGGGAGCATCTCTTAGCCTTTTTGCGGGCTAATTCAGACGTTTTTGCTTGGTCAGCATCTGATATGCCCGGCATCCCTCCGGAAGTGATCACCCACAAGCTCAACATTGACCCGCGGCACCGTCCAATCCGCCAAAAGAAGAGAAGCTTTGCTCCTGATCGACAAAAGGCTATTGACGAGGAAGTCAACAAGCTACTCAGTGCGGCCACATCGGGAGGCACACTACCCTAGTTGGCTGGCTAATGTGGTCATGGTGCGTAAGGCAAATGGGAGCTGAGGATTTGCATAGACTTCACCGACCTCAACAAGGCGTGTCCAAAAGACAGCTTTCCCCTGCCAAGAATTGATCAGCTGGTGGATTCCACCTCCGGGCACGAACTCCTCAGCTTCATGGATGCCTTCTCAGGATATAATCAGATAAGGATGGACCCCAGCGACGAAGAGCACACCTCCTTTGTGACAGAAAAAAGGCATTTATTGCTACAAAGTGATGCCTTTTGGCCTCAAGAACGGGGGAACTTACCAAAGGTTGATGAACAGAGTGTTCCAGGACCAGCTAGGCCGGAATATGGAAGTCTATGTAGACGACATGCTGACAAAGAGCACCCGCGCCTCTGATCACGTCTCCGACTTAGAGGAGACCTTCAACAACCTCCGTCGCTTCCAAGTTAAGCTGAACCCCAAGAAGTATGCTTTGGGGTCACGGCAGGCAAGTTCCTGGGTTTCATGGTGACCCAGCGGGGGATCGAGGCGAACCCTGAGAAGATCAGCGCATACTCGACATGAGGCCACCATCCAGCAAGAAGGAAGTGCAATGATTAACCGGGAGGATAGCGGCTCTAAGTCGTTTCCTCTCCAAATCGGCCGAGAGATGCTTGCCCTTCTTCAAGGCCTTGTGGAAGATGAATAGCTTCGAGTGGACAGATGATTGCCAGAGAGCCTTCGATGGGTTGAAGGCATTTTGTCCTCTCCACCGCTCCTATCCAAGCCAAGAGACGGGAAAGTCTTTTCTTCTACTTAGCAGCTTCTTCGGAAGCCGTTAGTTCAGTTTTGGTGCGTCTCGACACTGATGGAACTCAAAGGCCCGTCTATTATGTGAGCAAGGTCCTCCATGATGCAGAAGTTAGGTACTCCAAAACAGAGAAGGTTATCTTCGCCCTGATAGTCTCTGCTCGGCGTCTCCGTCCGTATTTTCAAGCCCATCCTATTATGGTGCTCACGGATCAGCCCCTGCGAGCCATCCTGGCTCGTCCAGATACCTCAGCCGACTCGCCAAGTGGGCCATCAAGCTGGGAGAGTTCGACCTTTCTTTCCAGGCTCGACCGGCTCTGAAGTCCCAAGTTTTGGCTGACTTCCTAGTTGAATGCACTTGGGCAGAGGAGATGACTGAGGAGGTTACCAAGGAACAGCGTGAGCCCGAACCAGGCGAAGATGGAGAAACTTGGATCCTTCATATGGATGGCGCATCAAACTCTCAAGGGAGCGGCGCCGGCCTCATTCTTGCCGGACCAGGCGGAGAGAGACAGAATGCGCCCTGCGATTTCTATTCGAAGCCACCAACAATCAAGCTGAGTACGAGGCCCTTCTAGCCGGGTTAAGGCTAGCCCAGAGTTTGGAATAAGGCATCTCAAAGCTTTCACAGACTCGCAACTCATCTCCGGGCAAATCAATGGGGAATACGAGGCGCGTGACCCCGTTATGACTCAGTATTTGGGCAAGGTTCGGCTCCTGACCTCCCTGCTAGCTTATTTCAATATCAGTTATATTCCACGGAGCGAAAATGCCAAGGCCGAATCCTTTCTCGTCTGGCCACCTCTGCCGACGGTATGGCAAGGGATGCTTACATTGAATATTTGGAAAGACCAAGTATAGAGGATAGCGAGGAAATCCTCCCGCTCACCCAAGAGCCCACATGGATGGACGCCTACGTTCGTTATCTCACTGATGGCACACTCCCTGATGACCGCAACGAAGCCAGGCTGCTCAAGTGGAGAGCCTCCAAATTCATCCTCCTCGATGGGCGTCTATACAGAAGGTCATTCTCCTATCCCCTGCTCAAGTGTGTGGGACCTGCCGACGCCGACTACATCCTCAGAGAAATCCATGAGGGCATCTGTGGAAACCATCTGGGAGGCAGATCCTTAGCCCAAAGGGCCCTCCGTCAGGGATACTTCTGGCTCACTATGAGGAAGGATGCGGCTAAATTAGTTCAGAAATGCGATGGTTGCCAGCGCCATGCACACATCCAACATCAACCGTCCACCCCGCTGAACCCACTCTCGGCCCCATGGCCTTCGCTCAGTGGGAATGGACATTCTCGGGCCATTCCCCCCAGCTTCCGGGCAACGAAGGTTCTTGCTAGTTGCCATTGACTACTTCACCAAATGGGTCGAGGTCGAGGCGCTAGCCAAGATCACTGAAAGCAAAGTCAAAGCCTTCTTTTGGAAGTCAATCATATGCGTTTTGGCCTGCCTCACACCCTCGTCACGGACAACGGCCGCCAATTCAACAACAAGCATTTAAAGTCTTCTGTGACGAGCTAGGCATTCATCACCGATTCACCTCTGTCGGCCACCCCCAAACCAATGGGGAGGCCGAGGTTATGAACCGCACCATCCTTAGAGGACTCAGAACCCGGTTAGACGGGTATAAAGGTCGATGGGTGGAGGAGCTCCCCAGCATGATATGGGCCTATCACACGACCCCAGAGCCCGACGGGCGAGACCCCCTTCAGTCTTGCCTTCGATCCGAAGCCGTCATTCCTGTCGAGATCGGATTACCCAGTCCACGCGTGGAGTCCTTCAGCGAGGAAAACAACTCCGCACTGATTCGGGCTAATTTGGACTTCATCGACGAGGCGCATGATCGGACGAGGCTACGCATGGCGACTTTTCGTCAGCGAGCGGCCAGGTACTACAATGCTCGAGTTCGTCTTAAGGTTTTTCGCTGCGGAGACTTGGTTTTGAGAAAAGCTGAGGTTTCAAAGCCTACAGAGGGGGGCAAACTATCCCCCAACTGGGAGGGTCCTTATCGCGTTGCCGAGATACTCCACCGGGGGGCATACAAACTAGAAGAGCTCGATGGACAACCCATTCCACGTACCTGGAATGCGGACAACCTTCGCCAATATTATCAATGATATTCCCCTAGGGCATAAGCAATAAAGGAGGTCCCTTTCGACGCAACAGCCTACTCTCCCTTGCATCCAAGGACCAAGTCTCTCAAAAGGAGCTCGCCGGCATCGTGGCTAACGGGACACCACTCGGCCCGGCACGGTCGTGCCCCGAGTCGGTTAAGACCCTAGCAGCTCCGTACCTGGTCGAGTCGCCCTTCAGGGGCACACAAACCCCTGAAGCGGTTCAAAAGGAGCTCGCCGGCATCGCGGCTAACGGGACACCACTCGGTCCCGGCACGGCGGTGCCTCCGAGTCGGTTAAGACCCTAGCAGCTCCGTACCCGTCGAGTCGCCCTTCAGGCGGCACACAAACCCCGAAGCGGTTCAAAAGGAGCTCGCCGGCATAGCGGCTAACGGGACACCACTCGGCCCGGCACGGCGTGCTCCCGAGTCGGTTAAGACCCTAACAGCTCCGTACCCGATCGAGTCGCCCTTCAGGCGGCACACAAACCCCTAAGCGGTTCAAAAGGAGCTCGCCGGCATCGCGGCTAACGGGACACCACTCGGCCCGGCACGGCGGTGCCCCCGAGTCGGTTAAGACCCTAGCAGCTCCGTACCCGGTCGAGTCGCCCTTCAGGCGGCACACAAACCCCTGAAGCGGTTCAAAAGGAGCTCGCCGGCATCGCGGCTAATGGGACACCACTCGGCCCCGGCACGGCGGTGCCCCCAAGTCGGTTAAGACCCTAGCAGCTCCGTACTGGTCGAGTCGCCCTTCAGGCACACAAAACCCTAAAGCGGTTCAAAAGGAGCTCGTCGACATCGCGGCTAACGGACACCACTCGGCCCCGGCACGGCGGTGCCCCCGAGTCGGTTAAGACCCTAGCAGCTCCGTACCCGGTCGAGTCGCCCTTTAGGCGGCACACAAACCCCTGAAGCGGTTCAAAAGGAGCTCGCCGGCATCGCGGCTAACGGGACACCACTCGGCCCGGCACGGCGGTGCCCCCGAGTCGGTTAAGACCCTAGCAGCTCCGTACCCGGTCGAGTCGCCTTTCAGGCAGCGCACAAACCCCTGAAGCGGTTCAAAAGGAGCTCGCCGGCATCGCGGCTACGGGACACCACTCGGCCTCGGCACGGCAGTGCCCCGAGTCGGTTAAGACCCTAGCAGCTCCGTACCCGTCGAGTCGCCCTTCAGCGACGCACAAACCCCTGAAGCGGTTCAAAAGAAGCTCGACATCGCGGCTAACGGGACCACTCGGCTCCGGCACGGCGGTGCCCCCGAGTCGGTTAAGACCCTAGCAGCTCCGTACTGGTCGAGTCGCCTTCAGGTGACAGGTAAACCCCTCATGACGGCAGAATCAGCCCCAGCCATCTCTGGTCAATCCAAACGCCTCCAAAGTTAGGCTTGGCGTCGAGTCGCCCGGGATCTTTCCAAGCCTTTGGAAGATTCATACTTAAACGAGCTTTCTTGCAAATAGCCTATGACGGCACGAAACATCTTAAGTGACCGTTCATATGGCCGGCCTACATCCTAGAGACGCATTCAAATATTGGCTAAGTCCGGAGTTGCGAAACATTTCAGAAGATACTATATTCGGCTACGACATCGTCAACATATACGATTTGGCCATAAGAAGTAAAGCACAGTAAGGTGTTTCTCTCAGAAGAAGAAAGACCGGATGGATCAAAACACAAAGAAGTTGGGAGAAAATATCTTTTCATTAACTATTGAAGAGAGGTACAAAATTAGGCCCGAGGCCGGTTATACACAATAAAGCAAAGAAAAATAACTCAAGGTTCGCCGGGACCGGGGTTCTCTTCGTCCTTTTTCTCTGCGGGCTCCTCGTCAGAATCCCCAGGTCGGACATCTTTAAGTTCAGCAATATCGATCTTGAGGGCCGCGGATACTCTGACCTTGCACATCTCGAAGCCCTGAACATAAGCATCGAGACTGGCCTCGATGACTTCCTGCTTGAACTCCGGCGAGGCCTTATAATTGGAGACGGCCTGCCCCACCTCGGCTTCGGCCCGCTGTGCTCTGGCCTCGGCCTCCCAGGCCTTGCTCTCGGCCTCTTCGGCGCGGGCGCTGGCCTCATCAGCACAGGCCACCGCCCCGGCCTTCTCCGAGCCCGCCTCCACTGCCGCCCTCTCCGCGGCGGCCGCCTTCTCTGCCGCAATTCGAGTCTCCTCCTCGGCACGTTGAAGTCGCCGAGTCAACTTCTAGTTCTGCGCCGCGGCGGCCTTCAATCTCTCTGAGGCCAACTCCATTTTGGCCTCGGCCGCGGAGGCCCGGCCGCTCTCAGCTTCAGCCCGGCTCTCCATCTCCTCAGGCGACCGGCCCAGCTCTCCTCGCGGGCCGAGGTTTCTTGATGAAGGCGAGCAAGGCTTTCGGCCTGCGCCATGCTCTCCTTCTTATATCTATCGGCCCGCGCCAAAGCCATGGTTATTGCGTTGGAAGAATGGGCCAGCGCCTCGCGGAGGCCAATGCTCCATTGACCAGCTATAGTAGAGGAAGCATGTCAGCCATGAGAAGAAGAAGAAATATGGGAAAAATGAGAAGTATTCAAAATTTACCTGGACAACAGAGACCATGACCATATCTAGGAGTGCGGAGTGACTCATTCCCCGCGTCTCCTTTTCAAACTCGGCGGTTCGGACTCCCAACAGGAGGCGGAAGGCCTGCGCGGCGTCCGCCATTGTGCCGACTGGGGGGACCAGCCTCGTTTGCCCTACCTGCTGGCCTTCGGCTTGGGGGCGGGCCGGGAGCTGGGCCGATTGGTGGGATGAGCTCCCCAACTCACCCCTTTGCTTCTCGGTCGCCTCCGTCCCATTCCGGGCCTCCCTGGCGACCCGCTCCCCCTCCCTGGCGGTTGGGGGAGCACCTTCCCTCTCCGGCTCTGCAACAGCCGAAGGGTCGACGGCAACGGTAACCCGCCCCGCCTCGGGCACATCAGTGGCGGCGGGAGCTTCCTCCTCTCCATCCAAAATTACCACCGTCGTTTTGGTGGTGGCCGGGATATCCCCTTCTTCGATTTCGGCCCTCGCTGGCTTCCGGGCCGCTCCTACAACCGGCTTCCTCTCAGCCGGCTCCCCCGCGGGCGTTGGGGCTGTGGGGCTGCGGCCGGCCTGGACGACTCTCCGGTCGCCCGCCTTTTCTGCTTCAAAACGGCCTCGAAATCGCTGGCAGAAACCTTCATTGCTGCACAGAAAAGAATAATGAGCATCAGTGGTGGCATACAGTAAATCGAAGGACGGACAGAAGGATTCAGGCGCCAAGCTCACCGGTCGCCGGGGCTAACTCGGCTTCTACCAGGTTCTCCTCGGACAGGAGTTCCTTGTAGCCGGGGATTTGACAGTTGGATAGTTGGGTGAATAATTCCTTATCCCTATCCCCTACGGTGGAATCTTCATTGGAGCTAGTATCGGGCTCCCTCCAAGTGGCCCTGACCCCTTCGACGTGGGCAAAAAGAAATCTAGGTTTCCACCCCCTAATTTTGGACGGGAGGCCTAAGGGGAAAGCTCTACCCGGTCTGGCGGTAAATGCCCACCAGGCACCCTCACCTTGACGGCGGAGCTTATAGAAAGCTCGGAACAGAGATAGCCCTGGGCGGGCCCCCTCGAAATGACAAAGGATGACAAAGGCACAGATGATCCGAATTGAGTTCGGAGTCAACTGTGCTAGCACTAACCTATACCTATCTAAGAGATTAAGGAAAAAAGGATGGAAAGGAAGGCGCAGCCCGCACCGGAAGAACTCGTACAGAGCGACCCGACATGGATGGTCAGAGGTCACCCTGTCTTCGGGCCCCGGCGCGGACAGGCCAATGAAGTTAGGAACATGGTATTTAGCTCTAACGGCCTCTACGTCCTTAGAGGTCATGGTTGAAGCCACCCCCGCGGGACCCGCTGGATCAGAACTCACCCCGGAGGAAGCGCCAGACGGCGAGAGGACAAGGGGACTGCCCTAATAGAAGGACCGGAGGTGGTCGGAGGTCCTATTGCCCCCGATTGACCACGGATGACGATGACGCCCACCGACTGAGGCATTCGACTACTAGCTACAGGGGCCTGGTCTTCACTGCTAAATTGGGAAGACTCTTCTACGGGTCTCTTGCCCTCCCTAATGGCACGACGGTCCATAGGTAAAAAAGGGATGAAACTAACCTGGGAGTTAGGAAGACTCAGGTCGCGGAAGAACTCAGGGAAGAAGAAAGTAGAAGAAAGCAATGGCAGCATAAAAGTTTCTACATGCGCTTGAAGGTTTTTATAGCCCCGTCTCCAGCTAACGCTGCCCGAGATCCCGCCATCTGGCGCGCGTCCACTGCGTTGCAGGCTGCCAGCCGAAAATCTCGCCTGCGCCCGAGGCGTGCCGCTTCGATCTGCTCTAGGAGACGTGATCCCCGGCCAATCGTGGGCCATAAAAAACAGAGCGGCAATGATGTCCTTGCCTTTTTCCATCACCCAATGAGCTCCTTCTCCGGAGTGTCCGGCGCCAACGTCATCACCACCTAACGCATGATTACGGAAGATCTTCGAAGCGACACTGCCTTGAAACAAAGCGCCAGCTCATCAACCCTTTAAAGCGCACTAAAGGAAGCAATAATTCTTTTGAATTTTCGCGTCCCTTTCGCCCAAACGATTGCATGCGCATGGTCCTTAGCGCTCAGGGCAGGGGGGCATCTGATGTGGCTAATTTAGCCACAAGGGTAATTTTGATAAAACCAAAACATTAGTGCGCCCCGGCATTTCCAAGACCGCCGAGTCGGCCCCGACCATTCCTGGCCGGCCCTTTTCGGCCCCGGTGTCTCCAAGCCCGCCGGGTGGCCCCGACCATTCCTGGTCGGCCCCTCTCGGCCCCGGCATCTCCAAGCCCGCCGAGTCGGCCCCGACCATTCCTGGTCAGCCCTCTCGGCCCCGGGCCTCCAAGCCCGTCGAGTCGGCCCCGACCATTCTTGGTCGGCCCTTCTCGGCCCCGGCGTCTCCAAGATCGCCGAGTCGGCCCCGACCATTCCTGGCCGGCCCTTCTCGGCCCCGGCGTCTCCAAGCCCGCCGAGTCGGCCCCGACCATTCCTGGCCGGCCCCTCTCGGCCCCGGCGTCTCCAAGCCCGCCGAGTCGGCCCCGACCATTCCTAGTCGGCCCCTCTCGGCCCCGGTGCCTCCAAGCTCGCCGAGTCAGCCCCGACCATTCCTGGTCGGCCCTTCTCGGCCCCGGCGTCTCCGAGCCCGCCGAGTCGGCCCCGACCATTCTTAGCCGGCCCTTCTCGGCCCCGGCGTCTCTAAGCCCGCCGAGTCGGCCCCGACCATTCCTGGTCGGCCCCGACGTCTCTAAGCCCGCCGAGTCGGCCCCGACCCTTCCTGGTCAGCCCCGCCCCGGCACGTCCTGGTCGGCGAGGCTGGCCCCGGCCACCTCTGGCCGACCCAGATAAGCCTCGACTCCCTCGGGAGAGGCGAGACTTCCCGGTTTCCTTCAAATCTGCCCCAACACGGCCCTGGTAGCTCGGGACGCTACCGCTCTGACCCGCGCCGCCTGACAACGCCAGATCCAACTACCCACTGGCCACGCTGCTGATGGGACTGAACCCAACTACCCAATAGCCCCACTGGCTGATGGGACTTAGCCCACCAACCGCCGTTTTCTTCCTTTCTGATGGGACAGGACCCACCAACCAGCGCAGATTCATGCAACTCCCAAGAATTCCGCGGACATTCCTTCTTCACGGAATCCCACGTGATCATGCCAGGATCAACCCCTATAAAAAGGTGAATCCACTCAATAAACATGTATGTGCGATAACCTCGAAAAAATCGCTATCCTAAGGCCCAGAGAGGAATCCTTCCTCCCCGGGGAACACATTTTCATCTAAAAAGAGCTCATTCGAGCTCCTCTTCTGTTGTGACCTCAATTGCTAACTTGGCGTCGGAGGGTCCCACCGGAGGATCCTCTCCGGTCCTAAGGCTTCTTTGCAGGCAATCTGATGAAGCGAAGGTTCGAGAATCAGTCTGTTCCAACGTTCAGGACCAGTGATTGGGCGTCGTCATCACCAATTCCTACCATCTTTCCTCCTTCAAAAGGACAATGTTCCATCCTGCCTGCAGTCCAGAAACTTTCTAATCATTGAGGACCTTCAGTGTAGGGTTCAAAAACTGATATGGAAGCTGGAGGTTCTCCAACATATTCAAGTCTTGGTTGCTTCATCCTAAGGAAATCCCTTACAGGCAAGAAACTTCAGAACTACAGATAAATCACTAATGTAACGCATCTTGATGAGGTGGAGATGACACCATATTTCCTCCTACTTTATAGATCAGTTGTCATCTTATTGAAGTGTGAAATACATTTAAAGCAGCCTTCAAGCGTCCTTTTACCCTTTTAACCTTTTCAGTGGGGCAAGGGCAACAACCCTGTCAGATCAATATGCTTGATCCAGGAGGATCATCAAGTCCAATGCAGACAAAATCTGACCATTATGGTTTAAGCCTGGAGAAGGTATGGAAAACTGGCGAATCCAAGGGGCAAGGGGGCAATTGCCCCACTGAAATTTTGGGATTTTAGTTATATAATGGTTCCTGCCATTTGCCAAAGCATCTGGATAAGGTTTGCCCCTTGGAATTTTGGTGTTAGTTACCAAGGAAAGAATAACAGGGCATGGGAACTCTTTGATTTTATTCTAAGGTTCTAGAATTTGGGAGAATATGACAAGTGTTGAAATTTGAATCTCATTGAGACTTGTCTCTATATCATATATGTATCATATCTCCTTGTGTTGAGGGGCAAAATCGCCGTTGCATCAATAATTGTGCAAAGGGTTAGGATAAACCCTAACTCCCGCTTGCTGTGCGATACCTGCTAGGAATGAGTCAGCCTCAGTGGATCGGGGCGCCTTAACCCCTCAGCGAGCCAAGGATTCCCAATGCGCGGATCCCTATGTCTCGGTCCAGCCGAGCTATCCTTGTCTCTCGGCCTCAGCCGAGCTATTCCCATCTCTCGGTCTCAGCCGAGCTATCCTTGTCTCTCGGCCCCAGCCGAGCTATTCCCATCTCTCGGTCCCAGCCGAGCTATCCTTGTCTCTCGGCCCCAGCCGAGCTATTCCCATCTCTCGGCCCTAGCCGAGCTATTCCCATCTCTCGGTCTCAGCCGAGCTATCCCCATCTCTCGGCCCCAACCGAGCTGTTCCTATCTCTCGATCCTGGCCAAGCTATATGTTATGCTTCGGCCAAACTCAGGCGCTCAAGCACCTCCGCGGAATCCGGCACGGGAGAGTTCAAATTCGTAAGATTCCAAACAGAAATCACGCCCAAGAGTAGCCTAGGACCCGCGAGAGTAGCCTAGAGCCCTGGAGCCTACGCAATCACGAAGTCTCGAGGTATCAACCAGCTCTCCCAGCCATCGATCCTCTAACCAACAAGATGCGAATCTTACTGACCTCATAACAAACTGGATTCAAATCCCAATGACTTTCAGACCCACGACGCCCCCAAGGAATTAGGTGATCCTCTATAAGTAGGGCCATCTCCTGGCTCCTCAGGTATGCGCACTGGCTTACTGGCCTATCCTCCTTCTACTTCTGCTCACCCTCTTTCCGCCATTAACGCTCTGCTCAGAGCTCTCGAAAGGCCGCCCCTGGAGAGACTCTTCAGCGAGAGCCTTCTCCTCTCGTTTGTTGATTGCCGATCCCGCTGACTTGAGCGTCG
>UESW01004294.1:928137-957140 GCA_900491605.1 Calamus simplicifolius
GAAGCACAAACGTGCGCTCCCGTATGACCTCTGTGTCCATCCCCGTGCGCTCTCCGTATGACTCCGAGGCTCCTCCTCTGAGGATTACTTGCTCTTCAGCAGCTCCTCTATCACCCAGCTGCTGGGACAAACCAACTTTCAAAAGGGAAGCTTGGCCTCTCCACTCTTGATCTAAGTAAAATAAGCCATGAAAACCTCTCTGACTCACAGGAAGAAGAGGCTTCAGGAAATGCTCAGTCACAATCTGCTTTCCCTTTTATAAAATAGTGAACTGGGAGCAGCCATTAAGGAAGAGGACCCCAGAATTCGAAACGCCATGGTCACAATATCACGTGGTGCACTAAGAAAAGAGGGGCACGTTCCAAAGCTTGTTGGGCACGCCTCCCAGGCCGTGATGAAAGACAAGATCTCTTTTGATCTCGAATCAAGAGCTTTAAATGCTAAAAACCGCCCATGAATCTTCGGGATATGAACGAACCTGGGAAATCCCCTTCGAAAATGATGTCGTCCACTAGCAATCGAATGCTGAGCACATACGCAAAATGAACTCACATCGGAAAAGGCCAATGAAATAAATGCCCAGAGGAAAAACGAGGTATCCTTCGGCAAATCGCGAGCCGTTTCATCTGCTTCGGTAAGAAGCGAACCAAATTCTTGCTTCGGATAAACCAAACTATCCATCTTACTTTGGCTGCAACCGAAGTGTTTCTTTCACTTCGAACTATCTGTTTTACTTTGGGCAAAGTCGGGATAATATTCCTTAGCCAAACCAAGCGGCATCATACATCAGGAAACCTATTTAAATCGACCTCTATTAGATAGGACGATTCAGTTCAGAATTGCTAAAAGCCATTCCACCCTGAAAGTATAGCTTGATCACGATGAGCTATAGGCAAAAAGAAGCCATAGGCAAATGAAGAAATCATTCAAAAATGATGACCAAAGCAATAGAACACATGGGAGAAAACAAAAGATTCATTCATTGAATTTTGATTGGATTACAAGTAGAAGAAGCAAAACTACATGGGCAGCCCTCAAGAATCAGTGTTTGGGTCGGTTCCAGGGCTCCCTTGGCAACATTTGAAGGAGTTTGACTTGTTTCACCTACTTCAATTATAGCTGGAGGGAGGACCCTGGGTTTGTCAGCGTCGGGCTGAGGACATTCCTCTGGAGCCGCAATTTCATCAGTGCCCAGGATGGTCTCAAGGTCAACATCCGAAATCTCCTCATATCCAGCTTCTTCGGTTTCGGGGGTACGAGTATCATAAAGTTCGGCCTTCAGGAAAGATAGATCTAACTCAGGATATACCTGAGAGATCTTCGCCGTGTCTCCTCTTCGCCGAACCGAAATGCATCGACACAAGCTGCCTTATGTTCATCAATAAATTTGGCAGAATTCTTGTACTCTTCATAACCAAAGCGGCTCATCTATTAGCTTTGACCAATTGACCCTCTAGCTCAGAACCCCTTTTAATGATCGAGGCCAATCCTCCCTCAGGATTTTGACTGGTTCTGAACCTCAAGCCCGATCCTGTCCATCTACAAACATAGGGTCGGTTAAAGCTATGACCAAAAAGAAAGACACAAAAAAGTTTAGAGAACATTATACCTCCTCTTCCCGCGAGCCATCTTCGTGCTCAGCTCTTGGATTTTGTCGAGAGCTTTCAATTTAGCCTCTTTATTTTGATGGAGGCCGTCCTTGAGGTCATTAATTTGAGATTGTTTTTCCTTGATCTCCTGCTGAGACTGATCAAGGTCGGCGGTGAGTTTGACAATTTGGTCGTGCTGCCATCTTATTCGGCCTTCCCTATCGGTGAGTTTCCTATTCAAGCTGCGAGCTGATCTTGTTGCCGCCGATACCTGCGCTCCTCTTTATCAAGCCTCTTATTCCAATTGTTCTTCTCCTCGGCAAAACTGTCTTTCAATTCGCCCCATCTTTCGCTGAAACGCTGTTGCATAGCCCTTATTTCTTGGCAGTTTGGATTTAATTTATGCCAGCTCCAAGCAAGCCTTATCGGATTGTTCATAGAAACCATAGAGTTTCTTGACTTGAATCTCAAGTTGAGAAGCTTTCTCAGCGGCGGCTTGATAAGACTTGCTCACTTTATTGAGATCCCGCTAGATAAACGCCAGAGCCTTGGAAAGTTTGCTGGTGGAATCCACACTTTTCCGAAGACCAGCGGCCTCCCTCCTGGCCTGAGCATAAGCCCCCATGGCCAAATTTAGGCACCAACTTAGAGCCCTCATAATTAAGGCATTCTGCAAGAAAAATATATGTGAGAAAATGTGACCGAACCAACCGACCAAACTTGTTACCTTGACTTAATTACTTACTCGGAAGGCGTAATTTGTGGCAATCCTCATAAGGGCGGGGCTGTCGATCTCGGGAAGGAGATAAAGATCCTTTGGAACCCCAAGCTGCCTAAACGCCTCAACAATATCCTCTACAGCGGACTCATTCGCTGAGGAACTCTCCCCCGTGCGCAGCACGGACTGCATCAGAGCGGTAAACATATTCTCCACCTCCGGATCATGAGTAAGGAAGTTCATGGCCGAAGAATCGATCCGAAGAGCCTCGATTGTGAAGCTTTCATCCGCTTGGCTTCCTCCATCAAGACTTTAACTTGTGAAGCCTTGGCACCTCAGCTTTGGCCAGAGGAATTTTGGTCCGAGCATCCCCCTGCTCAGTGGCTCTTCTTCTTCTTCTTCTTCTTCTTCTTCTTCTCTTTCAAGCATTTCCTCATACCCAATAGGCTCCATCAAAGCCTCATCCTCCTCCGCAACTTCTCCCAATACCTCGAGGGAAAGTCCCCCAACGGAGAATCCCTCGACTCCCGTCGGCTCTCCTCGGGTAGTTCTACCTGAGCCTCGGCGGTGGTGGCTACCTCTTCTACCCCTTGATTAAAGCAGGGGCCTCTCCCTCATCCACTTGCAGCATCCTAGGGCTGCCAACCTCCGATGAACGAGGCTGATCAGCCTTGGGCGAGGGGTTTGCCGGATAGGCTGGTGACATGCCCTCAGGGTCGTCAGATAGAACTACTATTTGAAGGGGAGAAACTTCAACAGCTTCCTCCAAGTTTCCCCCAATAACTCGTTCCTCCTCCACTACCAACCTCCCTCCGGCAGAGAGGGCTCGTCGTCAACAGCGGCCGATGCACCTGCTTTCCCCTTCTTCGGAGTGGAGGAATGCCGACCAACGCTAGTTTGCTTCGGCCTCTTTGAGTGGGGCCTGGAAAGGCGGGATCTTTTCTCAGACTTGTGCTTGTCGCCAGAACTGGATCCCCTATGGCGCTTACCCAGCTCCTTCTTCATTTGACCCACGAATGCCGACCTCTAGGCTACAAACACAGTAAGCAATCAGTTAAACTGCAGTAAACTTGCCTGAGTATATCGACCACCAGAAGAAAGGAAGAAACTCACTTTGGGGGTCGATATAACTTAGCCTGGCAGCAAAAAGAGCGTCCTCCAACAACAGGGCTCTAGCCAAAAATACCCGACTGCTACGAAGAGTTGCCAAGTTTCTCTTCTCCTGTTCGGACAGTTCTGGGCGAGCCTCCGGGTCTTTTACATAGCTTGCCCATATCCAAGGGAAATCCGAGCCAATGTTCCCTTCGACGATGAAGAACCAAGACTTCCACTCCTTTATCGACGATGGATTGTCCATTATCATCTTGAATGATTTCTGAGGGCTAATATAAGGCCACTCAGAGTTCCTCCTGGAAACCAGGTTGTAACATATTCGGAATATGGGAAGGGTTGTAGTTACCCTGACACGGCTGCACATCGAAATGAACCCGATGAGGTTGCGCCAGCTGTTCGGACTCACCATTATCGAGCATATGTTGTAAAATCTCATCACCTCCTGCACCAGCGGGTGGAGAGAAAACCGGAGACCCGCTCTTAGGCTTTCCTCATAGAAGAACACTCTACGACTCAGCTCCGTTGAGACCCTATGCTCAGCCCTCGGAAGCCATAGGGCAACATCCCGAGAGACCCTGTAACGGCAGCGTATTCTATCCAAATCTTCAAGGGTAATCTCGGAGGCTATGTCGTTTGGTCCCTTCATGTTGCCGAGATGAAGGACAAAGCGCAGATAAGCTCGTAAGAGTTTTGGGGGAGAAAGAAAAGTTTCTGAGGAATAAACGAGAAGGCGTTGCAGAAGGGATGCCGCCCTAGCCCCTTCCCCTTTTTAAATAGCACTCTAGAAGGAAAGCCCTAAACGCTAAAACTTCCGCTATGGGTGCCATGAACATAGGGGTCTCGCCACGTGAGACTTTCCCAATCACTATCCATGAGAAACGAAGGGTTTCCTCCTCATGCAATGATAAAAAATGATGGCAAGGCAGAAGTATGTCATTTACAAGACCATCATTGCGCGCCTCTTTGGATCCCTCTGAATGAGATTATCCTAAACTCTACTCCCTACATCCAAATTTACACTTCAGACTAGGGAGTTAGGGGCATGTGATGAGGGGTAAAATTATTATTGTATTAATGTGCTCGTGTACCATCTATTGGGTCGAGACCAATCTTGACTTCCCATCAGCCAGCTGTTATACCCGAAAGATATCGAAGCCGTTCTCATACCTCGGCGAGCTGAGCCATTCTCGTACCTCGGTGAGCCGAGCCATTCTCATACCTCGGCGAACCGAGCTATTCTACGCCTCGGTCAGACCGATGCGCTTAAGCACCTTTGCAGAATCAAGCACGGGAGAGCTCCAAATTCATGATGGCCGAACAAGATTTGAAATAGGGAATTATGCAAACAGTACCAGAAGTGGCCTAAGGGCCATAAAAGTGGCCTAGGGCCTACATAATTGCTGAATCTCAAGGCATCGATAAGCTCTCCTAGCCGTCGATCCTCTAACTAACAAGATACGGATCCTACCGGCCTCGTAATAAACTTGATTCGAATCCAATTTGAATCCTAACAGTTTACAGACCCCCGGTGATGCACCCAAGGAATCAGGTGATCGCCTATAAATACCTCAGCCCTGAAGTCTCTCAGGTACGCCTCCACTGACACTCTAACTGAGAAAGCTCCATTAGAGCTTGAGCAGAGCTCCGGGTTCTCGAGAAGCCATTGACCTTGAGGAACTCTTCTACGAGAGCCTTCTCCTCATATCTGCTTACTGTGAATTTTCACTGACTTGGGCATCGGAGGGTATTCCGCAGAGGGCACCCCAAACGCTCCCTGCGTGAGGACTATCTTGCAGGTCCCATCCGGGCAAGAGACCAGCGTCCAGATTCGAAGTTGAGCTGCACCCGAGTCGGAGAGCGAATTTTCTCGGCAACAATATATTTAATTAAATATTTTAAGAAGTGATTTTATTGATTGCATATTTACTTACTATGGTCTAAAGCCTTCGCTGGGGATATTTCTATTTGCATCGTTCAAATTATTTAGTACATCCCCCTAATTAAAAAAAATTCTCTAAACTACCCTTAGCACCCCTTGTCTACTCCCCTCTCCCTTCTCCGGCATCGGCACCTCCTCTCCTCTCCTTTCCCCTCCCTGGCACCGTCCCTCACCCCTCCCCCCAGCCTCTGTCTCCTTTCCCGTCCCTTTTCGATACCGCTCCTCACCCACTCCCCTTCCCTCGACCCCGGTTTCCTTCCCACTGGGGGAGGGGCACCGGGGCCGGTGAGTGAGAAAGAGACCAGGGTTGAGCCACCGAGAGGGGGGTGCTAAGGGTAGTTTAGGATTTTATATAAAAAATTTGGGGGGTGTACTAGGCAATCCGAGCGGTGCAAATAGAAATTCCCCTCAGCTGCCGTTTGGGGAAAATATTGACAAGTTTGCCTTTTCTTTTAGAATTTTAAGATCACCACTAAAATTTCAAAGAAAATAATTTGCCAAGCAGAAGGTTTGAGAAAAATATTAAATGTTAAGATCAAAGCGTATAAGCTCCATGGGCAATCTAGAGCACCACACCTGCCTAAGCTAAAAATTAAAGAGCAATCTCGAGCACTACAGCGAATTTGAAGAATACAAGACAAGATAAGGAATGCAAATAAACTAGCTCTTTTGGTAGAAGCTTTAGTTTTTTTTCTGTTTTAAACTTATACTAGCTTTATCATGGAAGGAAGAATCAAATTGAATCAGCCAGTTCTATTCAAAAACCAATGTGAAAAAACCTTTTCGTTCAGTACAAGGCATAAACCAGTTCGAATCATATTGAATCACTTGATTTAGCTTAATTTGGTTCGGTCTGAGCTAGCTCTTTACTTAAATAAAGAGGAGGTTTAAAGCCCTCTCTAAGCTCTCATCCTTTCTCTTATATTCTTTTTAGAAATTTGAGATCTTCTCTATTTTTCTAATGATAAGAGCCAAGGTAGCATATTGTGAAGAGTGCAAAGTGAGTCGATCGATAGAAATCAAACTAAAATCAAACACACAAAATTGAAATAATTTAAATTGAAGAGAAAATTTTTTCATTAAAATATTTTTTTATTATTTTAAAAGTTAATTTTCATAATAAAATAGGAGAATAGATAAACCATGACTCTCAACCTAAAACAAAAATTATATTAGGAGTAGGACTTGACAATAGAGAAATATACTAGAATTAGTTGGGTATAAATATATAAACCTGACTAAAATTTGATATTATTTTTAATAAAAATTTAAAGAAAAATCTAATGAAAACCGCTGAATTTTATAAGTGAGACAAAGTCTCTACCGAGAATTCATTAGTTTTGAAGAAGTTTGGCATGATCCTATTGGTCATAGTGCTTGTTAACTGTATCATATATTGCATTAAAGGAGGGAGATTTCAACTTGAAATTAGGTAAGGATCTTCCCATTCTCATTTTTATTCTTCTTCTCCTTCTTTTTTTTTAATTTCAATTGGTTGAAAATGGAACAAGATGGGGGCAATCATACCAAAATTTAGGATTTTAGTATGAGTTCACAATATGTTATGGATATAAGTATGATCTACTCATATTAGTCAATATCTTGATACAAATATTTGATATGCATAGTCTTAACAGGATACATGAATATTTTTCTTTGATTATAGACTGTTGCTGCCAAATCACTTTTGAAGAGCATCGAGCAAGAGAAGGGCTTTGTGGGTCTTCAGAGGTTGACAAGACCACCTCCTTTAGTTGAAAACCTGCAAGAAAAGTTTCAGACCGGTGATTCCGGCGGGGACCCTCCGATGCTCAAGTTAGCAATTTGGAAAACAGGGATTAAGATGAGATTGTAGAGGTTGAGTCCCCCCTCTCGTTGTGAGTCAGGATCTTTATATACCTATTTGGGAGTCCCTCTTACCCTTCGCAGATAACTATCAAATCTCATCTTCCGTTAAGATCGGCTCCGTAAGAGGTAGGTAGGCGTACAGTTGCTAAGCGCACGCCGTAAATATCAGCAACTGCACATAATTATCGGTAACCGCCCGTGATCTTGGCAAAAAGTGGGTGAGCGGGCTACGCAGCAGTCTTTGGTATTTTAAATCACTGGGTCCAATATTTGAAGTTGGTTCCACGATTGACTATGGGTTGAGAGCATGCGAGGTGAGATTTGAGGCCGAGGTCGAAGACAGGCTGAGGTCGAGGTGGGGCTCTAGGCCGAGGTCGAGGCGGGGCTCTAGGCCGAGGTTGAGGCGAGGCTCTAGGCCGAGGTTGGAGCTGATATGGTCCGCGACCGAGGCCGAGGCCAAGGCCAAAACCGAGGCTGAGGCCGAGGCCAAAACCAAGGCTGATGCTGGGACTAGCTGCCAAATTATTACTTGGCTCCGAGAACTATGCGGACTATTATACTATCGCCTGGGGAAGTGATCAGCCACATCAGATGCCCCATCGTCCTGAGATGGGTGGATGTACAGTTACCAGCGAAAGGGGTATTAATATCATCAGGTGGCTGATCTTCGTGCCATCGCTTCGTCCGTTCTGGCCGTTGAGATCAGGCGGGATTCTTCTTGGGTATGGAATTGCGAAAGGCGGACACCATCATTGCGGTGAGGTCACCGCTGTCTCATCATTGATGGTGCCTCTCGTGTTTTGCGCTCCGAGTGGTTGCCGCAATAGTCACCAGTGGCGAGCGGGCACGTGGTCAAATCGATCTGGACGTGATGATTTGAAATGACAAGACAATAAAGGGGGGTCGTCTCTGACCTATGCCATTTTTATTGCCTTTGCCTTCGTCCTCCTCTTGATTCTGCTCGAGTCTGTTCATCTCCCACCACTGTTACATCTTCCCGAGCTCTTCATCTTCACTCCTAGGATCCCAAATTCTTTAGGTTAGTTCATTCTAGATTCATGGCTTCTTCTTCCCTTTCCTGCTCGATTTCTGATTCTGGGGGTTATTTCCCCAATCCTTCACAACCTTCTTCTTCCCCACCGCCATGCTGGTATTCCTCCTCTGTCAATAGGATCCCACAGGAGCAGTGGCCCGCCGGGCGATCTCCCGTCAGGAATCACCTGGCCACCGGACGGGCCCCCATCCGGTGCCATCCGGCCATCGCTAGCTCATTGTCTACCGTGCAGCAATCCCCTGAGGGGACTACCTCGTGTATGACTGCCCAGGAGATCATAAACCTTAGGACTAAGTATGGTCTCCCCACCAATCTCCGCCTATACCGACCCCTTCCTGAAGATAGGGTAACCACCTCTTCTCCCGGTAGGATGGCCTTGTACGAAACTTACTTCAAAGCTGGTCTTCGTCTTCCTATCCACCTTTTCATACTTAATCTTTTAGATAGATATTCTCTAGCTCTGGCACAATTGGTTTTGAATTCCATTCGGACCATCATCGGCTTCCTAGTACTATGTTATATTTACGGGATAGAGGCTAGGATTTTCCTCTTCCATTGTTTCTATACCCTTAGAAAACAATCAGGGTGGTGGTCTTTTGCCTCTAGACCGACCAGAACTCTTAAGTTGTATCTTTCCACGTCCATCAAGGGGTGGAAAGACAGGTTTTTCTTTGCCCAAGTTGAGGGGATGAGGTCGGAGTGGGGAATTCCAAACACAGAGCCAAACAAGGACCATCCGTATTCCCAAGGGACCGAGAGGAGTTCAAGCAGCTGATAACTGCCGACGTCCCCCGATGAAACCAACTGCTGGCTGAGGAGAACCTTCGGCTGGCAGGCCTTATTCCCGGTAATGGTGAGCAGCTATGACTCTTCTTTCCACATCATATGCTATCTTCCTTTTCCTTTTTTTTTTTTTACAAAGTCCTTTTGACTTATGCAGATATGCTGCCACCGATCAAAGCGGTGAGAAGGGTGATAAACACATAAATAATTATCATAAACCTATTAATTAATAATTTAACGTACCTATATTATTTAATATTTTAATATTTTATATAATATTTTAGGTAAAACCTTATCAATTTGAAGATCTCGATTTTAGAAATTTAATGACACAAACGGCACTCAAATCGGATTTAAGATGAGCCCGGAATTAATTTTACATTGATTTATCTGTTTCAGCACGCCTTTTAAAGCGAAGTCGGCAAACCAAGTGCCGACTTCATCGTCTTCAGATTTCTTATTTTCATCTGATTCTTCTCCTATTTTAAATCCAACCATTTCCTCCACCAATTAAGGAATAAATTGGATAAGAAGTTATCAAATTGAATGAATTAAATTCATTTGAAGGAATTTGGATTTTATTCACTATTTATCTAAGATTTTCTTCGCGCCGCCGCGTCCTCTGTTTTGGCAACATTATTCACTGCATCTTCACCGCATCTGGGATTCTACAAATAGCAGCAAAAGAGGAGTCCTCGAGAGCCATCGATGGATTCGGGGAGATCTCTTCTTCCTCAATCAAAGAAGTGGCAGTGAGAAGCGCTGTTCCCAGGCCCTGTTCCCAGGCCGTGAGAAGCTTTGTTCCCAGGCTGCCATCCGTAAGACGTCCGTGGAGGTTGCTGTTGAAGGAGGAGAATTCTGTTCCTAGCAGCAGACGATCATGGAGGCTTCGCTTAAGGGAGGCATCCGTCCGTGCATCCGTCGAAAGCCTGTCTAGAGACTCTGCTCATCCATTTGTGGGCGTTCCGTTTGGAGACTCTGTTTCAACCGTGGAGGCTATTCTGTTCCGTGGCTTGGAGGCGTATGCAGCGTAGGGTCCGGTTTGATTTAGGAGAATTTATTGCTTTTTGTTGCCTTCTTAATGTTCATAAAACTCTTTATACTCTTTTGTTATTGAAATAAAATTTCTATTCATGTTTAATTGTTATTAAATTATATTTAAGTGAAAATAATTTTAGACTGATCTATTTTAAAAGGGACGGGCCGTGATCTACGGGTACGAGCCGTGCTCTTATAAGATAGACCATATCTTAATTATTTTACTACTAATTATCTATTTAATTAAATTTATAAATTTATTTCAAGATAATCGCTAAAGTCCCTGTGGAATCGATCCCTTACTCTCGCTATTCTAATAGTGAAATTAAGGTGTTTAAATCGTTGCGCTACGACACGCATCAGATTTTTGGCGCCGTTGCCGGGGACTTAAGTGTGTTATTTTGAAAAAAAAATTAAAAAATTATAAAAATTAAAAATATATAAAAAAATTAGATTAATTTTCTCTTAATTTTTGAATAGTTATTATCTCTTTATTTTATTTTCTTAATTGTTAGAATTTCTTATTTTCTTTTTAACATAAAAAAAATTTATAAAATAAAATATATAAATAATAAAAAACTTATTTTCTGCAAAACTCAAAATTCTTCCATTGACATCTCATAATTTATTAGGAAATTAGAAACCTAATCAAAAAATCTAAAAAAAATAATTAGATTAATTTTGTTTGATAATTTCAAGAGTTGGACATCTTTGTTGCATAGCATTATCATAATTAACTTTAAGGGCACAAACCCCTAATCAAGATAAGGTGGGGATTTCATCACCCTTCCTTGCCCACAAACCACATCCTTCATTCTGCATTAACCCAAACCTTAACTCTTTCATCTTTCCAAGGCGGTCTTGGAAGTTAGGAGCTGTCTAGATCTAGGGTAAACCTAGAATAGAGAGTCTAATCTTTGCTAACTTGATTGCTAAGAATTATTAAACCCTAATTAAATTATTCATTGCTCTTAGTTTAGGAATCTTTTAGGATATTTTTTTAGAATCAATAAAATAAATAAATAAAAAATTGTTTGCTTTAGAGTCATTGGTAGGGTGTATGCTTGGTCGCCGATCGTTGCAACCCAACCTTATACCCTTAGATCCTGAGATAGAAAGAACTATTAGAGCAAACAGACTCAGAATTATGGATCCTAATAACGAAAATAATCAACCAGACAGTTGAAAGAGTATTTCACTCCTTCAAGGTATACCTACTCTCCCTGCATTCAAGTGCCTCCAGTAGAGGCTGCCCAATATGAAATTAAGTCAAGTGTAATCCAAATGTTACCATCTTTCTATGGACTTACAAATGAGGATCCCTACAAACACTTAGATGAATTCTTGGAAATTTGCTCAACTGTCAAGATTCAAAATTTCTCCGATGATGCACTTAGGCTTAAGTTATTCCCTTTTTCCCTAAAAGATAAAGCCAAGTATTGGTTAAATTCATTAGACACTGTTATAATTTCAACTTGGGATCATCTTCAGAGAGAATTTCTTAAGAAATATTTTCCTATAGGAAAAACGAATCAAATTAGAAAAGCCATAACAAGTTTTTCCCAGACAGATGGAGAAATGTTCCATGAGACATGGGAGAGATTCAAAGAACTGATTAGAAAATGTCCACATCATGCTATACCCAAATGGCAACTGGTTCAGTGCTTTTATGATGGATTATCAGAAAAGCATAGGCAAATGGTTGATGCTTCATGTGGTGGGACATTTATGTTAAAAAATGAACATGAAGCTTGGCAACTCTTTGAGACATTGAGTGAGAATTCATTACATCATATGTCAGTTGCTCGTCGAGACCCTCCCGTAGAACCTAAAAGAGGTGGAATATATGAAATAGGTCATTCTACAGATATCTATACTAAGGTAGATGAATTATCCCATAAACTTGATCGGATTCTACAAGTTGGAAACATCTCTTCCCCATCTACTCAATTACATGAGGTCTGCATAATTTGTTCGAGTCCAACCCATTCTATAGGTGAATCCAGCTGCATACCAATTTCCTGAACTTGTTCAAGAGCAAGCCCACCAAGCCCAAACCCGATTAGCTCCTAGAACAGGAAATGATCCATTTTCAAATACTTACAATCCTGGCTGGCGAAATCACCCAAATTTTTCTTGGAAACCTCAACCTGTACCAATTCATCGATCAGACCTAATTATCAAGAAACCAATTTTAGAAGCATGCCATATTCACAATATCCAAACATCCCACAACCTCCACCGAATAATCAGCCTACTTTTGAAGACAAAGTGTTACAAGCATTGAAAGGGCTAGAAATGAATACTCAAATCCTTCACTCCCACACACAATCTATTGCAAACTAGAAACTCAGATAGGTCAATTAGCCACAGCATTCAGTAGAAGGGAGGAGGGTAAGTTACCTAGTCAGCCTATCGATAACCCGAAAGGACAATTCATGGCTGAAGGTTCCAATAGTCCTGACAAATTCCCAGAACATGCTAAATCAGTCATGACTCTCAGAAGTGGAAAACATTGAACCCACCTGAACCAACCCAGAAATTAGAAGTGGCTAAACCAGAAGAGAGAAGAAATGAAAAAGAAAAGGAATTCAATGATCAAGCAATCATACCTAAAGCCCCATTCCCTAGTGCTTTAGAATCTCCTTTGCCTTCAGATAAGAAGAATATAAAATGAATGAGATGCTTGAGTTATTTAAGCAAGTCCAAATAAACTTACCTCTTCTCGATGCTATCAAGCAAGTTCCAGCTTATGCCAAATTTTTGAAGGATCTATGCACACAAAAACGGAAAGCCAAGACACAAATACCAAAAAAGATACATTTGACTGAGCAAGTCAGCTCAGTTGTTCAGCAAATAACCCCACCCAAACTAAAAGATCCTGGTACCCCGATTATATCATGTGTCATAGGAAACTTCACAATCAAGAAAGCATTATTAGATTTGGGTGCGAGTGTAAACCTTCTCCCAAGTTCAGTATATGAATTATTCGGATTTGGAGAGTTGAAACCCACGACAGTAACACTACAATTGGCAGATAGATCAGTCAAAGAACCTCGTGGAATATTGGAAGATGTATTAGTAAAGGTGGATGAATTCTATTTTCCTGTCGACTTCCTTGTGTTGGATATGGAATCTAGCGGTAATCCTAACCAAATTCCCATCATCCTTGGAAGACCTTTTCTAGCTACTGCTAATGCATGCATAAATTGTAGAACAGGTGTGATGGATGTATCTTTTGGAAACAAGAAGATGAGATTAAATATTTTTAATGCTTCCCAAGGACCACCTGTGTATGATTTAAATGAAGTAAACATGATAGAGGAAGTAGTAGATAAGAAATTCCAAAGTTTGATTGATTCGGATCCTTTACAAACATGTCTTACACATTTTGGAATAGATGACTTTGATATTGATGAGTATACCAAAGAGATAAACATGTTATTAGAACCACCTAAGTTCGACACCATCCCTCCTTGGACTATAAAATATGAACCACTTCCAACTAAACCAAGTCCTTTAATACCATCCTTGGAAGAACCACCCCAACTAGATTGAAACCTCTTCCAGATGACTTAAAATATTCATTCCTTGGACCCAATGATACCCTTCCAGTAATCATTGCATCTACCCTAACCTCTGAGCAAGAAGATAAATTGGTAGATGTACTTAAAGAACATAAAGAGGCAATTGGATGGACAATAGCTGATATTAAGGGAATTGACCCTTCCGTTTGCATGCACCATATTCATAGTGAAATTGAAGCCAAACCACATAGAGACATGCAACGAAGGCTAAATCCAAACATGAGGGATGTTGTTAAGAAAGAAGTAGTAAAATGGCTTGATGCTGGTATCATTTATCCAATTTCAGATAGCCAATGGGTCAGTCCAATCCAAGTAGTACCTAAAAAATCGGGTATTACCGTGATTAAAAATGAAAAGGGCGAATCAATTCCTACTCGCACATCAACTAGTTGGAGAGTGTGTATAGATTATCGAAAGTTGAATGCCGTGACTAGGAAAGACCACTTTCCTTTGCCTTTTATCGATCAAATTCTAGAACGGCTAGCGGGACAAAGTTTCTTTTGTTTCTTAGATGGATATTCAGGATACAATCAAGTCCCAGTATTTCCTGCAGATCAAGAAAAGACCACCTTCACTTGTCCCTTTGGAACATTTGCCTTTAGACGTATGCCATTTGGTCTTTGTAATGCACCAGCCACTTTTCAACGATGTATGATGGCCATATTTTCTGATATGATTGGTCAATTTTTGGAAGTATTTATGGATGATTTTTCAGTCTTTGGTGCATCATTTGATAGCTGCCTCGAGAACTTGACTAAGGTACTGAAACGATGTATGGAAATGAATTTAGTCCTAAGTTGGGAGAAGAGCCATTTTATGGTTCGTGAGGGAATTGTGCTTGGACACATTGTTTCAGAGAGAGGTATTGAGGTTGATAAAGCCAAGGTTGAATTGATCTCAAATCTACCACCCCCAACCTCAGTTAAACAAGTACGATCTTTCCTTGGTCATGCTGGTTTTTATAGACGCTTCATCAAAGATTTCAGTAAAATTTCTCGACCATTGTGTAATTTGTTGACCAAGGATAGTTCTTTTAATTTTGATAAAGATTGTCTAACAGCCTATAACATCCTTCGAACTGCTTTGACCACTGCACCCATTATCAAGCCCCCAGATTGGACCATACCTTTGAAATCATGTGTGATGCTTCTGATTATGCTGTAGGGGCAGTTCTAGGACAGAAACTCAATCGAGAACCCCATGTAATTTATTATGCTAGCAAAACTCTTTCAGATGCACAAATGAACTATACTACCACTGAAAAAGAATTACTAGCAGTTGTGTTTGCCCTAGAAAAGTTTAGATCATATCTGTTAGGGTCTAAAGTTTTAGTTTATTCAGATCATGCAGCGTTGAGGCATCTTATATCAAAAAAGGATACAAAACCCAGACTGATTAGATGGATCCTTCTACTACAAGAATTTGATCTAGAAATCTTAGATAAGAAGGGTTCTGAAAATATGGTAGCAGATCATATCTCTAGGATCTCAGTGGAATACAATAAAGAAATAATCAGAGATAAGTTCCCTGATGAGCAATTATTCTCAATTTCCATAGCAGTCTTCCCTGGTTTGCCCACATTGTGAATTATTTGGCAACAGGAAAAGTACCTTCCCACTGGACAAAACAAGAAAAAGATAGATTTTTCTCACAAATCAAATATTACTTTTGGGAAGACCCTGAATTATTTAAGTACTGTTCAGATCAGGTGATTAGGCGATGTGTTCCCGAAAGTGAATTCAAAAGTATACTTAACTTCTGTCATTCTCTTGCCTGTGGAGGACATTTTAGTGGAAAGAAAACTGCAGCAAAGGTACTGCAAAGTGGGTTTTATTGGCCAACTCTTTTTAAAGATGCACATGAATTTAGCCGTAATTGTCTCCAATGTCAACAAACAGGAAATATATCTCGAAAAGACATGATGCCCCTAAACCCTATCTTGGTTGTAGAAATTTTTGATGTATGGGGTATTGATTTTATGGGCCCATTTCCTTCCTCTTTTGGATTTGAATACATTCTAGTGGCAGTTGATTATGTGTCAAAATGGATTGAAGCCATGGCAACTCGAACCAATGACCATAAAGTTGTAATCAAGTTTATTCAGCATAATATCCTTAGTCGTTTTGGATGCCCAAGGGCTATAATTAGTGATGGGGGTACACATTTCACGAATAGACACTTTGAAGGATTAATGAACAAATATGGAATTACTCATAAGGTAGCTACACCTTATCATCCCCAAACTAGTGGCCAAGTTGAAATATCAAATAGAGAAATTAAAAATATCCTTGAGAAAACGGTGAGACCTGATAGGAAAGATTGGTCAGAACGTTTGGATGATGCATTATGGGCTTATCGTACTGCATTTAAAACTCCCATAGGAATGTCTCCTTACAGGCTCGTATTTGGAAAAGCCTGTCATTTACCTGTAGAATTAGAACACCGTGCATTTTGGGCTATCAAGCAATTTAATTATGATATGAAAAATGCAGGTGTCAATAGAAAACTCAATTGAATGAGTTAGAAGAGCTACGAAATGAGGCATATGAGAGCTCAAAAATTTATAAAGAACGAACCAAGCATATCATGACAAATTTATTAGTAGAAAAATTTTTGAACCAAATCAAAAAGTATGGCTTTACAATTCAAGATTACACCTTTTCCCTGGAAAACTTCGTTCACGATGGAATGGACCTTTTATAGTAACTCAAGTATTTCCCCATGGAGCTGTAGAGCTTAAAGACCCCAAGCAAGGAAATACATTCAAAGTAAATGGCCAACGTTTGAAACCATATATAGAAGAAATTAATGATGGAGAAATTGTTGAATCAATTGATCTTGTGAACCCAACACTATCATAATAAGTAGCACAGTCTGGCTGAAGACTTTAAACTTAGCGCTCTTGGGAGGCAACCCAGTTTATTAGTTATTTTTAACTTTCTGTTCTTTTAGTGTGTTCTTTTAGTATGACCAGAGAAGAGCAACAGAAGCAGATTGAAAGAAGATGGCAACAATGAAACTTCCAACCTTCAAATACTCTACCAGGTAGTATCTTTCCTTGAAATTAATTTTTCTTCCATTAGGGACAATGGAAATTAAGTTGGGGGGGAGGAAAAAGAATAATAAATCCTCGAGTAAAACTATAATCAGATGTGTGTACCAAATTCTGTCTCGATTTGAAGTTAATCAAGCAGTCTATTAATGAATTAATGGTTAGATTATTTTTGAGATACTGAGGAATAAATTATTAAGAAAACCTAATAAAAGGTAGGGTTTAGCCCAGAAAAATTTTTAGAATAATTTCAGACCCTCCTGACCACTGATCTTAATAGTACAATCTACTTAATAAGGGTATGGGTGAAAATGTTATTCAAAAAAAAAAAAAAAAAAAAAATCTCTCTTAAAGTTAATAGATTAGGTTCTTAGCATTTTTCACTGAGTAACCGGGCCCCGTCACCTAAGAAAGTGATGTTGTTCGCGTAAAAAGGTGGGAATGTAAAAGAACCTAAGTAGAGTCAGTCCTACCTAAAGCCTTTTTAACTCGAGTAAGTAAGTCCGAGGGGTGTTTTACACCTAATGCCCTAAAACCAATTGGTTTGGGAGCCATTGGCCTAAAGCTCGCTACAAGGGTTAATTAGAAAGCAAGGGGTTAGGACATTGCACTGACTTTACATATAAATAAATAAATAAGAACCAAAGTACAAAAGACATTACACCCAACCCAAATTAAGTTAGAAGACTTAATTAGAGAAGTGGAAAGTTGGTGAAGGAAGACTTCTATAAATTCTTATGGACTACACTTTATCACTAAAAAACTTAATAATCCAATGAAGTACCTCCCTTATGATCTAAAAAATTTTTAAGAACTATAAGATAACTATCAATTCTTGGACTAGCTTGGTACATATTTCTAAATTTCTTATTTGCTCGAGGACGAGTAAGATTCAAGTTGGGGGGAGTGATAAACGCATAAATAATTATCATTAAACCTATTAATTAATAATTTAACGTACCTATTATTATTTAATATTTTAATATTTTATATAATATTTTAGATAAAACCTTATCAATTTAAAGAGCTCGATTTTAGGGATTTAATGACGCAAACGGCACTCAAATCGGATTTAAGATGAGCTCGGAATTGATTTTATAAGGATTTAGCACGATTTTAAAGCGAAGTCGGCAAACCCAGTGCCGACTTCATCGTCTTTCTTATTTTCACCGATTCTTCTCCTATTCAAATCTAACCGTTTCCTCCCAATTAAGGAATAAATTAGATGGAAGTTATCAAATTGAAGAATTAAATTCATTTGAAGGAATTTGGATTTTATTCACTATTTATCCGGGATTTTCTCCGTGCCGCCCGTGTCCTCTGTTTTGGCAACATTGTTCACCGCATCTTCACCGCGTTTGGGATTCTACAAATAGCAGAAAAAGAGGAGTCCTCAAGAGCCAATTCGTGGAGCGAGGACCGTGAGAAGCTCTGTTCCCAGGCCGTGAAGCTCTGTTCTTGCCATTCGTGAGACGTCCGTGGAGGTTGCTGTTGAGAGGCTCTGTTCCTGATCGTGGAGGCTTCGCTTTCCGTCTGTGAAGAAACTGCTCAGTTCCGTTGGAGAATCGTGGAGGCTCTGTTAGTCCGTGGCTTGGAGGCGTATGCAGCGGAGGGTCCAGTTTGATTTAGGAGAATTTATTGCTTTTTGTTGCCTTCTTAATGTTAAAAATAAAACTCTTATGCACTCTTGATGTTATTGAAATAAAATTTCATTCATGTTTAATTATTATTAAATTATATTTAAGTAAAATAATTTAGACTGATCTATTCTTAAAAGGGACGGCCGTGATCTACGGGTACGAGCCGTGCTCTTATAAGATAGACCATATCTTATTATTTTGCACTACTAATTATCTATTTAGTTAAATTTATAAATTTATTTCAAGATAATCGCTAAAGTCCCTGTGGAATCGATCCCTTACTCTCGCTATTCTAATAGTGAAATTAAGGTGTTTTAATCATTGCGCTACGACACGCATCCAACGAAAGGAGGGTAAAGGCTGATGGAGCCTCTGCCGAAAAAAGGGTCATAGCCAAGGCAGATAGAAAGAAGACCGAGGCCGAAAGGGCCAAGGGAAAGACTATAGAGGCCGAGGAGACAAGGAAGGGGCCTCGGTTGCCATCGCCGGCATGATCTTGATCCCCAACTTCACTCACTCGCAGGCCCCAGATAGAGAGGGAGGCAGACATCGACCTCGCAGCCGATACTCCCCCGGAGGGGCTGGGGGTTGGAGTACCGCCACCACCACCACCAACTATCTCAAAAGCGGGGGTAACCGAGCTAGCCCCCAACTCGATTCCAGAGGTTACCCCATGAGCAGAAGCGGAGGCAACCCAAGAGCCCCTCAGGGTGTCAGAGCAAACAAAGGGGAGAGCAAACGGAGGGGGTGCCTTCGGCTCCCGATGCTATTCCATCAGCTTTGGAGCCCGCCGATGCCACCGAGGATGAAGCTGTTGCTCTATCCTTCAAGACTATCCTCGAGTGTGAGGTGCTGGGCGGAGCGAACAATGGCACAAGTGTGCTTGCCCGAGCTCCAGGGAGCCCTTCAAGAGCAGAGGACTTCCTCCTTCTTCTGAGACACTTTCGTGGCTCATCTTTGGGTGAGTATTCGAAATCTCAGACTTTTAACTCTACATTTATAATCTTATCCTAACAATGACTTCTCATGCAAGCAGTGAATTCTTTGGCTGCTATGAAGAGTGCTCTTTCTTCAGCCAAGGCCGCTCTTGGCCAATCACAGAAAGAAGCCCACCAGGCCCATGCCCAAGCAGAGGAGGCAGAAAAGACTTTAGAAGCCGCCATAGCCAAGAGGCATGAAGAAGAGGCCCAGGTGAAGAGGGCCGCGGGGGCTCTAGAGGTGGCCCGAGTCGAGGGCCAGGCCCAAGAAGAAAGGGCCGAGAAGACTTTAGAGGCGGCACGAGTCGTCGAAGTGGAGAATAGACAAGTGAAGATGGAGCTGCTGGTGTGTCAAAGCAGCTTGGAATCCACCAACACACTAAGGAGTGTAGCTGAGGAGCGGGCAGACAACACCGAGGAGATAGCCTACTGTTCCGAAGCTCAAGTGGCCGAGATAAGGACGGCGGTGGCAGGGGCTGAGATTAGGGCTGCTGAGGCGGTAGAAGACTTTTGACAATCAGCCATCTTTGGTGAAGAGCTAGCCAAGGCCATCGCCTTTGCCTACAACATTGGATTTCAAGACTGCAATGACAAGGCCAAGAGAGTTCATAACCTTGAAGATTTGAACAACTTGGATCCAGATGAGGCTACGGAGGAAATGCCACTGGAAAATCATTCCTCCGGCAATAGCCCAACATCAGCTGAGCCTTGATCACTTGTAGCTCTTTGCTTTTTAATTTCATTTGTACCAAAGTCCGACTTGGATCGGCAATTTGTAAACTCATTTTGCAATTAATGAAAAGGTTGATTCATACTACTGTTATTTGGTTTCTGTCGTGGCCGACACGTTCACTCTAGAGAATGAGTCGATGCAGGTTCATTCTAGGGAATAAGTCGAGGCCGAGAACATAGGCAATTGTAGCTGAGTCTTGGAAATCGAGACCGACGCTAATGACTTCTTAATAGTAGAGTGAGGACCTGGCATCATACCTTATGCTGATACGAAGGCTAAGAGTGCCGACGGAGTTGGGTGCCGACGTGAAGTCAGTTTAGGGGTTAGCATTATTGGGTTGAGTATCCACAGAGCCGGGCTTGAGTGCCAACATGGAGTCGGATTTGAATGCCGACCCAAAGCCAGGCTGATTGCCGATGCGAAGCCAGGCTTTAAGTACCAATGCGGAGCCCGGTTGAGTGCCGATGCAGCCGGGCTTTAAGTGCCGATACGGAGTCGGGCTTAGTGTCGACACAAAGCCAGGCTTTAAGTGCCAATGCGGAGTCCGGCTGAGTGCCGATGCAGAGTCGGGCTTTGAGTGCCGACGTGGAGCCTGGCTTTGAGTGCCGACGTGGAGCCGGGCTTTGAGTGCCGACGTGGACGCGGAGCCGAGCTTTGAGTGCCAACGTGGAGCCGAGCTTTGAATGCCAATGCGGAGCCGGGCTTTGAGTGCCAACGCAAAGCCGGGCTTTGAGTGCCGATGCAGAGCCGGGCTTTAAGTGCCGATGCGGAGCCGGGCTTTAACTGCCGATGCGGAGTCGGGCTTTAAGTGCCGACGCAGAGTCAGGCTTTGAGTGCCAACGCAAAGTCGAGCTTTGAGTGCTGATGCAGAGTCGAGCTTTGAGTGCTGACGCAGAGCCGGGTTTTAAGTGCCAACGCAGAGTCAGGCTGAGTGCCGATGCGGAGTCGGGCTTTGAGTACCAATGCGGAGTCGGGCTTTGAGTGCCGACGCGAAGTCGGGCTTTGAGTGTCGATGCGGAGTCCGGCTGAGAGTGCCGATGCGGAGTCAGGCTGAGAGCGCCGACGCGAAGTCAGGCTTTAAGTGCCGACGCGGAGCCGGGCTTTAAGTGCCGATGCGGAATTAGGCTTTGAGTGAAGCAAGATCGCTTGAAGACCCTTTCATTAGTAAGAAAATGAATACTATTTTAGTAAACATGCTCAAACTTAAGATATTAATACACTACTGATAATACCGACGGAGGATGTCCGTGTTCCAGGTGCGAGGTAGAGGCTTCCCATCCAGTCCTTCGATCTGGTATGCCCCGCGATGAAGTGCATCAGTGACTCGGTAGGGTCCTTCCCAATTGGAAGACAACTTTTCCCCCTCTGTAGGTTTGGAGACTTCAGCTCGTTTGAGAACTAAGTCTCCGGGGAGGAATGTTCTGGGACGAACTCGAGCAATGTAGTATTTTGCAATCCTCTATCGGTAGGAAGCCATTCTGAGTCGTGCTCGATCGCGGAGTTCTTCAACGAGGTCAAGGTTGACTCTCAACTGGCTGGAATTGTTCTCCTTATTGTACGATTGTGTTTGAGGACTAGGGATGCCAATCTCTACCGGAATAACTGCCTCTGACCCGAATACAAGGTTGAAAGGAGTTTCTTCTGTTGGGGTTCATGGCGTTGTATGATACACCTACAGCACGTTCGGGAGCTTCTCCATCCATCTTCCTTTGAAATCGTCCAGACGTATCCTAAGCCCTTAAGGATGATCCGATTGGTCACTTATGCTACTCCGTTTGTTTGCGGATGACCGACAGAAGTAAACCTCTGACATATGCCCAATTCGGCACAAAACTCTTTGAAAGAAGCATTGTCGAACTGGCGACTATTGTCGGTAACAAGTGTATGAGGTAGCCCAAACTGACAAATAACGGACTTCCAGAAGAAGTTTCTCACCTTGTCTTCAGTGATTTTGGCAAGCGCTTTGGCCTCTACCCACTTAGTGAAATGGTCGATAGCAATGAGCAGAAACTTTCGTTGACCAGAGGTTGGAGGGAACGGTCCCAAAATGTCCATCCTCCATTGGGCGAAGGGCCACGGAGCTGACAAGGGGCTCAGTTGAGAGATTGGCAGCCGCTGAATGTTAGCATGTCGCTGGCAGCTGTCACACTTTCGGACCAGTTCGGCTGCATCTTCCCGCATGGTGGGCTAGTAGTATCCTTGGCGTAGGGCCTTATATGATAGCGCTCTGCCCCCCAAGTGGGTTCCGCAGATACCTTCATGGATCTCACGAAGGATGTAGTCGGCATCTGTGGGAACAACGCATTTGAGGAGGATGAGAGAAGGGATCTTTGGTACAGTTGTCTGTCGAGCATTAGGAACTTGGGTACTCGCCACTTGAACAGTTTGGCTTCAGCGGGGTCGGCTGGAAGGGTGCTAGCGGTGAAGTATCGGATATAAACATCCATCCAGGAAGGATCTTGGCAGACTGGCAAGGATTCTTTCACTGCATCAATGCTTGGGGCTTCCAAATGCTCCACGTAGGTTCTCCCCAAGGTCCCATCAGCCGAGGTGGCTAGCCGGGACAGAGCATCAGCTCTAGCGTTCTTCCCTTGGGGAATGTAACTGACACTGAAGTGGGCCAAGGGAGAGGCTTGTGACTGCACCATACTCAGGTAACAGGACATAGTAGGATCTCAAGCCTCGTATTTCCCTTTGATTTGACCGGAGACGAGCTGGGAGTTGGTGAAGACTCTAAGGCATTTCCCCTCGAGCTTCCGTGTCAGTCTCATCCCTAACAGTAAGACTTCATATTCAGCCTAGTTGTTTGTGGCTGGGAAGAGGAAACGGAGGGCGTACTCGGTCACAACTCCATCCGAGCTTGCTAGGATGAGGCCTGCCCCACTTCCTTGAGAATTTGACGCTCCATCCACATGAAGGATCCAATCCTCCCATCTTCCTTTGATTGCAGCGTCCGAAGGGTTTGCATAGGGCTCCTTCGGCTGCTCTTCTGTCCAAGTGCACTCGACCAGGAAATCTGCCAAGACCTGAGACTTCATAGCCGACCTAGGTCAAAACGATAGGTCGAATTCCTCCAGCTTGAGTGCCCACTTCGCCAGTCGGCCAGAGATATCAGGACGAGAAAGGATTGCCTTGAGTGGTTGATCCGTGACCACCACGATCAGGTGAGCTTGGAAATAGGGCCTGAAGCGCTGGGCGAAGATGATCAATGCAAAGATAATCTTCTTGACTCTGAAATATCTAGTCTCCATGTCATGAAGCCCCTTACTGGTGTAGTACACTGGCTTTTGTGTCTCGTCGGTGTTCATGCGAACGAGCATGGAGCTGACAACCTCAGAGGAGGCCGCAAGGTACAGGAGAAGCTCCTCCCCGCTTCTTGGCTTGGACAACAATGGCGGGGTAGATAAGAACTCTTTTAACCCCTCGAAGGCCTTCTGGCACTCCCTCGTCCACTCGATGTCATTGACTTTGCGCAGCAGCACCTTAAAGAAAGGCAGATACCTCTCCGCGGACTTAGACAAAAAAATGGCTCAAGGCCGCCACCCTTCCAGTCAAGCAATGCACCTCCTTCTTGTTAGCCAGGGATCTCATGTCCAAGATGGCTCGGATTTTATCGGGGTTCGCCTCGATCCCATGCTGCGTCACCATAAAGCCCAGAAATTTACCCGCTGTCACCCCAAAGGCACACTTGTGGGGGTTTAGCCTTATCTGGTACTGGCGGAGGTTGCCGAAGGTCTCCGCAAGGTCGGCAACATGGTCAATGGTGTGGATACTCTTGGTTAGCATGTCGTCCATGTACACCTTCATATTGCGTCCGATCTGGTCTTCAAAGACCTTATTCATCAGCCTCTGGTAAGTGGCCCCCGCATTCTTCAATCCAAACGGCATCACCTTGTAGCAATATATTCCCTTCTCGGTCACAAATGAAGTGGCCTCCTCGTCCGTCGGATTCATCTTGATCTGGTTGTATCCTGAGAAGGCATCTATGAAGCTGAGGGTTTCATGACCGGATGTGGCATCCACTAGCTGGTCGATTCAGGGCAACAGAAAGCTATCCTTGAGGCAGGCCTTGTTGAGATCAGTGAAGTCCACGCACATCTCCAGCTCCCACTAGCCATGCGGACCATCACGATGTTGGCCAGCCAGTCGGGGTAATGGACCTCTCGAATGTAATCTGCAGCCATCAGCTTTCGGATCTCCTCGTCAATGGCCTTCTAACGGTCTGGAGTGAAGCTTCTCTTCTTCTGCCGGATAGGCCAGCATTCTATCTTGATGTTAAGTTGATGGGTAATTACCTCCTCAGGGATGCCCGGCATGTCGGACGATGACCATGAAAAGATGTCGTAGTTGGTTCACAGGAAAGAAAGAAGCTAATCACGTGCCTCCTCTGGAAGTAGGGCTCCAACCTGGATGGTCCTCGTCGGGTCCTCCCCTAATGGGAAAGTCAGCAGGTGCTTAGCCAGCTCCCCTCTCCTCTCCAAGTCTCTGGGGTCGAGCAGCTCGGATGTTGTTGCCGATATCGCCCTCTGTGGGATGGGGGTCAAGTGGTAGCAGAGCGATAGCGGGCTCTGCTCCCCCCTCATCTCGCCAACTCCCTCGTCGGTGGAAAACTTTACGAGTAGTCTTTTAGTAGAGATAACAACATCCAGAAGGTTTAAACCGGGCCTTCCAAGGATGGCGTTGTAGGCCAGTCGAACCCGGACTACCAGAAAGTTCATGAGAATCGTGCTCTAACACAGTGAAGTCCCGGCTATGATAGGAAGAGTGATCTCTCCTTTAACCCTTATAGAATCTCCAGTAAAACCCATCAGTGGCATGGTGACAGGTCAAAGGGAACTATGAGAGAAATTCATCTAAACAAAGGCATCGTAACTCAAAACATCAACAGAGCTCCTGCTGTCAACTAAAATTCATTTTACAAGGTGCTTCACGATCATCATAGACACGACGACGCTATCATCATGTTTCTTGACTACCCCTTCTAGATCCTTTTTAGAGAAAGGAATTACAGAATTTACCCCCTCCTTACGCTATCTCTTAGAAATGTTACCTGCCCCCCAGGAGATCATGGCCACCGTCTTCTCCGTCGGGGCATTGTCCACGCCGACCTGAGGTGCAGGAGGTGCCAACGAGCCTGGGGCAGCAGGGTTTTCTCTTTGGACGAACTTGCCTAGGTGGCCTTGCTGAACGAGTTCCTCGATAGCCTTCTTTAGTATGCGGCAGTCCTCTATGTCATGGCCATAGTCCCTATGATATCGGCAGTATAGTTCTTTGCTGCGAGGGACCCCGGGCCTCATGGAAGGTGGACGCTGGAAGTAGGGCTCATCCTCAATCTCTAACAGAATGTGGATATTGGGGCGAGAAGCGGAGTGAAGTGTTCTTTGGGAACCAACAACTGGGGTCGGTTATCTGGACGACAAGGTGGCTCAGGCTTTCTGGACCATACCTTAGAAGATTCTAAAGGTGCTGGCTTTTTGCCGAGCCCTTTGTCAACCTCCCTCCTAGAGGAGTTGGCTTCGTCAGCGTGGATATACTTCTGCACCCAGCTCAACAATTTAGCGTAAGAGCTGGGATGCTTTTTGTCTAAGGAATAAGCGAACCTGGAAGGATGGAGTCCTCGTTTTAGGGCCAGAGTGGCCACGGAGTCTTCAAGATTGTAGACCTCGAGTGCAGCCTCCTTGAACCGAGCCACAAAGTCCTTCAGGGTTTTGCCGCTCCTCTGCTGGACGGCGAATAGGCTATCAGCCACTCGAGGAATTTTTTGGCACACATCAAAGTGGGCCAAGAAAGATCGTTCGAGCTGTCTGAAGGAGTTGATACTACGTGGTACCAAACGGGAATACCACGCACGTGCTGCCTCCTGAAGTGTAGCGGGAAAGGCGACACAAAGAAGAGAATATGTCACCCTCTGGACTTGCATGAGGACCTTGTAGCTTTCCAGGTGATCCAGGGGGTCTGCAGTGCCATCATACGGGTTCAGCTGGGGTAGACGGAACTAGGGTAGGACCGGCTCCTCCATAATACGGCGAGACAGTGGGGGGCGATGGTCGTAATCCACCCCATGAGGGTTGCTAATTCTACTGTTGAGCTCCTCTAGCCACTGATGGTATTCGTCCAATCGTCGCTCGGCCCAGCAAGTGATCTTTTTGTTGGAATCTTCCTTTGAAGATTTAGAAGACAAGTAGGGGAAAGATTACCGGTGTAGAGAATGCACCAGCTTAGGTTCCTTCCCATTACGCCGCTTGGGAAAGCGGTCAGAATGATGGGAGGGAGATCGTTGCCACTTAGAGGTTTCCCGGCGACAAGACTTCGGGGATGCACGATGGAGGTCCTCCGTAGGGGTCCTGCCATGATGAGACCGGCTGGCCCCATGGCCCTCAGCATGGGGCGGAAAGCGAGGGCAATGACATGGTGGCGGAGCACTGTTCCTGTAGCCCTCGGACCACCACCATCAGGTCTTGAACTTGCTGGGTCAGAGCATCGAGCCGATCAGCCTGGATAGACTGTGGCTATACAAGGGGTGGAATAGGGAGGTTGGCCTTCGGCTGCTCAGCTTGCGAGAGGCATCCCCCAGCCTGACTGGTGGAGGCCTCCTACGCACGTGTAACTGCCATTTTCTTCCTTGCAGAGATTGCGGGGTTGCAGATACGTTGAAATGAATGTTTGCTGCTGTTGTCCCCCCTTTCTGGCGCGCCAATCTATTGTTATCAAATCACTTTTGAAGAGTGTCGAGCAAGAGAAGGGCTTTGTGGGTCTTCAGAGGGTTGACAAGATCGCCTCCTTTAGTTGGAAACCTGCAAGAAAAGTCCCGGACCGATGATTCCGGTGGGAACCCTTCGACACTCAAGTTAGTGATTTGAAAAACAGGGATTAAGATGAGATCGTAGAGGTTGAGTCCCCCCCTCGTTGTGAGTCAGGATCTTTATATACCTGTTCGGTAGTCCATCTTACCTTTCGCATATAACTGTCGAATCTCATCTTCCGTTATGATCGGCTCCGTAAGCGGTAGGTAGGCGCACAGTTGCTAAGAGCGCGCCGTAAATATCAGCAACTGCACATAGTATATCGGTAACTGCCCGTGATCTTGATAAAAAGCGGGTGAGCGGGCTACGCAGCAGTCTTTGGTATTTTAAATCACTAGATTCATATTTGAAGTTGGTTCCACGACTGATTATGGGTTGAAAGCATGCGAGGCGAGATTTGAGGCCGAGGCCGAGGTCGAGGCGAGGCTCAAGGCCAATGTTGGAGCTGATATGGTCCGCGACCGAGGACGAGGCCGAAGCCGAAGCCGAGGCAGATGCCGGGACTAGCTGCCAAATTATTACTTGGCTCTGAGAACTATGCGGACTGTTATACTACCGCCTGGGGAAGTGATCAGCCACATCATAGACCATCTCTTGATCATAATTTAATTAGATGTGAACTAACTATAATTCGGATATAAAGTAACATACTTTGGATCAACATCATTATTGTTACCACTATCAAGGTTTCTACTTGTCTCTATTTCTTTACTAAGCTTCATCACAATAATGGTCATATGAAATCGTGCACTTATCCAACCATTGATAGGTATATAATTAATTCAAGAGCTACAATGGATGAGCATAATGATCAAAAAAAAATTTATCTCAAAATAAAAATTTCTAAACTTCTTTATATCATCTTATTTTGCAACCTTTGTTTTTTTTTTGTTTGTGACCACACAACACCACTTTCAAAATTCTTATCCATGTAATATTAAATGAAATTCATGCCTAAACCTTATACATGGGGCAATAAATTCTTCTATCGAATATATAACTATTGATATAAATGAGACAAATTTGCCATCAATATATTAAGCTCATCTCTATAAATTTGATCATAGTACTATCCTTCATTTTACAGTAGCGGTATATGAAGTTTGATGGTAGATTATCGTACACTACAAGAGATTTTAAATATTACGACGCCCAAATGCGTCGCAATTGCGTCGCTAAACATGATATTGCGACGCAATAGCGATGCAACGAGGCGTCGCTCAACTGTCCGTCGCAATACCCTTTTGTCGCAATTGCGTCGCAATTTTGCGACTCTCTGCGACGCTCTTGCGATGCCCATTGCGTCGCAATATTGCGACGCATGAAAATGCATCGCTAAATTTAAAAATAAATTTAGTTAGAAAAAAAATTATTATTAAATATTACGACGCATAAATTTGCATCGCAATATTTAAAATTAATTTTTTTAAAAAATATTATTAAATATTGCGATGCAATAATTTACGTCGCAATATTTAAAATTAATTTTTTAAAAAAATTATTATTAAATATTGCGACGCACTAATTTGCATCGCAATATTTATAATTAATTTTTTTAAAAAAATTATTATTAATATTGCAACGCACTATTAGCGTCGCAATATTTATAATTAATTTTTAAAAAAATTATTAAATATTGCGACGCTCTAATGCATCGTAAATAAAAATTATTTTAAATATTACGACGTAAGGTAATTGCGTCGTAATATTTAAAATATTTTTTAAGATAAATAGCGACTCAATTTTAGTCGCTAATGCGTCGCTATTAAATTATTTTTAAATTATTGCGATGCCAGGGTCATTGCGTCGCAATATTTAATAATAATATCTTAAAAATATTAGCGATCCAATATCAGTCGCTAATGCGTCGCAAATTTTGTTTTAAAAATTTAAATGATAAAATTAAAACGGTTAATTCAATTTTGCTAAATCTAAATATTGATACAAACATTTTTACTCAATCCAAACAATAATATATTTCAAAAAATATTTATATATTAAAATTTTGAAGTTTTTACAACATAAAAAAAAAAAAAAAATATACATCAAGAATCTGAACGATCACGTGGAGGCTATGGAGGCTGAAGACTCTGCGACAAGCGGCTAACTATATCCCGCAAATAATGCAT
>UESW01004294.1:960125-984300 GCA_900491605.1 Calamus simplicifolius
AGAGATTTGATTCTTTTTCTTTAATTAGATTTTCATTTTCAGATCTTATCAATTCAATCTTCTGAACACAATCATTCTTTTCATTAAGAAGTGTTTTCATTTTATCTTTTAAATCTTTAACTACAAGATTTAATTCATTTTTCTCTTAATTAAATTTAGGTTTTTAGTTTTCAAAGATTTGTGTTTCTTTTTTAAAAATCTTGAAATCAATCATCAATTCATTGAATGCTTCAAACATTTCATCAAAAGTAAATTCATCATCGGGGGTTTCGGTACTTACCTCTTCGTTGTCGTCCACCATGAAGCAAACATTTGCAACTTCTTTTTTCTTCTTCTCCAGAAGAAGACTCTTCACTGTCAGTCCAAGTTGCCATGTAGGCCTTTTTCTTTTTCTTATAGGCCTTCTTAAGTAAAGGACAGTCATATCTAAAATGCCCTGGCTTTTTACATTCATAACATACTAAGGGCTCTTTCTCTTTGTCCTTGTCCTTTTCCTTTTTCTTATCCTTTTCTTTTCTCCTTCCATTTTGATCCAAATCTCTTCTTGTGGAAGGGCCTCCTTTTTTGCATAAACTTCTTGAATTTCCTTGCAAGGAGGGCTGTCTCATCATCATCATCCTCTTCATCATCGCTGCTGCTTACTTTTTTCCGCAGCTTTGAGGTGATGGTTTTCTTCTTTCTTGACTCATCCTCATTGACATGTTGTTTAACTTGAAGCTCATGAGTCATTAGCCAACCAAGAAGCTCTTCCAATGGTAGGATGTTCAGATCTTTGGCTTCTTGTATGGCTGTCACCTTGGCTTCCCAAGTCCTTGGAAGTGACCTAAGAATTTGCGAACAAGCTCAGAGTTAGTATATACTTTTCCAAGACTTTTCAAACCATTCACAATATCAGTGAATCTAGTGAACATGCATGTGATGGTTTCATTTTGTTCCATGATAAATAATTCATATTTATGAACCAAAATATTTATCTTTGATTCTTTTACTTGGTTTGTTCCTTCATGTGTTATTTCCAACCTATCCCAAATTTTTTTTGCGGAATTACATGTTGAGATTCGGTTGAATTCATTAGAGTCTAAGGAACAATACAAAATGTTAATGGCTTTAGCATTTAGTTGTGCCATTCTCCTATCATTATCATTCCAATCCCTTTCGGGCTTAGGAACAATAGTGCCATCTACTACGTGTGTGGGTGTACTAGGTCCATTTATTATTACTCCCCATAATTCATAGTCAGAAGCTTGAATGAATATTCTCATTCTAGCTTTCCAATATGAATAGTTGGTTCCATTGAACAAAGGAGGTCTATTCATAGAATGACCTTCAGCAAAACATGAACCACTTTGTGTTGCCATAGGGATCTTTAGCCCTTGATCGTGAGATCAAATTCTAAATGAGCACTTGCTCTGATACCAATTGTTGGCCCAGATGGCAACCCAAGAGGGGGGGTGGGTGAATTGGGTTCTTAAAAATTTAAGACTTTTTGAAATGTTTTAGGCAAATTAACTCAAGATGTGCAAGTGAGAGAAATTAACTTATAAGCAATGCACAAACAGAAATATAAGAGAGATAGAGTGAGAGACAAATGAGCACGGCAAACACAAGATATTTTATAGTGGTTCGGTGCAACCAACACCTACGTCCACTCCCAAGATTCACTTGGGTCACCACTATAATCTCCCTAGATTACAGCCGAGTTGTTTTACAAGCTCACAACTCAAACTTGTTGTTTTCCCGGGATCACAACGAACCCAGCCGGTTTTCCGGGTCACCAGCACAAAAACCCTAAACAAGCTATACCAAGCTTGTACCGAGGTAAGACTACCTCCACTAGTTCAATCCCCCAGATTGAACTAGTCACAAAGAATAGAAATATGTTTGTTTTGTTACAATGGCTCCTTAATGAGCAGATTAACAAAAGTAAGAATAGAGTTTAGATAAGCCTGATTTGCAGTTGGTTGGCTTTGAGCTTTTCTTCTTTTCTTCAACTCCTTTGAGGTGTAGAATCGGCCTCAGCACGGATTCTCCACGGAATGAGTGTTGGAGTTGATTTGGGCTTTTCCTCTTTTCTTTGAGTGGTGGAAATCACTTGAGATGTACTTGGATTTCTTCTGAAGCTTCCTTGGATAGTAGAGCTTGAGCACAGATGGAGCTTCCTTTGATTTCACACTCTTTCTTTCACTCTATTTTGAATCACGGATTTTTTAGCTAACGCTCTGTTTTTTCAATTTTTCCTTTCTTTTTCTTTGAAATAAATATCTCTCTCTATTTCTCTCTTTGATTTGAAAACAGCTTCTCTATTTATAGATTCTGCAAGAATATAGCCGTTAGAGACAAAGAAAAATAGCCGTTAATCAAAAAACTTACCGTTGAGCTGAGTTGGCATCCGTAAAAATTTTGCCCAGATTTGCTGGAGTCGACTCATGCTTTTCCCGAGTCGGCTCGAGCTCGTCTTACTAAAAATAGAAAAGTTTATAAAGTCATGGGGTCGACTCACCAAAAGTAAAGTGTCGACTCCTGAAAGTCGGGGGTCGACTCATGAAAGGTTGGGGTCGACTCGCGAAGTGCTCAGAAAAATACTCTTCTGGTGTCTGAGCGGAGTCGACTCGCACAGTCATGGAGTCGGCTCGACTAAATCGGGGGTCGACTCGACAAATTTGTGGGTCGACTCGAGACAGATGCACATTTCTGTACACTGTGTGGAGTCGACTCTGAAACTCAAGAGTCGGCTCCGGAACGTATCAAAAATCAGACACTTTTCTGATTGACATTAAAATCATTCCAGATTTATTTTAATTCATATTTTTGACTTGAATTCAATAAGATTGACATTAAGAATTATTCAAGAAGTAATCCATAAACTCATTGATCAATCTATGAATTATAAAATTTCTTTTTGAAGGTTAAACATTGAGCTTAAAGTTACTTTCAAAAATGATTAAAGTCAAACTTTAACTTTCTCATTGATTGTTCAAAATAATATTATTGCTCATTTAAATAAACTCATTACATCTTTTAATGTACTCAATGGCTTTTAGTAATCATCAAAATCAAAAGGATTGGGGTATATAATTTTTCAATAAATTTCCAACAAGATCCAAATTGCACGTTATAGTTCGATTCTTTAAACTTTCCTAGTCGATGTGTAGATGGAACTGGACACCATCGAACGTCGTGAGACTAGCACACATTGCATATCCTCACCCTTGGGGTGAGCAGCTGATTTCACAAGCTAAAGTATGAAGATACTTGGATAGGTGTGTGGATGCTTGTTATTGTAACGATACATTGGATGACCCGTACAGAGATCCCATATAGATATTCTATATAGTGTCGATGGTTGATCTCTAATGACGGTGATATGAGTGATCCTCTGACTTGAGATCTTCATTGCATCTCATGTGTGGAATGTTATGCTTTGACGACATCCAAACGTCGCTCTAGCCATGGGTGGCAAATATGGTGTCGATTGGGTATGATATGAAGCACATGAAGATGGTGTTTGATCAAGAAAGGATTCATCTCCCTTGATAGAAAGGGTTATATCCCACGGCCACTTGATGGATTAAATTGATTGATAAATCCTTGCAAGGTTGAGTTGGAATTTGAAATGGTTTCGAAGTTCTAATTCATATGAGTCAATTTTTCCTGAGATCAAGTAAACAAAGATCAATTACAGGGTTGACATGTTCCATACCACTGATTGATCTGGGATATGTGACGAAAGGATTTGATCATACGATAACCGTTCATGGACAGGTGTTGATGGTCACGTCAACAAAACCTTTAGCAGTTGGGTGGTCATGATGCTTTGCTAGAGGCCTTTCATGATCTATAATCATGTTATTGACTTGGACAAAGAGTTGTCCAATCATTCCTAGGATCTATGATTAGGACATGATTATTTCCAATATGTTAAAGGGCCTAATGGGTCACACGCATTAAGAAAAATTTTGGATGAATTAAAATGAGAATTAAATTAGATTTAATTCAGATAAGATGATAAATTAAATAATTGGGTGAGACCCAATTTAAAGAAGATATAATAATAATAATGGATATGATCCATTATAGTGGAAGGAATGTTAAGGAGAAATTATTTGTATATATGATGAACAAATAATTGGATACCGATATATGACTTGATCGATGTGATGGATGGCCCTGATTATTCAAGTATGGATGTCCAATCTCAACCATGTGGAGATGGAATCATGCCCATGGGATGAGGCATGATGAATCTCTACGGTTCGATGATGAACATGTACAATTAGGCATGTAGTTATGGGATAACCAACTCCTAATTTCAAAGGCTGAGATTGTGACACTTGGATTAATCTTACCATGAAGATGGGAGTTTCTTACCATGAAAAGAGGTCTCTTCCTCTTTGGAACGTCTCCTTTTCAACCTATAAATAGTTCCTTCCTACCAAGAAAGTAGAGCATGAGAAGAAAAGGATTAGATCTTTCTTCAAAGATATCTTCTGTATTTTTGTAAGGGGATTCAAGAGGTGCTGGTACCCCTCTCTCTCCTGTAGTTTCATCTTCATACCTTGGAGGTCTTCATCCCCTCTTCTTCACGTGGTTCACCATTGGAGGCCGGACACGTGGATGGCTAGTGGCAAAGGATTAACCGGCTTCATCCTCATCTACATCGATAAAGGACTCAGGTATGAATAAAATAGATTTTATTTGAGATTTAATGAATATGTTCCTAAGGATTCTGGGCATCTGAAAATTTTATATTATATCTTCCGCAATGTTTATATGAATTTGATTCATATCTTGTATATATAATTCCCAACACAATATCCCAGTAGTAACGGAAGAAGAAAGGCAAGAACCCATCAGGTCCAGGGGCCTTATCCGAACCAAGCTCCCAAAGGGCCATCCTAATCTCTTCCACAGTAATCGGCCTAACAAGCATATCATTATCCAAGGAAGAAACCTTCCTGGACCCAGGGACCTGAACAACCGGGCCCCGTCACTAGTAGACTCAGTCCATCTAGACTGGAAGAAATGAAGAAGTAGGTCCCGGATAGAGTGGAAATCCTTTTGATATTGCCCTCAGCATCAACTAACCTCCAAATCCTATTAGCTGCACGCCGCTTCAGGGTAGCCTGATGAAAAAATCTGGTATTACGGTCCCCATCACAAATCCACTGAAATCTGGATCTCTGCCATCAAAACACCTTCTGCTGTCGAAGAAGAGAGTGGTGACGGGCTAGGTTCTCCCGAAGAGAAGAGAGGTACATGTCCAGCAGGAACCCATCCTAGTCCTCCTTGGCCTGCAACACACTAATATCAGTTTCAACCTGTTCAATTTGTCTGACCAGATCCCCCACCTCCAGCCTATTCCATCTGGATAGTCTGTGTCTTGCCATCTTAAGACGGCGGGATAAACGATAAATAGCATTACCCCTAACAGAAAGATGTCAAATCTAAGAAATGATAGTTAAGCAGCAGAATGGACAGTCCAAAACTGCTCGAATCTAAACTATTTTCGCTGATGGTCATCAACCTCCGTAGATATCAAAATCGGGCAATGGTCGGATGCAATCTTTGGAAGGTGAGTAACAGTAACCGCAGGGTACATATGGAGCCATTGAGCCATAGCCATAGCTCTGTCTAGTCTCTCCCAAATACGAGCAGACCCCTGACGATTATTACACCAAATGAATTGGGGCCCCGAATATCCCAAATCCAACAGCCCAGAAGAACCAATGAAGGTTCTAAATTCACTGATGTCAGTTGAGCCAGTGACCCGTCTGCCTCTCCGTTTTTCATTAGCCTCAGTGATACAATTGAAATCACCAGCAATGACGGTTGGAAGCCCTTGAGTAAGGAGGGAAAGCAACTCAGACCAGAGGACCCTTCTCTCTCGATAATCCATACTAGCATAGACAGCCGAAAGGAGCCAGAGGTCGGAATTCCCCTCAGAGACAATAAGGCCTATTTGCTGGTTGCACTGATGAAAAGCATCAATCCTAACCACAGAGGCACGCCAAATGGCCAAAATTCTCCCAAACAGACCGTCAGCCTCCACCACATAAGAGGACCAAGAATGGGCAATCTGTTTCTGAAACCGGGCTAGACTATCACCCGATAATCTGGTTTCCAGAAGGACACATATGTCAAAATTATATAACTGCAACAATCTACCAAAAGAGGATCGAAATGAAGTCTTTCGAGCTCCTCTAACATTCCAAAGTAATATCTTCATTTACAAACTGGATGAAACTGGGACCCCTCCCTGGTCCTCAACCATAACACTGTCAGAAAAACACCCTTCTGACAAGGTGCCTCCCTCAGATATCTGCGAGGAATAGGACTGCTGACCTTCCGAATCAAACCCATGCTCAGCAAACTGGGAAGACTGAGCCGAGGACATGGAAACAGAGCCCAAGCCTAGATTTTCCCCTACTATAGCCTCAAAAGAAGAACCAGCAACCCTATTTGGGTGGGACATCACCACTAACTACCCTCCTTCCTGGCAACCAGGGGCCAGGGCCAACCGGTCATGAGAAAAGATTTTCACCCCACTTCTTTTAGAAATAGGAGCCTTGCCTTTCCCCTTCCGCTTCTCGGATTTGGGAATTGACCTCGGAACCAGACTAACCTCCGGTCTGGCCCGCTTAAGGGGACCTGGAAAAGCATCCTTGGTTTTCAAGTGGCCTACTCCACCTGAAACCATTCCAAGAGAGGCAAAAGGGTTCTTGGACACCACGGGATGACTCAGACTAGACCCAGGGTCCCAACATTCTCAGCAAGCAGCAGATCCTTCACAGGAGACTTAAAACCGGCACGCTCCTCCTATCTCGGCACGGCCCCCTTGACTGAGCTCCCCTGTTCCAAAACCATCTCAGAGAGGGCCGAAGCATCAGCTAGGCTGACTGCCACCTTTGAGGCCAATGGAGCCCTCCGACGAGCAACCTTAGCTGGAACAACCCAACCCTCAGATGAACCTCCTATACCCGAACGCAGCTCAGCATTCGCTGTCTAAGGAACTGAGCAATGGGATGAAACAACATGCGATGGCATCGGCTAAGACTTCCCCCCTCAGTCGACTGGGGACCGGAGACGACCCTCCTCTAACGGACGGCTGCAATCCACGGACCGTAGATAGAATTGCTGACAAACCCATCCTCAACTGCCATGGCTGACTGCGAGCAAGGGCCACCAAGGTGTAGCGTGCCACAACTCTAGCAAATCCCCTTCAAGTTTTCAAATGCAAACTACTGCCAGAATGGTTGATTAAGCCTTTGAACTCGAGTCCCCGGCCGAAGAGGGCGCCGGAAATCGACGCGGATACACGCTCTAGCATACCTGCCCCTATTCTTCGCCAAGGTAGCAGCATTGGCACACTTGAATTGACTTGCAGGCTCCAAGATTGCTCTGAAGAAATCCTCCTTCCAAAACTCCAGCGGAAGGTTCGGCAACCTCATCCAAAGCAGCGCCGAAGGGATGGAATCCTCCGCCAGGGTGAACTCCGGCCTCCACGCTTCGGTCCTAATGACTTGGTCATTGACCACCCACGGACGATTGAAAACCAAGTCACAGGCTTCCGGAACTTTAAATCGGAGGATATGGTAGGAGAATTGCAGGCTGATAGGAACGATATCACCCTGGATACCAGCACGCCTAAACTCCCTGATAAGAGCATCGGTTGGAACCCATTTGTGAAAGGAACGAGCAAGAACGGCTCTCTGCTTCCAACTGGCCATCTCAGCTTTAAGCTTCATCACCGGGACAGTGACGACATTCGAAAACAAAGCCTTCAACCTCGCCACCTCAGCCGGCAAAGGTGACGGAGAGACCCAGTGGAACCCAAACTCCGATGTCCTTCTTCTGGGAATCCATCCATCGGCAACCGTACCAGACCCCATAGGAGTGGAGAGGACAGCAGAAGGATAGATCGAACAGAAGCAACGACAACGGCGCTCCTCTCTCTCACACACGCTCTCTTTATGAACCTTCACCATCTTCTCTATAATCTCCAGGCTTGTACTTGTTTTCCCTTCTCCATGCTATTTACGGCCTCAACTCCATAATGAATTCTGGGTTGAAAGGACTCGATGGCAGGTAACTCAAAATATAATTTACGCATGGAGTAGATCGGGCAAGCCGCGGTCTCAGTTTTTTGGATGCTTCCGAAGTAGTTATGCCAGCATTTTATTTATGATTTCCATCAATCTATCTACACCTGAGTGGAAGGCATCACTCCAATTCAATCTCAGCGCGCATATCCAATATAGTTCGTAGGAATCTTCAATATTTACTCAAACATATAGCTATCTAGATCTGAAATGCTAGAAATAGATCGCTCGAATTTTTCCAAGTATACTGGACAAAAAGTTTGGCACTACAATTGGGAATTAAGAAGTGCTGACAAGTTTCACCCCACCTGGCATGTTCTAATAGAGCTGTGGACCTTAAACGTTACTTCCACATTTCCAAAATTAGTCTTCAATATTTCTCCACCAACCGCAAATTAAGACACGTTGAGAATTGCTTCCTAATTTTATGCTTTTGATCATATTCAACCACGTCTATTTTTTTCCACAACACCTGTAAGAAAAGATTGACACCACGATCATCGATCGAGAAGTAGATATTGGCACGGATGCCGTGCCGGGCACGGTTTAGGCCTGCCAGGCGATCAAAAAAGATTGACCGTGGCCCATCACGGGCCGTTCTTGGCACGGCCCGCCATCACGGGCCGTTCCTTCGCTGCATGCATCGTTTTCAATTTGAAAAAGACTTTGTACACCGTCCCCGGTGCAGCAAGTCCTACGTGGGCTGCACCGCTCCTTCCTATTGGTCCACATGGATCCCATGTGGCCTGACATGATAGGACATAATAGCAGGGAGAAAATGTTACTTTTTGATCGTACATCCATTAAAAGTCGTTCAGCCTTTCACCATTAGTGTGAAGACGAAAATGCCCTTTCCCTCCAGCCTACTTCAACCCGCCATCTTATTTGGATTTTGCTGATAAAAAATCGTAAGGTTCTGGCCTGCAAGAAGAGTATCCGAAGGAGTGGCAAAGCTCTGCCAGATAACATCCTTGCGCGCATTCAAGAGAACAAGATTCCCATCATCGTGGAGACTGGCTGAAACGACGGAGGAGTTGTGAGTGTTGCTGCTCCAGACCTCAGCTCCCTTCGAAGAGTCGAAGAGAACGAGACCTCCGGCCTCATTGAGTTGAAGAAACAAATTATATCCGATAAAAACATGAGCGTCGGCAACCCATACAGGTGCCTGCTTGGAGGACGGGATCGATCTCGAGTTGAGCGAATGCCGACTTTATACTGGTTAGGTTCGTCAGGGCGGCTAAGGAACTCCAATGCAAAGTTCCCATCGGGGGAGATCCAGGAATCACGCTTTGCAACCGAAAGCTTAGAACCAAGAGGAATTTTCCGAGCTTCGATATGAAAGAAGACAGTGGAACAGAGTAAGAAAATGGGGAACCAAAATAGGGTGTCGTGGGTTTTTGAGCAGGGTTTTGAACTAGGGTGTCGTGGGTTTTGAACTGGGGTGTCGTGGGTCTTGAACTGGGGTGTCCTGGGTTTTGAACTAGAGTGTCATGGGTCTCGAACTGGGGGTGTCGTGGGTCTTGAACTGGGGGTGTCGTGGGTCTTAAACTAGGGTGTCGTGGGTCTTAAACTAGGGTGTCGTGGGTCTTGAACTGGGGGTGTCGTGGGTCTTGAACTAGGGGTGTCATGGGTCTTGAACTAGGGTGTCGTGGGTCTTGAACTGGGGTGTCATGGGTCTTGAACTGGGGGTATCGTGGGTCTTGAACTGGGGGTGTCGTGGGTCTTGAACTAGGGGTGTCGTGGGTCTTGAACTAGGGATGTCGTGGGTCTTTAACTGGGGGTGTCGTGGGTCTTGAACTGGGGGTGTCGTGGGTCTTGAACTGGGGGTGTCGTGGGTCTTGAACTGGGGGTGTCATGGGTCTTGAACTAGGGTGTCATGGGTCTTGAACTGGGGTATCATGGGTCTTGAACTGGGGGTATCGTGGGTCTTTGTTGAGAAATTTGGGAGACTATAATTATCCCAACTTTATTGATTTTGATGATTTCCAAAAGCCATGAGTATTTTAAAGGAAATAATGAGTTTATTTATCAAAAACCTTGAGCTTATTCAAAATGAAGCAATGGACTCTCAATGTTTAAATTCACTGAGTTTTGAATCAATTTGAAAAAGAAGTTTCAAGCTCTATATTTAAGATTTCAAAAAGGAATTTTTACATGTTATATTTCAATCAATGATTTCTTGAAACATGTCTTGAATTCATGCTTAATGTCATATTTATTGTATTCAAGTCAAAATATCATTTAAAATTATTCTGGGACGAATTTCAAAGTCAATCAGAAAAATTTCTGATTTTTGATACGTTCCGGAGCCGACTCTAGAGTTTCAGAGTCGACTCCAGTAAGTAACAGAGATTTCTGATTTTCTCGAGTCGACCCTTGGATTTCAAGAGTCGACCCCTGACTCTGTGCGAGCCGACTCCGGACTGTGCGAGTCGACTCCGCTCAAACAACAGAAAGCATGTTTTTTGAGCGCTTCTCGAGTCGACTCCCCATTTTCTTCGAGTCGACCCCCGACTGTCGGGAGCCGACACTTTGGTTTTTCGCGAGTCGACCCTCTAACGTTTAAAATGTTTCTATTTTTAGTAATCGACTTCGAGCCGACTCCCACAGTGCTCGAGTCGACTCCGCAAATTCTGGGCGCAATTTTTTCAGCCCCAACGGTAAGATTTTCAAATAACGGCTATATTTCTGTTTTCTAACGGATATATTTTGCAGAATCTATAAATAGAGGAGCTCTTTTCAAATCAAAGAGAAAAAAAAGAGAGAAAATTTCAAAGAAAAAGAAAAAAGAGGGAAAAACAGAGCTTCATTGGAAAAATCATTTGAGTCAAGAAAAGAGATTCAAAAGGAGTGAAATCAAAGAGAGAGATTCGTGTGCTCCAGATCTACAATCTACAAAAAGTTCAAGAGGAGATCCCAAAGCAACCAAGAGCAAAATCAAGATCTTCCAACCTAGAAGAAAAAGAAGAAAAGCTTCAACCAACATCCAAAAGCCCCAAAGCTAGGAGAATCTGTGCTGAGGCCTGATTCCACACTTCAAAGGAGTTGGAGAAGAGAAGCAAAGAAGCCAAGCCTGCATTCAAGCTTATTAATCAGGCTTTTCTAAACCTAAGCTTTATTTTGATTATTCTGCTCAAGAGGAGCTGCTTGTATTAAACTCTAATTATTTTCTTGTGTACTGATTCAATCAGTGGATTGAATCAGTGGAGGTAGTTGTACCTCGTTGTAAGCTTGGGATAGCTTACGTTTTGGGTTCGTTGTGATCCCGTTAAAAACAACGAGTTGGGTTTTGTGCTGGTAAGCCCGTGTAAAACCGGCTGGGTTCGTTGTGATCCCGGAAAAACAACAAGTTTGAGTTGTGAGCTTGTAAAACAACTCGGCTGTAATCTAGGGAGATTATAGTGTGGACCCAAGTGAATCTTGGGAGTGGACGTAGGTGCTGGTTGCACCGAACCACTATAAAATATCTTGTGTTTGCCGTGCTCATTTGTCTCTCACTCTATCTCTCTTATATTTCTGTTTGTGCATTGCTTATAAGTTAATTTCTCTCACTTGCACATCTTGAGTTAATTTGTTTAAAACATTTCAAAAAGTCTTAAATTTTTAAGAACCCAATTCACCCCCCCCCTCTTGGGTTGCCATCTGGGCCAACAATTGGTATCAGAGCAAGTGCTCATTTAGAATTTGATCTCACGATCAAGGGCTAAAGATCCTTATGGCAACACAAAGTGGTTCATGTTTTGCTGAAGGTCATTCTACGAATAGACCTCCTTTATTTAATGGAACCAACTATTCATATTGGAAAGCTAGAATGAGAATATTCATTCAAGCTTCTGACTATGAATTGTGGGGAGTAATAATGAATGGACCTAGTACACCCACACACGTAGTTGATGGCACTATTGTTCCTAAGCCCGAAAGGGATTGGAATGATAATGATAGGAGAATGGCACAATTAAATGCTAAAGCCATTAACATTTTGTATTGTTCCTTAGATTCTAATGAATTCAACCGAATCTCAACATGTAATTCCGCAAAAGAAATTTGGGATAGGTTGGAAATAACACATGAAGGAACAACCAAGTAAAAGAATCAAAGATAAATATTTTGGTTCATAAATATGAATTATTTACCATGGAACAAAATGAAACCATCACATGCATGTTCACTAGATTCACTGATATTGTGAATGGTTTGAAAAGTCTTGGAAAAGTATATACTAACTCTGAGCTTGTTCGCAAAATTCTTAGGTCACTTCCAAGGACTTGGGAAGCCAAGGTGACAGCCATACAAGAAGCCAAAGATCTGAACATCCTACCATTGGAAGAGCTTCTTGGTTCGCTAATGACTCATGAGCTTCAAGTTAAACAACATGTCAATGAGGATGAGTCAAGAAAGAAGAAGACCATCGCCCTCAAAGCTGCAAAAGAAGTAGCAGCAGCGATGATGAAGAGGATGATGATGATGAGACAGCCCTCCTTGCAAGGAAATTCAAGAAGTTTATGCAAAGAAGGAGGCCCTTCCACAAGAAGAGATTTGTATCAAAAATGGAAGGAGAAAAAGAAAAGGATAAGAAAAAGGAAAGGACAAAGAGAAAGAGCCCTTAGTATGTTATGAATGTAAAAAGCCAGGGCATTTTAGATATGACTGTCCTTTACTTAAGAAGGCCTATAAGAAAAAGAAAAAGGCCTACATGGCAACTTGGACTGACAGTGAAGAGTCTTCTTCCGAAGAAGAAGAACAAAAAGAAGTTGCAAATGTTTGCTTCATGGCGGACGACAACGAAGAGGTAAGTACCGAAACCCCCGATGATGAATTTACTTTTGATGAAATGTTTGAAGCATTTAATGAATTGATGATTGATTTCAAGGCTTTGAAAAAGAAACACAAATCTTTGAAAACTGAAAACTTAAATTTAATTAATGAGAAAAATGAATTAAATCTTGTAGTTAAAGATTTAAAAGATAAAAAGGAAACACTTTTAATGAAAAGAATGATTTTGCTCATAAGATTGATTTGATAAATCTGAAAATGAAAATCTAATTAAAGAAAAGAATCAATCTCTAATGAAAATGATTTTCTAAAGAAAGATGTTAAAAAGTATAAAGACATTGTTGAGAAATTTACTCTAAGCTCAACTAAACTAAATATGATTTTAGATAGTCAAAAAGCAGTTTTTGACAAAGCAGGTTTAGGGTATAACACATTTAGAAAACAAAAATCATTGAAAAATATTTTTGTAAAAGCTAACCAAAGTAATATTACTTGTTTTAAATGTAATCAAAAAGGACATAAATCTTTTGAGTGCAAAACAATAAGTAATAATGAAAAATTAAACACTAAAGGAAAGAAAATTTGGGTTCCGAAAGGAACAATTTTTATTGCTACTAACCATGAAGGACCCAAGAAAGCTTGGGTACCTAAACATAAAGTTTAAATTATGTTGCAGGAATGTCTTGTAGCCAAAAGATCAAAGAAAAAGTGGTACCTTGATAGTGGCTGCTCAAGACATATGACGGGTGACAAAGATGAATTCATCACCCTGGAAGAAAAGAAAGGTGGAGTTGTTACGTTTGGCGATAATGGTAAAGGTCAAATTATGGGCCTTGGTAAAGTTCGTATAACTCCATCTACATTTATTGATAATGTACTTTATGTTGATGGTTTGAAGCATAATCTAATTAGTATAAGCCAATTATGTGATAAAAACTTTAATGTTTCATTTAAATCTTCAATATGCACTGTAACTAATTCTATTGATAATAGCATTGTATTTACTGGTTATAGACATGGCAATGTTTACTTGGTTGATCTAGAAAAATTATCTTTGAGTGATCATTGCTTGATTGCTGACAATGCTAATATAAATGAAATTAGTTGGTTGTGGCATCGTAGATTAGGTCATGCAAGCACACACCTTATTTCAAAATTAATTAAAATGGATTTAGTTAAAGGCTTACCTAAACTAGATTTTGAAAACAACAAAATATGTGATGCATGTCAATTTGGAAAACAAACAAGAAGTTCTTTCAAATCTAAAAATGTTGTTTCAACTTCTAGGCCATTAGAGCTACTTCACATGGACCTTTTTGGACCAACTAGAACCACAAGTCTAGGAGGAAAGAAATATGGTCTAGTGATTGTAGATGATTATTCTAGATATACTTGGGTACTGTTTTTAGCTCACAAAGATGAGACTTTCTCGATATTCCTGAAATTCTTCAAGAAAGTCACAAATGAGAAAAACACTACCATAGTATCTCTAAGAAGTGATCATGGAACTGAATTTGAAAATCACTTATTTGAAAGTTTCTGCACTGAAAATGGTATTAATCATAATTTTTCAGCCCCTAGGACTCCACAGCAAAATGGTGTAGTTGAAAGGAAAAATAGGACTCTAGAAGACATGGCCCGTACCATGCTATGCGAAAGTAACCTACCAAAGTACTTTTGGGCGGAAGCTATTAACACAGCATGCTACATCTTAAATCGAGCCCTAATAAGACCAATCTTAAAGAAAACACCTTATGAATTATGGAATGAAAGAAAACCCAATATAAAATACTTTCATGCATTTGGATGTAAATGTTTTATTCATAATAATGGTAAAAACAATTTAGGAAAATTTGATGCTAAATCTGATGAAGGAATCTTTTTAGGATATTCAACAACTAGTAAAGCTTATAGAGTATTTAACAAGAAAACCTTAGTAGTTGAAGAATCCATTCATATAGTTTTCGATGAGTCTTTAGCATCTAGTTCTGAAAAGCTTGATGATGAGGAAGATACAAACATAATTGAAAAAGATCTTGAAAAACTTAATATTGAAGTATCTTCAGATCATGAGCAAGAAGCTAAAGATGATGATTCACATAAGGACGATGATGTTAATATTGATCATAATGATATAGATCTTCCAAGAGACTGGAGATATGCTCATAGTCATCCCAAGGAATTGATTATAGGTGATCCATCTCAAGGAATAAGAACTAGATCATATATGAGAAATATTAGTAATCATCTTGCATTTGTATCACAAATTGAACCTAAAACTATTGAAGAAGCTGAAAAAGATAATAATTGGATGTTAGCAATGCAAGAAGAATTAAATCAATTTACTAGAAATAATGTATGGACATTAGTTGAAAGACCTAAAAATCATTCAGTAATAGGATCAAAATGGGTTTTTAGAAATAAACTAGATGAAAATGGCATAGTAATTAGAAACAAAGCTAGATTAGTTGCAAAAGGATATAATCAAGAGGAAGGTATTGATTTTGATGAAACCTTTGCACCAGTAGCTAGATTAGAAGCCATTAGACTTTTACTTGCATTTGCATGTCATATGAATTTTAACTTATTTCAAATGGATGTTAAAAGCGCATTTTTAAATGGTTTTATAAATGAAGAAGTTTATGTTGAACAACCACCAGGTTTTGAAGATCACGAATTTTCAAATCACGTCTTTAAATTGCACAAAGCTTTATATGGTTTGAAACAAGCACCTAGAGCTTGGTATGATAGGCTAAGTAAATTTTTAATTGAAAATGATTTCACAAGAGGAAATGTAGATAAAACATTATTTTTGAAAAGAAAAAGTAAAGATTTACTTGTAGTACAAATATACGTTGATGACATTATTTTTGGTGCTACTAACGATTCTCTATGTCAAGAATTTGCCAAGTTAATGCAGGGCGAATTTGAAATGAGCATGATGGGAGAACTCAACTTCTTCCTTGGACTCCAAATCAAACAAAGCAAAGAGGGAATCTTCATCAACCAAACAAAATACACAAGAGAAATCCTAAAGAAGTTTGGTATGGAATCAATGAAACCCCTCGGAACACCAATGAGTCCTTCATGCAAGCTGGACAAAGATGAAGAAGGTAAAAAGGTTGATCAAAAGTATTATCGAGGTATAATCGGATCCCTTCTTTATTTAACTGCAAGTAGACCAGATATGTTTTCTGTATGTTTATGTGCTAGATTTCAATCAGAACCTAAAGAATCACATTTAATAGCTGTTAAAAGAATACTAAGATATGTAAATGGAACAAAAAATGTAGGTTTATGGTATTCTAGAGACTCACATTAAACTAATTGCATACTCAGATTCTGATTATGCTGGATGTAAGTTAGATAGAAAAAGCACAAGTGGTGCATGCCAATTCTTAGGAAGTAACTTAATCTCATGGTTTAGCAAAAAGCAAAATTCAGTTGCATTATCAACTACTGAAGCTGAATATGTAGCAGCTGGAAGTTGCTGTGCGCAAATCCTATGGATTAAGCGACAACTTGAAGACTATGGTATCACACTTAATAAGACACCCATAAAATGTGATAATACAAGCGCAATCAATTTAACTAAAAATCCAATTCAACATTCAAGGACAAAACACATAGAAATTAGATATCACTTTATAAGAGAACATGTAACTAATGAAGAAATTTGTCTTGAATATGTTAACACTGAAGAACAATTAGCTGATATTTTTACAAAACCTTTAAGCGAAGAAAGATTTTGTTATCTTAGAGGAGAATTAGGGATTTGTGATCCTTTGGAATAGATTTTGAAACCCCTAAGGAAATGTATCTAGAGTTCTTTCAATTTCTCAAAATCTTAAGGAAATTTTATCTAGAACTCATATCAATTTGATCTCTCAAAATCCATGATTTTTAATCATACTCAAAGATCAAATTCCGGACTCATTTCAGATTCTCTGAATCTTTTTTTTCTCTGAAATGGTCTCGGAGCCGACTCGGACAGTATCGGAGTCGACCCCTGTTTCTGTTGAAACTCGGGAGCCGACCCCCGCTCTGCGCGAGTCGACTCGATTTCGGGTCCGTGCTCTGTGACTACTCGGGAGCCGACTCCACGCTTTGCGCGAGTCGACTCGACGTGGTCCCAGTTGATTATCTAGGGCACGAGTCGACCCCACGGACATTTCAATCATTTCTAATCATTCCAAACTCTTTCCAAAGCTTTCCCAAACCTCCAAAACTCCAAAAACCTCTGATTATTCACTCCATCTAGATCTATGGCACCTAAAATGGAGCTAGCAGTAGTGGCGCCGGATTGAAGAGGAAACGGACCGTTCGACGACCCGTCGCGAGCCGTCTCCGGATTCGTCCTCTACCCTTCTCCGAGTGTTCTCCTGTTCCAGCTACCACTCTTCAGGTAGATCACCTTGCCAGTAGAGTTGTTACAACCGGTAGAAAGGTGATTTTGAGTTATTTGAGAATGAAGGTTTTATAATAGGTAGACAGTTGATTGAGATGGGACTTGAGAAAATGTGTTCACTGGATTGTCCCACGTATCCTGCACTAGTTAAGGAGTTTTACAAAAATTTGACTAGAGGTGATGATGGTTTAGTGAGCGTAGTGAGAGGCATTGGACTGAATATCACTGCCACTATTCTATCTAGACTGTTAAATTTACCCCTGTCTGGACCATCCACTTATGCCCCAGAGGATAGATCGCCAGCCCTCACAAGATTATTGAACAGAAATTTTGAGGGATTTGAAGAAGTTTTTGCAACCAATTGCCTTTGGAGCTGAGGTTACTTCACAACATCTGCAGTAGGGTTTGTTTCCCAAGACTGGCAGATTTGATTATGTATCTGAGAGAGACATTTTTATTATGGATGCCGTAGTTTCTGGGAAGCCTATTAATTTGCCTCGGATGATCATTTGGTACATTGCTGATTGTGGAGGGAAGAAGAAGTCAAGTTTGCCCTATGGCATGGTTCTAACGAAGTTATTTCAAAGCCAAGGGATTGCATTTGGTGATAGTGAGCCAAAGAAGGAATTAAGGCATACTGATTATTACTCTTTGGCTACTATTCATCGAATGGGTTTGTTAAGAGGAATGGAAGATGGGAGAGGAAGAATATTGCAGAGGACAGAGCTATGGATGCTGAGGCCCCCAGACCATCTGTGAGACATTCTTCACCTGAGCCTCCTCAGAGCTCTTCTGTTCCAGATTCTGTTCCAGCCCTGCCTGTTCCTGCTGCTCCAGCTCAGACATCTACTTTATCATCTGTTAGCTTTTCTGATGTTCAGTTAGATCAGCTTAGATCCTTATTCAAATCTGAGATTAGTGAGCATGAAAATAGTTGAAAAATGAATTTGATGAAAAGTTTATGAATTTGAAAGAAGCTTTGTATTCACTTAGTGATCGGGTTGCATCTATTGAATCTACTCTTAGTTCATCCACCAGCTCCTTAAGTGAAGACTTGAAGAATATTTTTGGAGAGCTTAAGGATATCTGTGGTGACTCAGAGACCTATTCCCAGTGCAACGCCGAGCTTCAGGATAAGATTTTGACTGCTTGTACTTTTGTAGATAATAAGCTTAAAGATTATGTTAAACTACAATGTGAAGGAATGAAGCAGATAGTTGATCATTTGAATAGGATTACAAGAAGAAACTTTTGATATTTTTAATGTAATCTCATTTCAATGTACTGAGTAATCTCATTTTGATGTAATGAAGTCAAGTTTACTTTCAATGTAATGAGTATGTTTACATTTTCATGTAATATCATTTTGAAGTAATGAGAAAGTTTGATGCATTACTTATGTACATTTCAATTGTAAGTATCTTTGAATATCTTGAATGATTATCCTCAATTGATAATTTAAATATGGAAAACTTGAAAATTTAATACATTCTTGATGCAATGACTTTTCCTAACCTTTTTGTTGATTACAAAAAAGGGGGAGAGATTTTATTTAATCGTATATGCTTTCAATTGCTTTCAATGCAATCAAATTTTAAATTTGAAAGGGAGAGATAATTTGAATATTAAAGAGGAGAGTTAATCTAAGTAAAAGGGAGAGATAAAAGTTATCATTATGCTTAAAATTTGAAAAGGGAAAAATTATTTGCTTGAACTTAAAAATTGAAAATTTTGAATGAATTATAAAATTGAGTTTCATAGGGGGAGCTATCTCATTTAGGGGGAGCCTCTCAATGAACATAAAAATTGATTTTGGTATCAAAATTTTTCAATACAAACATGCATATACTCAATGTTTTTGTCATCATCAAAAAGGGGGAGATTGTTGAGAAATTTGGAGAATTTAATTACCCCAACTTTATTGATTTTGATGATTTCCAAAAGCCATGAGTATTTTAAAGGAAATAATGAGTTTATTTATCAAAAACCTTGAGCTTATTCAAAATGAAGCAATGGACTCTCAATGTTTAAATTCACTGAGTTTTGAATCAATTTGAAAAAGAAGTTTCAAGCTCTATATTTAAGATTTCAAAAAGGAATTTTTACATGTTATATTTCAATCAATGATTTCTTGAAACATGTCTTGAATTCATGCTTAATGTCATATTTATTGTATTCAAGTCAAAATATCATTTAAAATTATTCTGGGACGAATTTCAAAGTCAATCAGAAAAATTTCTGATTTTTGATACGTTCCGGAGCCGACTCTAGAGTTTCAGAGTCGACTCCAGTAAGTAACAGAGATTTCTGATTTTCTCGAGTCGACCCTTGGATTTCAAGAGTCGACCCCTGACTCTGTGCGAGCCGACTCTGTGCGAGTCGACTCCGCTCAAACAACAGAAAGCATTTTTTGAGCGCTTCTCGAGTCGACTCCCCATTTTCTTCGAGTCGACCCCCGACTGTCGGGAGCCGACACTTTGGTTTTCGCGAGTCGACCCTCTAACGTTTAAAATGTTTCTATTTTTAGTAATCGACTTCGAGCCGACTCCCACAGTGCTCGAGTCGACTCCGCGAAATTCTGGGCGCGATTTTTCACGATGACACGTCAGCCCCAACGGTAAGATTTTTCAAATAACGGCTATATTTCTGTGTTTCTAACGGATATATTTTTGCAGAATCTATAAATAGAGGAGCTCTTTTCAAATCAAAGAGAAAAAAGAGAGAAAAAAAAAGAAAAAAGAGGGAAAAACAGAGCTTCATTGGAAAAATCATTTGAGTCAAGAAAAGAGATTCAAAAGGAGTGAAATCAAAGAGAGAGATTCGTGTGCTCCAGATCTACAATCTACAAAAAGTTCAAGAGGAGATCCCAAAGCAACCAAGAGCAAATCAAGATCTTCCAACCTAGAAGAAAAAGAAGAAAAGCTTCAACCAACATCCAAAAGCCCCAAAGCTAGGAGAATCTGTGCTGAGGCCTGATTCCACACTTCAAAGGAGTTGGAGAAGAGAAGCAAAGAAGCCAAGCCTGCATTCAAGCTTATTAATCAGGCTTTTCTAAACCTAAGCTTTATTTTGATTATTCTGCTCAAGAGGAGCTGCTTGTATTAAACTCTGATTATTTTCTTGTGTACTGATTCAATCAGTGGATTGAATCAGTGGAGGTAGTTGTACCTCGTTGTAAGCTTGGGATAGCTTACGTTTTGGGTTCGTTGTGATCCCGTTAAAAACAACGAGTTGGGTTTTGTGCTGGTAAGCCCGTGTAAAACCGGCTGGGTTCGTTGTGATCCCGGAAAAACAACAAGTTTGAGTTGTGAGCTTGTAAAACAACTCGGCTGTAATCTAGGGAGATTATAGTGTGGACCCAAGTGAATCTTGGGAGTGGACGTAGGTGCTGGTTGCACCGAACCACTATAAAAATATCTTGTGTTTGCCGTGCTCATTTGTCTCTCACTCTATCTCTCTTATATTTCTGTTTGTGCATTGCTTATAAGTTAATTTCTCTCACTTGCACATCTTGAGTTAATTTGTTTAAAACATTTCAAAAAGTCTTAAATTTTTAAGAACCCAATTCACCCCCCCCCTCTTGGGTTGCCATCTGGGCTAACAGTCTTGACTGGGGGTGTAATGGGTCTTTAACTGGGGTGTCATGGGTCTTTAACTGGGGGTGTCATGGGTCTTGAACTAGGGGTGTCATGGGTCTTGAACTAGGATGTCATGGTCTTGAACTGGGGTGTCGTGGTCTTGAACTAGGGTGTCGTGAGTCTTGAACTAGGGTGTCATGGGTCTTTAATTGGGGGTGTAATGGGTCTTGAACTAGGGGTGTCATGTGTCTTGAACTAGGGTGTCGTGGGTCTTGAACTGGGGTCATGGGTCTGAACTGGGGGTATCATGGGTCTTGAACTGGGGTGTCGTGGTCTTGAACTAAGGTGTCCTGGGTCTTTAACTGGGGGTGTCATGGGTCTTTAACTAGGGGTGTCATGGGTCTTGAACTAGGGTGTCGTGGGTCTTGAACTAGGGGTATCGTGGGTCTTTAACTGGGGGTGTCGTGGTCTTTAACTAGGGTGTCGTGGGTCTTGAACTGGGGGTGTCGTGGGTCTTAAACGAGGGTGTCGTGGGTCTTGAACTAGGGTGTCATGGGTCTTGAACTAGGGTGTCATGGGTCTTGAACTAGGGGTGTCATGGGTCTTGAACTAGGGTGTCGTGGGTCTTGAACTGGGATGTCATTGGTCTTGAACTGGGGTATCGTGGGTCTTGAACTGGGGGTATAATGGGTCTTAAACTAGGGTGTCGTGGGTCTTGAACTGGGGGTGTCGTGGGTCTTTAACTGGGGTGTCATGGGTCTTTAACTGGGGGTGTCGTGGGTCTTGAACTAGGGTGTCGTGGGTCTTGAACTAGGGTGTCATGGGTCTTAACTAGGGGTATCATGGGTCTTGAACTGGGGGTGTCATGGGTCTTGAACTGGGGGTGTCGTGGGTCTTAACTGGGGTGTCATGGGTCTTGAACTATTTTTCATGGAATGCAATATCATTGCGTTTGTCTCCTTGGCAAAGAAGTCGAATGTCTTTGCTTGCAGAGTCGTCGATCTTGTGATAAACAAAGCAGCCAGGCGTGCTTTCTGACTCTAATGAAATAGTGCTTGAATCACCATCAAGTCCAGCAGCCACCCGAAATTTTGATGTGTCAGTTCTATTAGATACCATCTCTGAGATTACAGTGACTACAAGGCTCTTGTTTGGACCTCGATGCTTGACCATCTTCCTGGGAGATCAAATGGCTCGAGCATGATGGATTCTCCAACGAGATCCTTTGGAGCTGGAAATTGGGATTTTCTGGTGTTGTTGTACACAGTCTGAAAGTAGCTTGGGCAGCAGCATTAGTTCCAAGCGTTGGTGATTCCTCCATGGTGACCGGCGCTCTTGGTCTTCTCTAGAGACGTTCAAATTCGAAAGGACAAAAGTCTTGTTTGCACTTTCTTGAGTAAGAGATATCAGCTGAGAATTATAAGCAGCTGGAACTGGCAATATCCAATCAGAATGTGAGCTGGCACTCCCATTCTTCAAATCCATGCACCACAGGACAGACCAGCAAGAAGGTAATGTCCATAGAGAAATGCTTTTGTGATGCGTACTCAGGACGATCATCTGTGAGGATGAAGTTTATTGTTATTATATTTGAGAAGCACCAAACATAAATCTTTGTGTGATGTGAGAGAGTAGCAGGGAGATATGGCAATGCATGCCTCCCCTGTTTTAGTAGAAAGAATTTGGCAATGCCTCCCCTGTCGCGGGTCTTGAACTAGGATCGACCATTCCGCGGCGTCCGGTTGGATGCGCTCGCTGGGCATCGGCGCGTCTGCTACGGCGTGGGGTCTGACGGTGTCGTGGACTCGGCGTTTGTTTCGATAAATTTGAAGGAGAGTGAAACTTACGGCGGTCGCCGACGCTATGACGGTGAGGCCAAGGGAGCCAATGAGGATAAAGAGTAGCCTTCTCCTGCTGCTGGTGGTGCTGCTGGTGGCTTGGATTAGCTTGCGACACGGAATGCATGGCTGGCATATTGCGGCGCCGCTGCCGCAGATGCTCGCGGAGTCCGCCAGGACGCAAGAGCAGCTGGATCTCGGAGCGCAAGGGCCGGGCAGCACCCGTTTGAACACCTCGTAACGGGACTCGAAGATCTCATTCCCCCAGCAAACCAAGGAATAATTAACCATGAGTACCCCATAAAGCATTGCCCCTTGCTTCGATTGCTACAAACTGGGCCTTGGAGAGGCCATTTGGTGGCCGATAGCCCTCCCCCCAGCATTTCACCGTTCCGTTGCTACTCAGAGTGCAGCTCCTGTCCTCTCCCAAAGCTAATGACACTCCAGTTCAAGACCCCGACACCCTAGTTCAAGACCACGACACCCCAGTTCAAGACCCATGACATCCTAGTTCAAGACCCATGACACCCCCAGTTAAAGACCCATGACACCCCAGTTAAAGATCCACGACACCCCCAGTTCAAGACCATGACACCCTAGTTTAAGACCCACGACACCCCAGTTCAAGACCCACGATACCCCAGTTCAAGACCATGGCACCCCAGTTCAAGACCCACGACATCCTAGTTCAAGACCCATGACACCCCTAGTTAAAGACCCACGACACCCTAGTTCAAGACCCACGACACCCTAGTTCAAGACCCATGACACTCCAGTTCAAGACCCACGACACCCTAGTTCAAGACCCACGACACCCCCAGTTCAAGACCCACGACACCCTAGTTCAAGACCCATGACACCCCCAGTTCAAGACCCATGACACCCCTAGTTCAAGACCCACGATACCCTAGTTCAAGACCCATGACACCCCAGTTCAAGACCCACGACACCCTAGTTCAAGACCCACGATACCCCCAGTTAAAGACCCACGACACCCGCAGTTAAAGACCCCGATCAAGGTTGTCAATTTCGTTTCGGATTATGTTTCGGTTTAGCTTATGAAACGAAATATTCGGTATTAGACCGTTTTCGGTGCTTCGTTTCAGAAGATATATATATATAATAATAATAAAATTATTCATATTTATATTCTTTAAAATAATAACAACATAAAAATAAAGAGTTTAAGTTTTTAAGAGTTTGAATATATATATATATATATATATATATATATATAATGAAAATTTATTCATAATTCATATTCTTCATAATAATAATACAATATAAAATAAAGAGTTTGAGTTTTTAAGATGCGACCATGGGGATATGGTAACTAGGATTTTGTTTGATATATATATATATATAGTTCTGAAAGGTTTAATAATTCATAATTGGTCTTCAAAACATATTTTACCGAAACGGTCGAAAAATCTTTCGAAACGAAACGTAGTACTTATCTTTTCGGATAAACTACCGAAA
>UESW01004295.1:0-53442 GCA_900491605.1 Calamus simplicifolius
AAACAGAGCCTCCACGATCCCCAATCGCTCCTGGGACGCGCAGAACAGAACAGCTGATCTCCACGGATGGAACGAAGTCTTCACGGCTGGATCAAAGTGTCTGGGAGTAGAGCAGCACGCACGGAGCACGGACTTCTTTCCAACGAATAGAGGAGCCTTATCCTTCTCACGGCCTAGAACGGGTTTCACGGACGGCTGCTTCCTGGACTTTACAGAACAGAGGACTCCATGGAGGACGCCTTGAACAAGCTCTCCCCAAGCCTTTGCTGCTATTTGTAGAGGCCCGGATGCGGTGAAGACGCGGCGAAGATGCGACGTTGCCAAAACAGAGGATGCGGAAGCCAAACAGAGGACGCGGAAGCCACAAAAAAATCTGGATAAATCCTCAATAAAATTCAAATTCTTCTAAAGGAATTTAATTCTCTCAATTTGATAACTTCTTATCTAATCTATTCCTTAATTTGTGGAGGAAACGGTTAGAATTAATTAAGGAAGAATCGGTTGAAATAAAGAACGATGAAGTTGGCAACATGTTTGCCGTTTTTGCTTTGAAATCCATGCTAAATCCTTATAAATCAATTCCGAGCTCATTTTAAATCCGATTTGAGTGCCGTTTGCGTCATTAAATCCCTAAAATCAAGCTATTTAAATTGATAAGATTTTATCTAAAATATTATATAAAATATTAAAATATTAAATAATAATAGGTACGTTAAATTATTAATAGGTTTAATGATAATTATTTATGCGTTTATCACTCCCCCAACTTGAATCTTACTCGTCCTCGAGAAAATAAGAAATTTAGAAATATGTACCAAGCTAGTCCAAGAATTGATAGTTATCTTATAGTTTTTTTTAAAATATTTTTTTGAAGATCATAAGGGAGGTACTTCATTGGATTATTAAGTTTTTTTTTAGTGATAAAGTGTAGTCCATAAGAATTTATAGAAGTCTTTCTTCACCAACTTTCCACTTCTCTAATTAAGTCTTCTAACTTAATTTGGTTGGTGTAATGTCTTTTGTAATTTGGTTTTTATTTATTTATTTATTTATATGTAAAGTTAGTGCAATGTCCTAACCCCTTGCTTTCTAATTAACCCTTGTAGCGAGCTTTAGGCCAATTGCTCCCAAACCAATTGGTTTTAGGGCATTAGGTGTAAAACACCCCTCGGACTTACTTACTCGAGTTAAAAAGGCTTTAGGTAGGACTGACTCCATTTAGGTTCTTTTACATTCCCACCTTTTTACGCGAACAACATCACTTTCTTAGGTGACGGGGCCCGGTTACTCAGTGAAAAATGCTAAGAACCTAATTTATTAACTTTAAGAGAGATTTTTTTTTTTTTTTTGAATACATTTTCACCCATACCCTTATTAAGTAGATTGTACTATTAAGATCAGTGGTCAGGAGGGTCTCAAATTATTCTAAAATTTTTCTGGGCTAAACCCTACCTTTTATTAGATTTTCTTAATAATTTATTCCTCAGTATTTCAAAAATAATCTAACCATTAATCATTAATAGACTGCTTGATTAACTTCAAATCGAGACAGAATTTGGTACACACATCTGATTATAGTTTTACTCGAGGATTTATTTATTCTTTTTCCTCCCCCCCCCAACTTAATTTCCATTGTCCCTAATGGAAGAAAAATTAATTAATTGCAAGGAAAGATACTAGCTGGTAGAGTATTTGAAGGTTGGAAGTTTCATTGTTGCCATCTTCTTTCAATCTGCTTCTGTTGCTCTTCTCTGGTCATACTAAAAGAACACACTAAAGAACAGAAAGTTAAAAATAACTAATAAACTGGGTTGCCTCCCAAGAGCGCTAAGTTTAAAGTCTTCAGCCAGACTGTGCTGCTCTTATGATAGTGTTGGGTTCACAAGATCAATTGATTCAACAATTTCTCCATCATTAATTTCTTCTATATATGGTTTCAAACGCTGGCCGTTTACTTTGAACTTGAGTTACTATAAAAGGTCCATTCCATCGTGAACGAAGTTTTCCAGGGAAAAGGTGTAATCTTGAATTGTAAAGCCATACTTTTTGATTTGGTTCAAAAATTTTCTACTAATAAATTTGTCATGATATGCCTTGGTTCGTTCTTTATAAATTTTCGAGCTCTCATATGCCTCATTTCGTAGCTCTTCTAACTCATTCAATTGGAGTTTTCTATTGACACCTGCATTTTTCATATCATAGTTAAATTGCTTGATAGCCCAAAATGCACGATGTTCTAATTCTACAGGTAAATGACAAGCTTTCCAAATACGAGCCTGTAAGGAGACATTCCTATGGGAGTTTTAAATGCAGTACGATAAGCCCATAATGCATCATCCAAACGTTCTAACCAATCTTTCCTATCAGGTCTCACTGTTTTCTCAAGGATATTTTAATTTCTCTATTTGATATTTCAACTTGGCCACTAGTTGGGGATGATAAGGTGTAGCTACCTTATGAGTAATTCCATTTTATTGATTAATCCTTCGAAGTGTTTATTCGTGAAATATGTACCCCCATCACTAATTATAGCCCTTGGGCATCCAAAACGGCTAAGGATATTATGCTGAATAAACTTGATTAAACTTTATGGTCATGGTTCGAATTGCCTTGGCTTCAATCCATTTTGACACATAATCAACTACCACTAGAATGTATTCAAATCCAAAAGAGGAAGGAAATGGGCCCATAAAATCAATACCCCATACATCAAAAATTTCTACAACCAAGATAGGGTTTAGGGGCATCATGTCTTTTCGAGATATATTTCCTATTTGTTGACATTGGAGACAATTACGGCTAAATTCATGTGCATCTTTAAAAAGAGTTGGCCAATAAAACCCACTTGTATTACCTTTGCTGTAGTTTTCTTTCCACTAAAATGTCCTCCACAGGCAAGAGAATGACAGAAGTTAAGTATACTTTTGAATTCACTTCGGGAACACATCGCCTAATCACCTGATCTGAACAGTACTTAAATAATTCAGGGTCTTCCCAAAAGTAATATTTGATTTGTGAGAAAAATCTATCTTTTTCTTCTTTGTCCAGTGAGAAGGTACTTTTCCTGTTGCCAAATAATTCACAATATGAGCAAACCAGGGAAGACTGCTATGGGAAATTGAAAATAGTTGCTCATCAGGGAACTTATCTCTGATTATTTCTTTATTGTATTCTACTGAGATCCTAGAGATATGATCTGCTACCATATTTTTAGAACCCTTCTTATCTAAGATGTCTAGATCAAATTCTTGTAGTAGGAGGATCCATCTAATTAGTCTGGTTTTGTATCCTTTTTTGATATAAGATGCCTCAATGCTGCATGATTTGAATAAACTAAAACCTTAGATCCTAACAGATATGATCTAAACTTTTCTAGGGCAAACACAACTGCTAGTAATTCTTTTTCAGTGGTAGTATAGTTCATTTGTGCATCTGAAAGAGTTTTGCTAGCATAATAAATTACATGGGGTTCTCGATTGAGTTTCTGTCCTAGAACTGCACCTACAGAATAATCAGAAGCATCACACATGATTTCGAAAGGTATGGTCCAATCTGGGGGCTTGATAATTGGTGCAGTGGTCAAAGCAGTTCGAAGAATATTATAGGCTGTTAGACAATCTTTATCAAAATTAAAAGAACTATCCTTGGTCAACAAATTACATAATGGTTGAGAAATTTTACTGAAATCTTTGATGAAACGTCTATAAAAACCAGCATGACCAAGGAAAGATCGTACTTGTTTAATTGAGGTTGGGGGTGGTAGATTTGAGATCAATTCAACTTTGGCTTTATCAACCTCAATACCTCGCTCTGAAACAATGTGTCCGAGCACAATTCCCTCACGAACCATAAAATGACTCTTCTCCCAACTTAGGATTAAATTCATTTCCATACATCGTTTCAGTACCTTAGTCAAGTTCTCGAGACAGCTATCAAATGATGCACCAAAGACTGAAAAATCATCCATAAATACTTCCAAAAATTGACCAATCATATCAGAAAATACGGCCAACATACATCGTTGAAATGTGGCTGGTGCATTATAAAGACCAAACGGCATGCGTCTAAAGGCAAATGTTCCAAAGGGACAAGTGAAGGTGGTCTTTTCTTGATCTGCAGGAAATACTGGGACTTGATTGTATCCTGAATATCCATCTAAGAAACAAAAGAAACTTTGTCCCGCTAGCCGTTCTAGAATTTGATCGATAAAAGGCAAAGGAAAGTGGTCTTTCCTAGTCACGACATTCAACTTTCGATAATCTATACACACTCTCCAACTAGTTGATGTGCGAGTAGGAATTGATTCGCCCTTTTTATTTTTAATCACGGTAATACCTGATTTTTTAGGTACTACTTGAATTGGGCTGACCCATTGGCTATCTAAAATTGGATAAATAATACCAGCATCAAGCCATTTTACTACTTCTTTCTTAACAACATCCCTCATGTTCGGATTTAGCCTTCGTTGCATGTCTCTATGTGGTTTGGCTTCAATTTCACTATGAATATGGTGCATGCAAACGGAAGGGTCAATTCCCTTAATATCAGCTATTGTCCATCCAATCGCCTCTTATATTCTTTAAGTACATCTACCAATTTATCTTCTTGCTCAGAGGTTAGGGTAGATGCAATGATTACTAGAAGGGTATCATTGGGTCCAAGGAATGAATATTTTAAGTCATCTGGAAGAGGTTTCAATTCTAGTTGGGGTGGTTCTTCCAAGGATGGTATTAAAGGACTTGGTTTAGTTGAAAGTGGTTCATATTTTATAGTTATGGAGGGATGGTGTCGAACTTAGGTGGTTCTAATAACATGTTTATCTCTTTGGTGTACTCATCAATATCAAAGTCATCTATTCCAAAATGTGTAAGAAATGTTTGTAAAGGATCCGAATCAATCAAACTTTGGAATTTCTTATCTACTACTTCCTCTATCATGTTACTTCATTTAAATCATACATAGGTGGTCCTTGGGAAGCATTAAAAATATTTAATCTCATCTTCTTATTTCCAAAAGATACATCCATCACACCTATTCTACAATTTATGCATGCATTAGCAGTAGCTAGAAAAGGTCTTCCAAGGATGATGGGAATTTGGTTAGGATTACTACTAGATTCCATATCCAACACAAGGAAGTCGACAGGAAAATAGAATTCATCCACCTTTACTAATACATCTTCCAATATTCCATGAGGTTCTTTGACTGATCTATCTGCCAATTGTAGTGTTACTGTAGTGGGTTTTAATTCTCCAAATCCGAATAATTCATATACTGAACTTGGGAGAAGGTTTACACTCGCACCCAAATCTAATAATGCTTTCTTGATTGTGAAGTTTCCTATGACACATGATATAATCGGGATATCAGGATCTTTTAGTTTGGGTGGGGTTATTTGCTGAACAACTGAGCTAACTTGCTCAGTCAAATGTATCTTTTTTGGTATTTGTGTCTTGGCTTTCCGTTTTTGGGTGCATAGATCTTTCAAAAATTTATCATAAGCCGGAACTTGCTTGATAGCATCGAGAAGAGGTAAGTTTATTTGGACTTGCTTAAATAACTCAAGCATCTCATTCATTTTTATATTCTTCTTATCTGAAGGCAAAGGAGATTCTAAAGCACTAGGGAATGGGGCTTTAGGTATGATTGCTTGATCATTGAATTCCTTTTCTTTTTCATTTCTTCTCTCTTCTGGTTTAGCCACTTCTAATTTCTAGGATGGTTCAGGTGGGTTCAATGCTTTTCCACTTCTGAGAGTCATGACGGATTTAGCATGTTCTGGAATTTGTTAGGACTATTGGAACCCTCAGCCATGAATTGTCCTTTTGGGTTATCGATAGGCTGACTAAGTAACTTACCCTCCTCCCTTCTACTGAATGCTATGGCCAATTAACCTATCTGAGTTTCTAGTTTTGCAATAGATTGTGTGGGAGTGAAGGATTTGGGTATTCATTTCTAGCCCTTTTAATGCTTGTAACACTTTGTCTTCAAAGTAGGCTGATTATTCGGTGGAGGTTGTGGGATGTTTGGATATTGTGAATATGGCATGGTTCTAAAATTGGTTTCTTGGTAATTAGGTCTGATCGATGACTTGACTACAGGTTGATGTTTCCAAGAAAAATTTGGATGATTTCGTCAGCCAGGATTGTAAGTATTTGAAAATGGATCATTTCCTGTTCTAGGAGCTAATCGGGTTTGGGCTTGGTGGGCTTGCTCTTGAACAAGTTCAGGAAATTGGTATGCAGCTGGGCATTCACCTATAGAATGGGTTGGACTCGAACAAATTATGCAGACCTCATGTAATTGAGTAGATGGGGAAGAGATGTTTCCAACTTGTAGAATCCGATCAAGTTTATGGGATAATTATCTACCTTAGTATAGATATATGTAGAATGACCTATTTCATATATTCCACCTTTTTAGGTTCTACGGGAGGGTCTCGACGAGCAACTGACATATGATGTAATGAATTCTCATTCAATGTCTCAAAGAGTTGTCAAGCCTCATGTTCATTTTTAACATAAATGTCCCATCACATGAAGCATCAACCATTTGTCGGTGCTTTTCTGATAATCCATCATAAAAGCACTAAATCAGTTGCCATTTGGGTATAGCATAATGTGGACATTTTCTAATCAGTTCTTTGAATCTCTCCCATGTCTCATGGAACATTTCTCCATCTGTCTGGGAAAAACTTGTTATGGCTTTTCTAATTTGATTCGTTTTTCCTATAGGAAAATATTTCTTAAGAAATTCTCTCTGAAGACGATCCCAAGTTAAAATTATAACAGTGTCTAATGAATTTAACCAATACTTGGCTTTATCTTTTAGGGAGAAAGGGAATAACTTAAGCCTAAGTGCATCATCTGAGAAATTTTGAATCTTGACAGTTGAGCAAATTTCTAAGAATTCATCTAAGTGTTTGTAGGGATCCTCATTTGTAAGTCCATAGAAAGATTGGAAAAATTGGATTACACTTGACTTAATTTCGTATTGGGCAGCCTCTACTGGAGGCACTTGAATGCAGGGAGAGTAGGTATACCTTGAAGGAGTGAAATGCTCTTTCAACTATCGTGGTTGATTATTTTCGTTATTAGGATCCATAATTCTGAGTCTGTTTGCTCTAATAGTTCTTTCTATCTCAGGATCTAAGGGTATAAGGTTGGGTTGCAACAATCGGCGACCAAGCATACACCCTACAAATGATTCTAAAGCAAACAATTTTTTTTTTAATTTTTAATAGAAGAAAAAGAGGGAGATTCTAAAGAAAATACCCTAAAAATTCCTAGAACTAAGAATAATTTAATTAGGGTTTAATAATTTTTTAGCAATCAAGTTAACAAAGATTAGACTCTCTACTATAGGTTTACCCTAGATCTAGACAGCTCCTAACTTCCAAGACCACCTTGTCCTATTGAGCTCAAAGTCCTTAGGGGCTGATGTCTAATTAATTTTAGAGTTAAATGTTTGGGTTAATGTAGAATGAAGGATGTGGTTTGTGGGCTAAGGAAGGGTGATGAAATCCCCACCTATCTTGATTAGGGGTTTGTGCCCTTAAAGTTAATTATAAAAATGCTATGCAACAAACAGATGTCCAACTCTTGAAATTATCAAACAAAATTAATCTAATTATTTATTTATTCTTGTAATTAAGTTTCTAATTTCTTAATAAATTATGAGATGTCAATGGAAAGATTTTGAGTTTGCAGGAAATAATCCACCTAAGTCAATCTATAGCATAGAAATAATTTTTTTATATATTTTATTTTTATTTTTTTTCTATAAATTTTTTTATTTTGTTTCCTTAAATTAATTATGTTTTATGGTTTTCTTTTAGTTTTTTTTTAGGTAAGTTAATTAAAAGGAAAATTTGATTAGGTTAAAATTGGATTTGTGGCAAAAAGGAAAGTAATAATTTTTTTTAATGTTAAAAAAAAATATGCAATTATAACAATTAAAGAAATAAAATAAAGTCACAATAACTATTCAAAAATTAAGAGAAAATTAATCTAAATTTTTCACTTTTTTTAATTTTTAATTTTTTCTTTAAAATAACACACTTAAGTCCCCGGCAACGGTGCCAAAAATCTGATGCGTGTCGTAGCGCAACGATTAAAACACCTTAATTTTACTATTAGAATAGCGAGAGTAAGGGATCGATTCCACAGGGACTTTAGTGATTATCTTGAAATAAATTTATAAATTTAACTAAATAGATAATTATTAGTGCAAAATAATCAAGATATGGTCTATCTTATAAGAGCACGGCCCGTACCTGTAGATCACGGTCCGTCCCTTTTAAGCATAGATCAGTTTAAAATTATTTCCACTTAAATATAATTTAATAATAATTAAACATGAATAGAAACTTTATTTCATATAAATTAAAAAGTCATGACATTAAGAAGGAAATAAGAAAGCAATAAATTCTTCATAAATCAAATCAAAGACGAGATGAAACAGACTGAAGATAGGCTGAATCGGGTTGAAGACATGAACCAGCTCACGAACAGAACAGATCCTCCAATGCCCACGGACGAACAGAGCCTCCACGATCCCCAATCGCTCCTGGGATGCGCAGAATAGAACAGCCGATCTCCACGGCTGGAATGAAGTCTTCACGGCTGGATCAAAGTGTCTGGGAGAAGAGCAGCACGCACGGAGCACAGACTTCTTTCCAACGAATAGAGGATGCCTTATCCTTCTCACGGCCTGGAACGGGTCTCACGGACGGCTGCTTCCCGTAATAGAGGACTCCATGGACGGACGCCTTGGAACAGAAGCTCTCCCAAGCCTTTGCTGCTATTTGTAAAGGCCCGGATGCGGTGAAGATGCGGCGAAGACGCGACGTTGAGGACGCGGAAGCCACCAAAAAAAATATGGATAAATCCTCAATAAAATTCAAATTCCTTCTAAAGAATTTAATTCTCTCAATTTGATAACTTCCTATCTAATGTATGGAGGAAACGGTTAGAATTAATTAAGAGAAGAATCGGATAAAAATAAAGAAAAATGAACGATGAAGTCGGCAACATGTTAGCCGTTTTTGCTAATCCGTGCTAAATCCTTATAAAATCAATTCGAGCTCATCTTAAATCCGATTTGAGTGACATTTGCATCATTAAATCCCTAAAATCAAGATCTTTAAATTGATAGATTTTATCTAAAATGTTATATAAAATATTAAAATATTAAATAATAATAGGTACGTTAAATTATTAATTAATAGGTTTAATGATAATTATTTATGCATTTATCAATCATCCTATTCTGATGACAGAATGTGTATGCAACCCTATCTCCTCTTGCAGTAAAATGGTTGAGCTACTTTTTGAGACATATGCTTTTGTGATGCGTTCGCTAACTTTATGTGTGGAAAACAAAATATTTCCCATGTGTTCATGATAGAGGAATATTGTTTATGCCCATAGCTCTGGACTTGGGTTTTTCTAATTTCCCTTTGAGTTCTTTCATGTCAGTATTGAAATAACATAGCATGTTAGAGATGCTGCAATTTTTTTCCTATTTGTTGGTCACCTAACCCTTTCATAGCTACAGCTGAAGGAGGGAAAATGAAAATGCAGTTTAACTTGTATTCTTGAAACAAAGAATAAGTCACTTTTATTAAGTTGTAGATTGTAAAATGATTTTAATATTTGGGATCTTAAATTACTACCTATGATACATGAACCATGATCATCTATATTTAATGATTTTTTCTTAAATTCAGCATCACAAGGGTCTTGCGAGTTTAAGCTAGTGGAAGAAGTTTTTCGTTTCGGTTTATAGAATTGTTAGGCATCCATCTATTTACGCTTTTAATATGATTTTATTGATATTCTCAAGGAAGCTCATTTATAACTTGACTTATTCTCATCCTCTGCTTAGCAAACTCAAATATTCTTTCCTTTTTTGTCATATATTTAGGTTTCTTATTGTAAATTATTAGGACACTCTTAGTTGAAACCTCTAGTTAACATGCCATCGATGATTCAAAAGAAAGGAAAAGGCATTTGAAATTCTTTTATTTTATAGTTCAGATGTTCATAAGTCAGGCCGTATATTTTTATTTATCCTTATTTTTGATACATATATCCTTTCCTTTACATATATGCTGTTCTTATTTTATATAATTTTTTAAAAAATTGCTAATGTTGTTTATATTATGAAATTCAGATGCAAAAGTTGAACCAACCTACATTGGATGAGCTCTTCAGACACACTGATCAAAAGAAAAAGGATAGCAATCAATGGATAAATAAGAATGCAAAAACAACACATGTAAGTATTTAAAAAACTCTACTTTAATTCATATATTTATACTATTTGTATGTTTAGCTCATTGTATCTAACATCTTTTACATACTAATTTTATATATAATTGGCAAGAGATGCAATTAAGTCAGAGCTCAGTTGGAGAGGATGGTGCATGTATGGAAAGATACAGTTGGAGTAAATAAGGGATGGATTTATGGATTCGAATTACAGGCTATCTTGTTGATAGGCTCCTCATCTTATGGCCGCACATCTTTACGAGTTCTTGAAGAGTGGATTCAGAAGAAGATTTATGGACTTATTTGTAATTTTTTTTTCTATTATTGGGATGATACTTGTTTGTGATTTTTTTTTTGTTATGAACTTGGACATGATGACACTTATGAAACTTTTTCTTTATGTATTTGGATATATATATATATATGAGAAGGATCATGTTTATGATGATTATGGTTTTCAATTTATATAGCAAGTGTATTAATGTTATATTTATTGTGATGATTATGGATTAATATGTCATATTTATGAATATAATTTTTTTTATATGGATTATTATATATAATCAGATGTATTAAAAAATATATTTTAAGTTTTTTAAAAATTATATTTAAATATTATAAGGGAAAGGATTTTGTTTCTTGGAAAGCCATTTTGCGAGAGATTGTTCTCTGAATATTTATTTAGTAAGGAATAATTTTTTCAAAAATTAAGAAAAGCAATTTAAAAAATTCAAAAAATCCCTCAAAAAATTTTCCTTGAAAAATCCCTCGGAATTTCCTGGAAATTTTCCCTTAGAAAATCCTCAAAAATTTCCTCAAAAATTTTCCCTTAAAAATTTTTCCTCGAAAAATCCCTCAAAATTTTCCCTCAGAAATTCCCTTGAAAAATTTCTCAAAAATTTTCCCTCGAATTTTCCCTCGTAAATTCCCTCAAAAAATTTCCCTCAAAAAATCCCTCAGAAATAAATTCCCTCAGAAAAATTCCTCGAAAAAATTTTCGAGGAGGGTTTTTCTGACGACCATTTATCCGTCGGAAATTTATATTTTCGATGGATTTTTTTTTTTCCCTCGGAAAATCCCTCGCAAATGATGCTTTTTCTTATAGTGATAGAAAGTCCCAGTCACTCTGCGAGACACGAGATGGCTTATTTTGCTTTCTTAAGCTCACACTTGTGTCCCCACCGTGACTAATGAAGTATATATGAAGCCGATATCTAAATTCTTGATATACTTTATTCATTTGAAACTCAATACCTTTTTTAATATGATCTAAATTCATATCAAGATTGAACTTCTCCTGCAAATATATATAAATTATAAAAGTTATAAGATATATTAAGTACGTTAAAAGTAATCTAAAGTAATCTAATACAATTATACTGACCTAAAGTCGATCGATCATAGGTGCTTTCTGTGCATCAGTGATCTTACTCCACTTTCTGACCGCAAGTGGTGCCATATCACGTACAACCACTCCTATCTCAGTCAAAAACTCGATACAAAATTCTCCTAATAGTCATCCAAGGTGGCAGAAGAATAGGCAACTTCTGTCCACAACGCATATCAATCAGATGTGCAGACTTGTATCCGCGAGCAGGACCTTGTCCCTTCTTCTTTGATGACGTAGTTGCAAAACATAATGAACTAAATTAGTGCAAAATAACATAAAGAAATATAGCTACATAAGATAAGTTTAAAGTAGACTTATTACATGATGTGCCGATAGATGACCCCTCTGTCAGAGCTGGAATGTAAGGAGAATCATCTGACCTCGATGTAGTAGGAGTATCTCTCGAAGACATCTGCAAACAAACATACAAACTAGAATTAATAAATAAGAAAGTATAAGAACATATAGTTGTAATAAGTAAAAAAAAATATGAATGCTACCAAATTAATCACTATCATCACTAATATGCTCATTGTCTTCATCATCCTCCATATCAGAACTATGTATAGATCCCTCACTGTCATAATCAGCTAGTGTGTCGTCCTCTTTAACATCTTCATATATAAACTCATCTTGACCAACATCACTTTGACCTCTAATGTTTTCTTGAATTGCAACTATTTCAACATCAGTGTCCGTACGCCGAGATATTATTAAGTCCATGTCAGGTTGCTCACATGTGAATCGAAGGACTACTAAATATCTTCTTGATATACTTCTTCCTGAACATCATCATCTTTTTTTGGAATATCCCACAAATGACGATGACTAACCTTGTATACCACTTTTCAATTAGAATTGTTCTTCAAATCATCTAAGTAGAAAACCTTTACAGCTTGTGATGCTAAAATGAATGGCTCATATTTGTACCATTGTGAACTAATATTTATACTTGTGATATTATAATATTGTTGCATTCTCCTGTGCTTTGGTTCACTTTCAAACCATTTGCACTTGAACATTATCGCCTTACAACCTTTAACAAAATGAAATTCAAGGACCTCTAATAATATACCATAAAAGTTAATTTCTTCTCCTAAATGAGTAGAGGGAACACAAACGCCACTATTCTGTGTTTTATGGCTGACATCCTGATTAACAGTGATAAATTTAACGCCGTTCATCACACAGTCAGTATACGAGCACACACGACTGTCGGGACCAATAGCCAATGCATAAAGCTTATCAATAGCTTCAGATGCCCTAGCAAAATGCTTATTTAACATATGGATAAACCAAACATCAACGTCATTTGAAATAAAGACACATGATATATTAATTTACAATATTAATGAATGTATGGGCTTACTTCATTTTTAAACCACTCAAAAAATCTTTCATTCTATAATTGGTCCAGTTGTTCCGGTCTAGTTGGATTTAGCTGATCAATGTGTTGGCTATAGAGAACATTATGGTAATGAGCACTATAAAAAATTTAGAGATATGAAGAAATAATTTTACAAGTATACTTACTTGAGAAATGGTTGCACCTCTGAACAATTATTGATGAGGTACCAATGTACTTGTTTTAAAGTTTTATCATCTAAATGCACCATTCTTCCTTCTCCAAGAGGCCGCCAACGAGTTGCAAATATATTTAATTGCTTGTCCAAATGGCTATCCGAATCAAAATTTCGTTCCGGACGATTGAATCTTGTTTCTATGCCTCAAAGATACATTGAACAAAATGTAAAAGACTCGTTGACAACATAAGCTTCTGCAATTGAACCTTCCAGACGAGCCTTATTACGTTCATATTGTTTATACGTACCAAGTTCCTTTCGAAAGGATACATCCATCTACTTTGAACAGGTCTGGCAAGTAAGGTCTCGTAAGGCAAATGTATTGATAAGTGCACCATAACGTCAAAAAATGCTGGTGGGAACATTCGTTCAAGCTTACATAAGGTCACCACAATCTACTCTTGTAACAACTCCAAATCCCTAACATACAATGTCCTTGAACAAAGTTGTTGGAAGAAATTAGAAAGCTCAATTAAAGTACTACTCTCATGTTTCTGCAAGAATGGTTGAATGCCAATAGGTAACAATCTTTGAAGTAGTACATGACAATCATGTGTCTTCAAACCGGATATCTTTCCATCACCTTCATTTATGCACCTTGAAATATTGAAAGAATATCCATCGGGCACCTTCACAGATTTTAGCCACTTACATAATTGTCTTCTTTCATTTAATGTAAATGTGTAAGATGCATGAGGCTAATAAACTCTATTACCTTGAGTTTGTAACTACAACTCCCTTCGGATCCCCATTGAAGCCAAGTCCTCTCTTGCTTTATATATGTCTTTTGTCTTACCTTCAATGCTTAATAAAGTTCCCATAACATTGTCACGAATATTCTTCTCAATATGCATTACATCTAAGTTATGTCTCAATTTTAATGATGACCAATACTCCAACTGAAAGAAAATGCTCTTCTTATACCAATTCAACTCATTTGGTGCATGCATTCGCTTTCGATGTTTATTGTTTGGATGCTTTCTGGACTTTTCAGCAGCTATGTGTTCTAATTGCATTAAAAAAATTTCATCAGTCAACATTTTTGGTTTGACTCCATGCTTTCTACTTCCATCATGGAGTCTACTATTTCACCACTTATGATCAATAGGTAAGTAACGGCGATGTCCCATATAGAAAATCTTGTCTTTCAACTTTTTGGATGAGGTTTGCTCATTACAAACTGGACATGCCTTATAACCCTTTGTGCTCCAACTAGATAATAATGAGTATGCTGGAAAATCATTTATAGTCCATAAAACAGCCATGTGCATCTAAAAAATCTCTTTTGTACATGCATCATATATATCAACACCTTCGGTCCATAAATATTTAAGTTCATCCACTATTGGCCTTAAAAATATATCCATATCCCTTCCTGGAGATTTAGGATGGGGGATAAGTAACGACATCATAAAGAATGTCTCTTTTATATATTTCCATGGAGGCAAGTTATAAGGTACTGAAATGACGGGCCACATACTATATGCATTACTCATGTTCCTAAATGGATTGAATCCGTCTGAAGCAAGACCTAACCTTACATTTCTTGGTTCACTGGAAAATTAGGATATTTTTGATCAAAATCTTTCCATGCTTCTCCGTCTGCTGGATGTCGTAACACCCCATCTATGATCGGTCGCTTATCATAGTGCCACCTCATATCTTCAGCTGTATGTCTTGAGGCATATAGACGTTTCAAACGAGGTGTGAGTAAAAAATACCGCATAACTTTATAAGGTATCTTCTTACCTTTGTCTCCAACCACTTGGTACCTAGGCTCGTTGCATACCGGACATTTTTCTAAAGAGGCATTCTCCTTCCAAAAGATAGCACAATCATGCTTGCATACATGTATGTTCTCGTAGCCTAAACCCAACTCATTCATCTTCTTTTTTGCCTCATAGTGCGAAGATGGTATTCTAGTACCATTTGAAAATGCCTCTTTCAATAGTTCAAGCAACATATTGAAAGACTTATTTGTCCACCGATTGAGGACCTTAATGTGTATTAACTTCACTAAGAATGTCAAAGCAGAAAACTTTTCACATCCAGATAAAGCTCAGATTCCATCTCATTGAAAAGATTATCCAATTTCTTACTGTGATCGATCCTTCCATGGTCAGACATCATCGGATTGTCATCATCATTGCCAACCTCAGTGTGAGCACCACTTGGGCCAGCAATGTCCTGCAATGCTTCGACCATCTTATCTTGTTCCCTTTCTTGGTCATCATCTTCATTCTCATTTTCATCCGAGACATTACTTCCAAACTGTTCTCCATGAAAATACCATGTCTGATACGTCTTCGAGAAACCCTTTAACAACAGTGTAATTTAACTAAATCAAGCTTATGCCATGAGCCATATATAACACCGCTCACAAGGACAACATATCTTTCCTTTTTCATTAACATGAAGCCTTGCCTTTTCTATGAACTTCTTAATATTGGCGTCATATTCTGGACAATTTCGTTTCTTATGTATCCAACTCTTATCAATCGGCATCGTTGGATAACATCAAATCTGAGTAAAAATAATGAACCTCATTTAAAGAAATTCAGATTTATCTCAAAAATATCCTACTCATTTAAAGAAAATCTCTAAAACTCATGTAAACCATATATGGAGCTGCATAATATATAAAACAATTATTGAACAAGTAGTACACATGCTGTTAAATATGGTGATTTTAGGTAGGTGACTTTTGAATCTTTTGAGGTTTGATTCCTAGCAAATAATTCTTTAACTTTCAACCAAAAAACCTTTTTGACTTCTCTTTGCAAATTTTTTTTTTTTTTTGCAGGCCGACTCTTTTCTAAATTTCTAATTATTTAGATGTGCAGTCACAACTGTTGGTGGAGTGGATCTGCCACGGAGGTCCATAGCATCAGAACTTATTTTCACTTGATGCATGGGATAGATGTCACCAAATCATATAATTCTATATATTTAAGCATTTTAGAGTAGTAGAATGCATCAAATGGCTTCAACCATTGATGTGTAACCCCTATCATCCAATCTATTTTGATTGGATCTGAGTAAAGATCCATTCAAGTGTCGCCCAATGAAACTATTCCACACCGATGATTCAGGTCACAGATGTGATCTACTGCCTCTAAATAGGTTACACACAAAAATTTATGTAACCGTAGAGGCTCTTCATCTTTGTATTAAAAAAGAAGAAGAAGAACATAAAACATAAATAACAAAATTTATGTTAATTTTTAATATTAATAAAATATAAATAACAAAAACATAACATAAAACATAAAATTAACTATCATGAGATCTTTTTCACACAAGCAATCAGATGCTAATGTTAAATTTAGAGATTCCCGGAAGGGCTATTATGAAATTTTACCAGCTCAACAATTTGACATCTTCTGACGCCAAGATTGGCTCCAACCATGCAGACTTAAAACTTTTTGACTTTGTGGTTCAAAATATGCTTCCAAGAGTTTGGATTGATGAAAACAAATGCTCGGATTCTTTTTCATGTTAGCGCATTCGTAAAAGGAAAGTAAAAGGTAAAAGATATGTCAAAAGCATGAACAAGATGAGATGAAAAGGGCTGATGGAACCAATTTTTATTTAACCTCTTGTTTATCCAAATGACCTCCTTTAAAAAAAATCAATTCCAGCAAAAGGCCACAGATATATGGCCTCTTATACAGATGACAAGTGGTCAAACATAATTTTTCTAAGTATTATATATATATATATATATATATATATATATATATATATATATATATATATATATATATATATATATCAAATCTTGATCAATCTAATATTTTTGACCATTTTTCATGTTTGGTGATATAATTGCAGATTCTTCTGCAACCACAGGCCATACTCTTTACATTTTCCATGTGCTGCCAAAGATCAGAAATGTTTTTTACAATTAAAATCCTGTGGTTGACATGAGTCCACCAATCTTCATCTTTATTTAGGATCAATGGAAAATTAATGACCAAATTAAATTAAAAATTATAATGAAAAATTAACTATAATGAGATCTTTTCACACAAGCAATCAATAACACCAAAATCATCCTAAACATAAAACATAATAACAAAATTTGAACCCTGTTGCAATCTGAGCATATCTAGCTTACTCAGCGACTCAGATTCAAAACACCGAACCATCACAAAAGAAAGAACTTTAATCATGATCCATTAACAAACAGGCATGAAAAGAAATAGCGAAATCAATAGAAAATAATGGGAAACAATCAAATAAACCACGAAAAAGCGAAACTTTTGCACAGTCCTACCTTTTCAAAAAGCGAAACCGAGAGATCAAATCCCGATCAAAGGCGAAGAGATAAACTTATTAGCTGCATTTAAGACTTTGGAAGAAGGGGATGCGGAAGAGATAAACTTACCTTTTAATTTCTCAGTAGTTTTGAGAAACAACCTTCAAATCCTTTCAAATCCTCTCCAATGGCATCAAACTCCAACCCAAACCGTCCCAACTCTCGAATCACTGGCTTCAGCCTCTAGTCACTCAGAATGAAAATCCACTTCAACCTCCAAATCTGAAGAAATAACACCACCATTACTAAGATTCTGAAAAAAATCAGATTAAAAAAAAGAAGAAGAGATTTAGTTGGAAATCCACTGCACCTTCTCCTCTGGTTCCGACGTCTGGCAGCGGGGGGGGTCGGTGGACGGATCGAGTCTGGGTTTAGGGTTTCACGAAGTTATGGGGGAGAGAGTGTTTCAGCGGGAGAGAGAGGGTTTCATGATCTCATAATAATATTATCTTATTACGGCAAAAATATTTTCGTTGTAATAAGAATATATTACGGCGAAATTCAACTTTCACGTATTATAACAAAAAATTTAATAAAAAAATTATATTACTATGACGAAACAACTTTTCATTGTAATAAGTAAACCTATTACGGCGAAAATTCTACTTTTCGCCGTAATAGAACAAAAAAAAATTTAATAAAAAAATGGTTATACTTATTACGACGAAAATAATTTTCGTCATAATACGAATAACTATTACGATCAAAACACTATTTTCGCCGTAATAGAACAAAAAATTAATAAAAAAATTGTTATACTTATTATGGCAAAAATAATTTTCGTCATAATACGTAAAACTATTACGACAACAATTCTAGTTTCGCCGTAATGGAACAAGAAAAAAAATTTTATAAAAAAATCGTTATACTTATTACGGCAAAAATAATTTTTGTTGTAATACATCGTAATACAAAAATAAAAAATTTTTATTAAGATTTATTACGACGAACGTTTTGTTTTGCCGTAATAGATCATAAAATAAAATTATTTTTATATTTTTATTAAGACTTATTACGATGATAAATAATTTCATCGTAATAAGTAGATTTATTACGGTGAACGTTTTGTTTTGCCGTAATAGATCATAAAATAAAATTATTTTTTAATTTTTATTAAGACTTTTTACGATGACATATAATTTTATCGTAATAAGTAGATTTATTACGATGATTTTATTTTGCCGTAATAGATCGTAAAATAAAATTATTATTTTTATTTTTATAACGACGTATTACAATGACATATAATGTCATCGTAATAAGTAGATTTATTACGGTGAAAGTTTTGTTTCACCGTAATAGATCATAAAATAAAATTATTTTTTATTTTTATAAAGACATATTACGACCACATATAATGTTATCGTAAGAAAGTTTTATTTTACCATAATAGATTGTAAAATAAAATTATTTTTTAGTTTTATTAAGATTTATTACGACGACATATAATTTCACCGTAATAAGCAGATTTATTACAACGAACGGTTTGTTTCACCATAATAGATCGTAAAATAAAATTATTTTTTATTTTTATTAAGATTTATTATGATGACATATAATTTTATCGTATTAAGTAGATTTATTAGGACGAAAGTTTTGTTTCGCTATAATATAATGAAAAAATAATTTTAGTTAAAATAAAATTAATACTTATTACGATAAAACAGTAATTTACCGTAATAGTTCGGATGTATTACGATGATATTAAATTTTATCGTAATAACTATTTATTTCGATGAATTAAATTTTAATTTTACCGTTATAAAGGAAAATATAACGATAAAAATTATTCGTCACAATAAATTCGTCAGAAATAACCTACTTTCTTGCAGTGAGGGTTGAGTTTGCTTTTAGGATTAGGTCGGAGATTGTGAACTTGAGGCTTCTTCAAGTGCTCCATTTAAACCAGAACAACTTCTCTGGTTCCATTTCTCATGAATTTTCATGCATGTTGAACTTAGAGAAATTTCGATTGTTTTCTTTCAATGATTTATGAGGGACCATACCATTCTCCCTTTTCAATCTTAACATTTCGTGTTCATTCTCTGTTGCTCACAGCCACTTGGATAGCCAAATTCCTGCGTCAGGTCAGTTCTCAAGCTTCCCAAATTCAAACTTGAAAAGGAAATCCTTGTCTTTGTCCTGAAGCTACGATTTTATTCATGGGTTTTATTACTGCTAATTTTTGTTCTCTGATTTGGAACAAGGTAATCGCGCACGGCAGGATCCCATTCTTTCGCTTTTGAAACCTGCAAATCTGCACGTCAGGATCTGGGCATGATATGACCGTCATGCACCGATGCCGCGTTACAGCGAATTTGTAACGATGACCACTGGGCCCGATAAGAAGGGTTGAAGTCTTTGCAAATTTTTATGTTATTAAATAATTATTCAAATAATAATTAGGTTAGCACCTGAGGGAGGTAATTTTTTTTTTTTTTTTTTTTTTTAGTGGCCGGCCGTGGACGTGGTCCTAAAGTAAAACCAATCAACGCAAGTAGCCCTAGTTTTTAAGATTATTCATATTTGACAAGACTAGGTGATGGTCCTAAAAGTCAATGCCAGCGATGTTAGGTACGACTAAACTTCGTATTTGTCGGATTCGTTTTACTTCAGGCCCACCAATAGATACGAATATATTTTATTTTAAAAAACCCTATTTTTGATGATGGGGGAGATTGATAATCTTCAAAACTTTATAGTAGAGGGACAGTTTAATAATCGGCTAAGAAGTGAAGCTTTGTGGTTCCGGAGGAAAAGTTAGCTGGGGTCCAAAGACAAGGAAAAAAAAAAAAAAAGGATGGCGATGGTCTTGGATGCCTTTCTTGGGAGATATGTTTCTATGCTAGCTGATTTCATGGAGGAAAGAGTGGTGATGATGTTAGGAGTGAAGGACGAGCTTAAAGGGCTTCAAGAGAAGTTGGAGAGCATAAGAGGCCTCCTGGACGATGCAGAGAGCAAGCAGCTCCAAGATCCAGCCATTAGCACTTGGGTGGCCAAGTTGAAAGATATCATGTATGATGCTGACGATATCATGGACCTCTGCAGAATTAAGGGTGAAAAGAGATGGAGATCGTTCGACGATCAGGCATCGACATCACTGGCTTCATATTGGGGGGTAAGCCATCTGTTCTCTAATCTACCTAGCCCCAGTGATTTGAAATCTACCCATAAATTGCCTGTAGAATTAAACTTTGAACGAAAGACTGAAGGTGGTCACGGAGGATAAAATAGTTCCCAGGCTAGAGCGCACTAACAGAAATATCCATGCGAGTGGAGTGGATCTTAGACAGACCTCTCCTCTTGTTGAATTTGACGTTGTAGGAAGAGACATTGAGAATGCTACCAAGTCTAGTGGAGATGTTGGTTACCAAAGGAAACAAAAGTGTTGTACTTTTGCCATTGTCGGAATGGGGGGAATAGGCAAGACCACACTTGCTCAGAAGATATTCAACGATCCAAGGATCGAAGGCAACTTTCAGCCTCGAATATGGGTGTGTGTTTCACAGAATTTTTCAGAGATCGAGTTGCTGAAACAATGATAAGGCAGGCAGGTGAGAGTCATGGAGAAGCGAGTACGAAAGCAGAACTCCTACCTATACTCATGAAGGCTGTTTCTGGAAAGCGTTTGTTTCTTGTCTTGGATGACGTATGGCAGGCGAATGTGTGGGTTGATTTACTTCGAAATCCCATTCAAAGTGGTGCAGCCATTGGTCGGATCTTGGTTACTACTAGAGATGACAATATTGCTAGGATAATGGGGGCGTTACACACCCACAAAGTGAAGGAATTACCGGAGGATTCTTGTTGGGAGTTCCTTTGCAAGAAAGTGTTTGCAAGTGGGGAGGAGGCAGAGATGGAGATGTTAAGAGATATAGGGATTCAAATTATTCGGAAGTGCCATGGTCTTCCTCTTGCAATCAAGACGATCGCTGGCCTCTTAGCCACGAAGGAAAAAAACATGAATGAATGGAGAAAAGTTCTTAGAAGTGATGCATGGTCCATGAGCAACCTTCCTGAAGAGCTTAGGGGAGCTTTATATTTGAGTTATGAGGGTTTACCATCTGAGCTCAAACAATGCTTTCTTTACTTCGCTCTGTTTCCGGAAGATTATTGGTTTTTTCGTAAGGACATCGTGAGGCTCTGGGTGGCTGAAGGGTTTGTGAAAACTCAAGAAGGTTCATCCATGGGAGAGATAGCAGAGCAATACTATAGAGAGTTGATGAGGAGGAGCATTATCGAACCAAGTAATAGTGAGAAAAAATGTCGTATACATGATCTCTTGCGGTCTCTTGCGATCTCTTTGTCAGCAGATGAAAGTTTTTATGGAGATGTAGATGGATTATCGAACCAATTGAAGCTTCGACGCTTGTCAATTGCAAAAGAAGGAGGGATGGCAACAGTCCCTGGTTCAGTGATAGAACAGGATTGTTTGAGGACCCTCATCCTATTAAGGAGCCCATCAAGTTTTGATAATGATTCACTTGAGACTAACTCGTCTCCGTGTCTTGTATCTCAATGGGACGTGTATTAAGAGCATCCCAGATTCAATAGGAAAGTTGGTACACCTGAGACTCCTAGATCTTGATCATACAAGCATTTCTGCGCTGCCGGAATCCATTTGTTGCCTTACAAACCTACAGATACTGAAACTTGCATCTTGCAAGTGCCTTCGGACCTTCCACAGGGCATCACTGGGCTGTTCAATCTTAGATGTCTTGGTGTTGCAGGTACACCATTGAATTTTCTGCCAAAAGGAATTGGAAATTTAGAACAACTTGATCAGCTCGAAGGATTTGTGGTGGGTGACGATGGGAATGGCATTCAGGAAGCACAAGGTTGTAACTTGGAAGAGTTGAACTCTCTATCCCGCCTCAGATATCTCGAGATGTACAGATTGGAGAGGGCATCGGATGGGGCTCCAATTCTGGATAATAAAACCAACCTAAAGAAATTAGAGCTATGCTGCACCCCACAAAATCAAAGGGTCGATCATCGTCCGTTCTCAAGGGAGGAGATCAATCAGATCGAGAAGGTCTTCGAGAGCTTGACCCCTCCGAGATGCATAGAAGATCTGTGTATATCTGACTTCTTTGGTAGGAGGTATCCTTGCTGGATGATGTCATCGTCTTTGGGAAATTCTCTTCCTAATCTAAAATATTTGATTATCTTAAATTGTGAGTCATGCAACGAGCTTCCACCACTAGGTCAGTTGCCCCAGCTGAGCCATCTTCTTATCAAGGGTGCATCTACGGTTGTATCGATTGGCCCTGAATTTCTCGGTAGTGGTACAATGCAGGGGTCATATACGGAAATGCCAACCATTTTTCCCAAGCTCGAAGCCGCGATGTTTTCAGATATGCCTAGCTGGGAAGAATGGGAGATGAGCGGACCATTGCTACTACCTCGTCTAAAGATGTTGCATATTATTAACTGTCCCATGCTGAGAGCTCTTCCCCAAGGCCTTCAGCAAGCCACCATGATGCATAGCTTGAAAATTGAAGGAGCTCACAACTTGAGACGAGTCGAGGATTTCCCCTTTCTATCATATTCGCTGGACATGTTTGACAACCGCTGTTTGGAAACGGTCTCCAATTTACCTGTTTTAAAGACATTACGCATACATAATTGCCCAGCATTGAGGTATGTGGGCATCTGGATGCACTGCAACGCCTAATTTTGACTGATGAAGCAATGGACAGCCTTCCAGAATGGATTTTTGGACTTCTCCAAGAACAAAAACGCCTTCATCAAGACGGCCTCGAGTTGATCCTAGATTGCAATGTCCACCTGCTTGAGAGATGCCTTAGGGGATGCCCAGACTGGCTCATCATCCAACAGTTCTCTCGTGTCAGTGCCCATGCTGACACCAACACTGGAAAAGCATATCTATATTATACCAAGGTACCCTTTAGCTACCAAACCAACCTTTAAGGATTATTTAGAGAGTCTAATGGCTCAAAGAATGAATAGTCTTTCCACATTTTGTTTCTTTGAACGGACTTATTAGCTTGCCTGTTACTTTATTACTTAACTTTGTCATACATCAGCTTTATTTTTTAATTTCCTGTCAGTGTTCTCTATTTGACTGCACAGGGTTTCTATCTTCAGCACCCTTTTTTATGTAAAGAAATAGATTCAAAACCTTTTAAGTTTGCTGTTGACCACCTAGACAGTGGTCTACTCTAGAAAGTTGTCAGATAATTTTCTGAGAACAAATAGCCAGTTAATGATTTGTATCTTTGCAACTTGAAAATAAAAGCAAAGATTTGCTCCATAATCAGAAGTCATTCTGCTTCAACCCTAAGCATCTTTTGAAGCTCTCTGTGGATCCCTTGAAAACTCAGCCCTGTCTAGTAAACCCAAACCTTTGATACGGTCTTTTTGACTGTAGGTTTACTGTAGCACTCAGAGGTGACCATTGCCTGGTCAATATAGTTTTCTGAAACAAAGGAGGTCCCTTTCTGAAGGAAAAATCAGTTGAGATTCATGTCATGAGCAAATGATTTATGATATATTAATATCAGACTATAAAGTTATTGAAATTTATTTTCGTCCCTGTGGAGTAAAACTGCACTGTTATTGAAGTTTCTTTCAAAAAGGAAGTGGTAAATGAAAGCCCCACAACCATTGAAACTGTGATTCTTCTTCTAAGAGGCCAATCAGCATGAGAGATTAGACAATGCAGAACAAACATGGGAGAAGCCTAGTATCTCTCCATATAGAGCTCCCAACATCCGTGTTACCATGCTTGTACTTTTGAAGGCATGGGAATCACCTTTTATTCATGAAGGTTGAACATAACATAAAGAAAATGAACGGTAGACCTTGAATAGAATCCCAATTCTAGCCTAGCAGGTGGTCCTACATGCTCAAAATGTTATTTGGCTTATTACAGAACTTCTGCATGAACTTTGGCAGGACCAGAGAATGTACATGTAGGTCAAGAATCACCGATTTGATCACCAGTAGATGGTAGAGAAATCTTGATAAACCTTTTGGGACTTTGGAGGAAGCAATTGGACTTATGGTTATGCAAGATCAGCATTGGCCTTCATACGGTGGTACAGGTACATTGTAGTGGGAAAACTGGGCTTCATATATTATATGATCCCAATGAAAATGGTTTTTTTGGATCAAAATTGGTTTAGGACTATTACCAACTTTGTAAGAAAACTTTCACTTCAGTGGTGGTCCAATGGGTTCTCAATTTCTAGCAATTATATTATTCCATGAAACATTTGGTTGGAGTACAATAATGGGATTTTTCAGAGATCAGTCTAAAAGAGCATATCAGGTTTGCACTAGATTGTTTCATTTCCAAAATATTGGATTGATAGTGTAAGTGAAAAGAGAAGAGGGATTATGCTTGTACCAAGTATTTTGAGCAAAAGAGCTTTAGTTGTTCTCTTGGTGTGGTTGCATAGCTTTAGCATCCATAGTTTTGTTTTCTAATTATGGTCTTAATGAATTCAACTGGACAAGTCCAATCTTTCTCTTAAAAACAACTATATGAGAAAAAAATAATCACCAATCAATATGGATTAAATATGTGTGCCAGGTCCATAGTTTCATAAGGTTTAGGAAAACTAAAACACTATTCTTATTATTTTACTTGCTCATTACCTACCATCTGCTGAGGTCTAAGGCCAAGAATTTTGTTCAAGTGTCATGAACAACCATATGTTCTTTTGTGCTTCAGATGATATTTTCTGAATGACAAATATTTTTGGGTGCACAGGAAAACCATGCTAAATTGTTTAAGAAGAAATTTACATGATTAATGAAAACTCCAAATAAAAAGCTACTTGATACAACAAGACATGACACTAATTATTGCTTCAGAATAGACTATATTAGTGCAGTGCCAAAAAATGAAGCAAAAAACAATACAACTTGAAGTCATCTACAAGAATAGAAGAGCAGTAGTCATGGGAGAACTGCTTGACAAAAGACCATAATAATGTGATCAAACTGTATCAACTGAATATCTTAATTTAGATTATATAAATGCAGTGAAAAACAGATGCATAAATAGGACAAACAGACCAACTAGGCATACAAATTACCAGCAGTAAACAATAATTGTTATATATCTGACTTAATCCCTCATCAAATACACAGCAAATTCACCACATCTACCAATGGATTATAGGGTATAGTAAATCATTTCATTAAATGATAGCAAAGCAAAAAATAAAACTGGATTATGATTACAATATAATGCATCAGAACTCAGAAACAGATTTAGCATCCTGAACACAGTCAAGCTCCCAAAGAAAGAAAGTAAAAGCAGGCTTGCGAGCAAAATATATCACTAAAGGAATATTTGAAAACACCTGTCTTGAATAGAAGATATTTGTCTTAGTCTTTTTAACATGTTCTTATGATGTATGACTGGATGTATTTTTAGTTTAATTTTTTTTTTCTTTTTTTTGTAGCCTTGGCCCATGTTTGTTGTATTGATCTATTTTAGATGATTGGTTATATCTGTGTTTTGAATGCTTTTTTTTTGTTATCATATATCCAAATATTAGTTGATATATATGTTAATCCTTGTTTTATCTTCTATTCATATATTATGTTCCTTTATTTGATGATGCCAAAAGGAGGAGTGATATGCATGAGAATCTGTAATTTTTTATGAAATTTAATATTGAAAATCAAAATTTTGCTGAATTTTTAGAAAACTTTTCATATTTTATTAATATATTAATACTCTTCTGATACTTTAGGATTTTTGCATTATTTTTTGGTAGACATTTAATATGTTGTTTTAATGACTATCTTTCAATTAAAAGCCTCATTTAATAGGATTTCTATGTTATTTTTTATTTGAAGTTTGCATTAATCATGCAAATTTCTTAAACAATTTAGCATGATTTTCCTGCACACCTCAAAATATCTGTCATTCAGAAAATATCATCTGGAGCTCAAAAGATTATATGGTTGTTTCATGGCACTTGAACACAATTCTTGGCCTATCTTTAGCTAGCTAGACCTTTGCGGATGGTAGGTAATGAGCAAGTAAAATATGGGCATAGCATACATATTTAATCCATAAATTGATATGGCAGTGATTATTTTTTCCCATATTATTGTTTCTGAGAAAAATTGATTGTCCAGTTGAATTAATTAAGAACATGATTAGAAAATAAAACTATGGATCCTAAAGCTATGCAACCACACTAAGAGAACAACTAAAGACCTCTTGCTCAAAATATTTAGTACAGGCATAATCTCTCTGATCTCTTTTCACTTACACTATCAATCCAACATTTTGGAACTGAAACAATCTAGTCCCAGACCTGATATGCTCCTTTAGACTGGTCTCTGAAAAATCCCATTATTGTACTTCCATCAACTATTTCATAACACCATGTCATTTTGTATAACTGTAAGACTTAGGGATTGAGGTGTGACTGCAACTCTATATTATCCTAAGACTAAGCATTAGTTAATAATTTTATCTTACTTGCAAAGAATATCTATGAGAAAGAATATAACCAGACAATGCTGAGTGTGTCTTAAGATATATGAAATGCAAACCCACATCTCATATTTAATGGCATAAATTCAAGCCTCTTTTTTTTATGAAACCCAAGGGTTTCAACAAGTCTTCTTTGGCCACATCAGGTTCTTAAGGTCTTCAAAGACAATGATCTCATGTGCGGAAAATGTGGAACTTGTAGTACAAAGTTCAAGTTATGGTAGTCTTGTTTATGAGGGGAAGTGTGTGCATGCAGATAGTAATGGTAGTCTTACTTTAGGATCAGAGTTGGAACTTGCGCGTTGTGTTCTAATCATTAGCAGCTGTAAATTACTAAGTAAAGGGCTATTGGACCAACTTTGCTCCAAAATGAAAGTAGTGTCTAAGAGAGGCTGTTATCATCTAATTTTGACCTGTGAGTAATATTCCATATCAGCTCCAAAATGAAAGTAGTGTCTAAGAGAAGCCGTTATCATCTAATTTGAGCTTGAAGCATCTCGGACTGGAATCGCTGGTGCTCAGTTTCTACTGGGTGGCAGGTGCCGTGCCTCCAGTAGTTCTTGACCCACCGGCTGATCAGCATTACCGGCCAGAGAGTCCTCCTCATACTGTTGGCTCCTAGTACGGCGAGCCATAACTATTTCCTGTTAAATTAGTTGCAGTTAATATCATTATAAACTAATGTGTCAGTGTCTCTAAGTATAATGTCATCAAAATATGTTCTCTACATGTTATCATGTCAATATGTCTGTGTCCCTAGGGTTAAACTAGCTCTGATACCACTAAAGCTGTCACGCCCCAGACCCAGTATCGGGCTAGGGTGACAACCCGCCGCGTGCCGGGCACGCAAGGCGTCACAAAATTTTTCACATATAACACCATTATATATAATCAAGCCAAATTCATCACTGAATACTAAAAGTCTTGGGTTACAAACCCTTACACACCACAATAATAAAGTTTGCATCAAGCCCTACACATAAGTAATACTGGGGTTACAACAAATAATGGGTCTTGTTTTATTTAATAGGAGATCCATCACCCCAACGGTCCATCTTCAATCTCGTGGCTCTGACAAAAACATTGTAAGATTTTTATGAGCTTACACTCAATAAGTAAGCCATGTTATACAGTCAAATCATAGCATAGCAATCAATAAGCACATAAATGATTTGCATGCTTAAACATTCCACAATTACTCAAACATGCAATGTAAGTAAACCCACTGTTTATACTCTCAATGGTAACTGTAAATGTGACCCACGGCCCTGCAATATCTCAATAGTGTACCAACAAGCATCCCCCTACTGAAAGGGTCCAGATACCAGGGTCACGCCATATCATAATCCACCAGAACACATACTCTATATGTGTGATGCCACCTCGAACCAAGCAGAACACATCCTCTAGATGTGTGATGCCACCTCATAGTAACTCAGAACACATCCTCTAGATGCGTGATGCCATCTCGAACCCAAGCAGAACACATCCTCAAGACGTGTAATGGCATAAACAAGCAGAACACGTCCTCTAAACGTGTAGGTGGCATAGATCATCAGAACACATCCTCTAGATGTGTGTGTGGCATAAACAAGCAGAACACGTCCTCTAGACGTGTGTGTGGTATGACATGATAAAGGAAAACCGCGGCGACACATAACAGTACCTCACATCATGCACAAACATATCAATAACATCTCTATATTGCATAAACAGTGGATTATACTTACTGAACAATTGCATGTAATATATCACATCAATGTCATAATAACTGCATCTCTTATGCATAGCATCCACATATGAAATCCTAGCACATAACAACCATGTGTTCATAATATTCATCTACTTACAATTTAGCCAATAACAATTCTTCATGTCATAATATAATTCACAATTTAACATTCATATAATGAATAATTTATTAAATATGATAACTGGCTTACTTACCTCAGTACGCAATCCAACAGGTATATATCAGCTAGTCAGATGTCTGAGCACCTACAGGATCATTTACACAATTAATTTATTAGAATACGAATATTAAAATGACCCTTAGAATTTCTACCCAGACTAGTTCACGGGCCCTACTTTGGGCTCGAATATCTCCACTATACATACCCAATTGGGAATAAAAATACCCAAGAAACTAGAATTAACCCAGATTCTAGCCATATAAATATTTTGCTAATCCCGCCCGTTACAGGGCCCAAAAACTAGCCCCAAAACTCATCGCTGCACGGCCCAGAAGGCCCAAACCAGGCCGGCCCAGCCGGCCCATGGCCAACATCCAACCCTCGCTCCCCTGTTTCGCCCGAAACAGGGGACAGCCTCTGGCCGGCGGCCAGGGCCGCCCGGCCTAATCTCGTCCGGCCCGGCCACCGGAGGCCGGCCGGAGCCGATCGCCGCCGCGGCCGGCCTCCTTCCTCCCTCTCTCTCTCTCAATTTCTCTCCCTCTCTCTTTCTTTCCGCTGCTCCCGCGTGAAATTCTCGGCGCCGACGTCGAATCCGGCTAAATTGGGGCCGGTCCGGCCGCCGTTGGCCGGACCAGAGCCGGCCGCCGCCGCGGCCGACCTCCCCTCTCTCTCTCTCCCTCTCTTTCTCTCTTTTTCTCCCGCACAGTGCGCACGGTGCCGGCAGCTCGGCCGGCCACCAGGGCCGGCCGGACTCCACCGGACGCACGCCCGGCGCCGGTGGAGGTCACCGGCCAATCCTCAGGCCCGGCCAGGCGACGGGCACCGCCGGGCCCGAACCAAGGATCGGCACAGTTAACCATGCCGATCTCTCTCTCTCGCTCTCTCTGGTTCTCTCGCTTCTCTCTGTCTCTCTGTCTCTCTCTCTCTCTCTCTCTCTCTCTGGACCAGGGGATTACCTGATGGATGAAGTGCGCCAGCGTGAAGGAAGGAGTCCTCCTCCTCTATTTAATCACCTGAGCAGCGCCTCGGATCGGAGGTTTCCCGAAGACTAAACGCTTCACCTGGAGCGAAGCGTCAGCCCGGGGAACCCAATAGACAGGAGCTTGGTTCATCTGAACCAAGCCTGGTTCATCTTAACCAAGCCTGTTCGTTTGAACCGGGTACTACATCCTCCTTCCTTATAAAAATTTCGGCCTCGAAATTGGTATACTATAAATCTCAAAAGTCAACAATCTAAGATAGATAAATTACCTTCAAATAATTGTGGATACTTCTTTTTAATTTCTTCCTCAGCTCCCAAGTAGCCTCCCTCTCAGAGTGATTATTCCACTGAACTTTGACATAAGGGATGGTACGCCGCCTCAGAATCTGATCCTTGCGGTCCACGATACGCACAGGATGTTCCTCATATGATAAATCCTTCCTCAACTGAATAGGCTCATAAGCTATAACATGACTGGGGTCTGAAACATATTTCCTCAGCATAGATACATGGAATACATTGTGAACACCAGATAAGATCGGAGGCAGTGCTAAGCTGTATGCAACCTCCCCAACTCTGCTCAAGATCTCAAAAGGTCCAATATAGCGTGGACTAAGCTTTCCTCTAACCCCGAATCTCATCACATCCTTGGTTGGTGATACCCTTAAGAAAACATGGTCCCCAACCTGAAATTCTAACTCTCTCCTTCTGACATCAGCATAACTCTTTTGCTGCTCTGAGCTGTACGAAGACGCTCCCTGATCAAATGCACCTTGTCAACTGTCTGCTGGATCAGCTCAGGGCCTAGCAATTTCTTTCCCTACGTCATCCCAACATAAAGGAGATCTGCACCTCCTACCGTACAAAGCCTCAAATGGGGCCATCTGGATACTGGCTTGATAACTATTGTTATAAGCAAACTCCACCAAAGATAAGTGGTTATCCCAAGCCCCACCCAAGTCCATTACACAGGCGCAACATATCTTCTAGAATCTGTATGGTCCTTTCTGACTGTCCATCAGACTGGGGATGATAGGCCGTACTGAAGTTCAATTTGGTTCCCAAGGCCTTATGAAGGCTCTTCCAAAACTGTGATACAAATCTGGTATCCCGGTCAGATACAATAGAGACAGGAACACCATGGAGTCTCACAATCTGCTCCAAATACAAGCTAGCCAATCTATCACTCGAGACTCCAACTCTGAAAGGTAGGAAATGAGCTGACTTTGTCAGTCTGTCCACAATAACCCAAACTGCATCATTACTCCTGGGAGTTTTGGGCAGACCAGTCACAAAATCCATAGTAATCTTTTCCCATTTCCACTGAGGAATCATCAAAGATTGAAGAGGTCCCGCAGGTTTTTGATGCTCGGCCTTCACCCGCTGACATACTAAGCACTTGGCCACAAACTGAGCAATATCCCTCTTCATCCTTTCCACCAAAAATTCTCCTTTAAGTCTCTATACATTTTAGTACCACCAGGATGCACAGTATAGGGAGAGTAGTGAGCCTCCCTCAAAATTCGGCTTTCAACTCCTCATTGCTAGGTACACAAAGTCTGCCTTCAAATCTCAGGGATCCATCATCCATTACATAAAATCCATTCTGATCTCCTGACTGCACAGCAACTTTAATTCTTTGAAGATCTGGATCTTCCATCTGGGAGGACTTAATTCTGTCAACAAGAGTCGGCTGAAGAATAAGTGCAGCAACAAGTCCATCAGACTGCTGTACTCTCAGTCCAATCTCCCACCTCTCGAGGTCCTTCAGAATGTGAGGCTGGGAGGTAAGCATAGCAGCTAACTCAGAAGAGTCTTCCTACTCAAAGCATCAGCCACAACATTAGCCTTCCCTGGATGATAATGTAGATTCAGATCATAGTCCTTCAGAAGTTCCAACCACCTCCTCTGCCTCAAATTGAGCTCCTTCTGTGTGAAGATATATTTAGACTCTTATGGTCTGTATACACATCACACGACACCCCATAGAGATAATGCCGCCAAATCTTCAAAGCAAAAACCACTGCAGCTAATTCCAGATCATGAGTAGGATAGTTCTGCTCATAAGGCTTCAGCTGTCTGGAAGCATAGGCTATCACCTTTCCATTCTGCATTAGGACACATCCCAATCCTTTCCGAGAGGCATCAGTATAAAGTGTAAAACCCTCAGATCCTGTCGGAAGAACAAGGATGGGAGCTGACACCAAACGCTGCTTTAACTCTGAAAACTTTCCTCACACTCCTCTGACCAGTCAAACTTCACTCGTTTTGGGTTAAACGAGTTAGGGGTAGAGCGATGCGAGAGAAGTCTTCCACAAATTTTCGATAATACCCGGCTAGCCCCAAGAAGCTTCTGACTTCAGCCACATTGGAAGGTCGGCTCCAGCTAATAATAGCTTCAATCTTCTTCGGGTCCACAGAAATGCCATCCGCAGAAATTACGTGACCCAAGAAAGCTACTTGGTCCAACCAAAACTCACACTTCTGCAGCTTGGCATAAAGCTTCTTCTCCCGAAGAGTCTGAAGCACAATCCTCAAGTGATCCTCATGCTCCCTGAGACTCTTAGAATAGATCAAAATATCATCATAAATACAACCACAAACTGATCCAAGTATGGCCTAAATATTCTGTTCATCAAATCCATGAATGCTGCCGGGGCATTAGTCAAACCAAACGGCATCACCAAAAACTCATAATGGCCATATCTAGTTCTGAAAGCTGTCTTAGGCACATCCCCATCCTTGACTTTAAGCTGATGATAACCTGACCTGAGATCAATCTTAGAGAATACCCGGGCTCCTTGAAGTTGGTCAAACAAGTCATCAATCCTCGGCAAAGGGTACTTATTTCGCACTGTCACCTTGTTGATTTCCCGGTAATCAATGCATAGCCGAAGACTGCCATCCTTCTTCTTAACAAATAGAACTGGAGCACCCCAAGGAGAAGCACTAGGCCTGATAAATCCCCGATCTAGGAGTTCCTGCAATTGGTCCTTCAACTCCTTTAGCTCAGCCGGGGCCATACGATAAGGGGCCTTGGATATAGGTCCAGTTCCAGGAATCAAATCAATGGAGAACTCAACCTCCCGGTCAGGGGGCAACTCCGATAATTCATCCGGAAAGACATCAGGGAATTCTCTAACTATAGGAATATCCTCCAACTTGGCCTCTTTCTTTTGAAGATCATTAATAACAGCAAGAAATCCTTGGCCACCACTCCTCAGATACTTTTCAGCCTGTAGTGCCGAAATAAACACTGAGGCTAGAAGTATCTGGCCACCAGTAAAACTAAATTCGGCTGACAAGGAATTTTAAAGTTGACGATCTTCCTGAAACAGTCTACAGAAGCATGATAGGAAGCTAACCAATCCATGCCAAGGATAACATCAACGAATTTTAGTGGAAGAACAATAAGATTGGCATTCAGCTTCCTATCCTCAATGATAATCAGGCAGGATTTGCATACAGTATCAACTTTCATAGTATTACCATTTGGAAAGGCAATGTGTAATTCATGATCTAGAGGTTCAGGTGTCAATGATGCATTCTTGCCAAGGTAGGTGTCAGATATAAACGAATGCATGGCACCCGGATCAATTAGAGTCTGAGCATAATCATTGCCTATCTTAATCATTCCTGGACGTAAATGAAATTTCATTTTAACAATAAGAATATAATGTCTAACTAATTATTAATGCATTGCACAGGATAAGAATGTAATGCTAGATGTGAAAAATTGATATACCTGTCACCACAGAATTAGAAGCGGCAGCATCCTGCTGAGTGAGAGCGAAGACCCTTCCCTGAGTCCTCGGTGGTTGCTGCTGCTGCTGATTCGCCCCTTGACTGGAAGATGGCTGCTGGTTCTTCGAAGGGGACATGTGGCTATCTTATGGCCAGTCTTTCCACAGGAGAAACAGGCACCAGACACTCCACGGCAAGGTCTCCCCGGGTGGAAATTCCCACAGCGATAGCAACGAGCCTCTCTATTCGGTTGTCCTCCTGGGGCCTGGGGTGCACCTCTCTTCTTGGCATGAGCTGGGGGCTGGCTAGAATTATGCCCTTTCCTCTTCTTCTGCTGCTCCCAATCCCTCTGAACCGTATTCATATCTCTCTCAATTACTAAGGCCTTATTCACCACGGCACTATAAGTGTGAAGCTCAAATGCGTTGACCGCCTGCATCAGTCTGGGTCGAAGTCCCTCCGTGAATCGGGTGATCTTGGCCATTTCATTAGATACTATACTTGGAGCAAAACGGGCCAACCTGGTGAATTCAGCTTCATATTGGGCCACCGAAAGATTCCTTTGCTCCAACTTAAGAAATTCTGATTCCATCCACCTCTGCATACTCCTGGGAAAGTACTTGTCAAAGAATGCCTCCTTAAACTGTTCCCAAGAAATAGTCTGACCACCCCGACGCTGTTCCTCTACTAACCACCAGTCATAAGCCTCCCCTTGGAGAAGATAAGTAGCAAATCTGATCCTCTCCATCTCCTGACTACCATGGGCCATAAAAGCCTTCTCCATATCTCGCACCCATCTCTCAGCATCAATAGGGTTGCTTGAACCAGAGAAAGGAGCAGGGGCAAACTTCTTGAAATCTGCAAAGCTGCGGCCGTTCCCCACCCAGGATTGAGATAAAGTAGACTGGATCGTGGTGCTGATTGAGTGGGTAAGTTGGCTGCAACTGCAGGACAGGAAGGGCAGGTTGAGTCGGAGCAGAAGGGGGTGCAGACTGAGCGGTCAAAGCCTGCTGGATCTGATGCTGCATGTCCCGCATAGACTGCGCCATACCCGAGAGAGCTTGAAGCATCTCGGACTGGAATCGCTGGTGCTCAGTTCCTACTGGGTGGGCAGGTGTCGTGCCTCCAGTAGTTCCTTGACCCACGGCTGATCAGCATTACCAGCCAGAGAGTCCTCCTCATACTGTTGGCTCCTAGTACGGCGAGCCATAACTATTTCCTGTTAAATTAGTTGTTAATATCATCATAAACTAATGTGTCAGGTGTCTCTAAGTATAATGTCATCAAAATATGTTCTCTACATGTTATCATGTCAATATGTCTGTGTCCCTAGGGTTAAAACTGAGCTCTGATACCACTAAAGCTGTCACGCCCCAGACCCATTATCGGCTAGGGTGACAACCGCCGCGTGCCGGGCACGCAAGGCGTCACAAAATTTTTCACATATAACACCATTATATATAATCAAGCCAAATTCATCACTGAATACTAAAAGTCTTGGGTTATAAACCCTTACACACCACAATAATAAAGTTTGGGCATCAAGCCCTACACATAAGTAATACTGGGGTTACAACAAATAATGGGTCTTATTTTATTTAATAGGAGATCCATCACCCCAACAGTCCATCTTCAATCTCATGGCTCTGACAAAAACATTGTAAGATTTTTATGAGCTTACACTCAATAAGTAAGCCATGTTATACAGTCAAATCATAGCATAGCAATCAATAAGCACATAAATGATTTGCATGCTTAAACATTCCACAATTACTCAAACATGCAATGTAAGTAAACCCACTGTTTATACTCTCAATGGTAACTGTAAATGTGACCCACGGCCCTGCAATATCTCAATAGTGTACCAACAAGCATCCCCCTACTGAAAGGGTCCAGATACCAGGGTCACGCCATATCATAATCCACCAGAACACATACTCTATATGTGTGATGCCACCTCGAACCAAGCAGAACACATCCTCTAGATGTGTGATGCCACCTCATAGTAACTCAGAACACATCCTCTAGATGCGTGATGCCATCTCGAACCCAAGCAGAATACATCCTCAAGACGTGTGAATGGTATAAACAAGCAGAATACGTCCTCTAGACGTGTAGGTGGCATAGATCATCAGAACACATCCTCTAGATGTGTGTGTGGCATAAACAAGCAGAACACGTCCTCTAGACATGTGTGTGGTATGACATGATAAAGGAGAACCGCGGCGACACATAACAGTACCTCACATCATGCACAAACATATCAATAACATCTCTATATTGCATAAACAGTGGATTATACTTACTGAACAATTGCATGTAATATATCACATCAATGTCATAATAACTGCATCTCTCATGCATAGCATCCACATATGAAATCATAGCACATAACAACCATGTGTTCATAATATTCATCTACTTACAATTTAGCCAATAACAATTCTTTATGTCACAATATAATTCATAATTTAAACATTCATATAATGAATAATTTATTAAATACTGATAACTGGCTTACTTACCTCAGTACGCAATCCAATAGGTATATATCAGCTTGTCAGATGTCTAAGCACCTACAGGATCATTTACACAATTAATTTATTAGAATACGAATATTAAAATGATCCTTAGAATTTTACCCAGACTAGTTCACGGGCCCTACTTTGGGCTCGAATATCTCCCATATACATACCCAATTGGGGAAGTAAAAATACCCCAAGAAACTAGAATTAATCCAGATTCTAGCCATATAAATATTTGCTAATCCCGGCCCGTTACAGGGCCCAAAAACTAGTCCCAAAACTCATCGCTGCATGGCCCAGAAGGCCCAACCAGGCCGGCTGGCCAACATCCAACCCTCGCTCCCCTGTTTCGCCCGAAACAGGGGACAGCCTCTGGCCGGCGGCCAGGGCCGCCGCCGGCCTAATATCGTCCGGCCCGGCCACCGGAGGCTGGGCCGGAGCCGGCCGCCGCCGCGGCCGGCCTCCTTCCTCCCTCTCTCTCTCAATCTCTCCCTCTCTCTCTTTCTCTCCGCTGCTCCCGCGTGAAATTCTTCGCACCGACGTCGAATCCGGCTAAATTGGGGCCGGTCCGGCCGTCGTTGGCCGGACCAGAGCCGGCCGCGGCGGCGGCCGGCCTCCCCTCTCTCTCTCTCTCTCCTTAATTCTCTCTCTCTCCTCTCTTTCTCTCTTTTTCTCCCGCACAGTGTGCACGGTGCCGGCAGCTCGGCCAGCCACCAGGGCCGGCCGGACCTCCATCGGACGCACGCCCAGCGCCGGTGGAGGTCACCGGCCAATCCTCAGGCCTGGCCAGGCGACGGGCACGCCGCCGGGCCCGAACCAAGGATCGGCACAGTGAACCGTGCCGATCTCTCTCTCTCGCTCTCTCTGGTTCTCTCGCGTTCTCTCTGTCTCCCTCTCTGTCTCTCTCTCTCACGCTCTCTCTCTCTCTCTCTCTCTCTGGACCAGGGGATTACCTGATGGATGAAGTGCGCCAGCATGAAGGAAGGAGTCCTCCTCCTTCCTATTTAATCACCTGAGTAGCGCCTCGGATCGGAGGTTTCCCGGAAGACTAAACGCTTCACCTGGAGCGAAGCGTCAGCCCGAGAAACCCAATAGATAGGAGCTTGGTTCATCTGAACCAAGCCTGGTTCATCTGAACCAAGCCTAGTTCGTTTGAATCGGGTACTACAGTAGTGGTACAATGCAGGGGTCATATACGGAAATGCCAACCATTTTTCCCAAGCTCGAAGCCACGATGTTTTCAGATATGCCTAGCTGGGAAGAATGGGAGATGAGCGGACAAGCAGCATCACAGTTACCATTGCTACTACCTCGTCTAAAGATGTTGCATATTATTAACTGTCCCATGCTGAGAGCTCTTCCCCAAGGCCTTCAGCAAGCCACCATGATGCATAGCTTGAAAATTGAAGGAGCTCACAACTTGAGACGAGTCGAGGATTTCCCCTTTCTATCATATTCGCTGGACATGTTTGACAACCGCTGTTTGGAAACGGTCTCCAATTTACCTGCTATAAAGACATTACGCATACATAATTGCTATAAAGTCTCCTTGGATTGTATTCAGGGATGTGCACATGATATTGTGCTCTTGGACCTCGAGGAATTGACCTAGATGATTCAGATTCGATGGGGATCCTTTGAGGCTCTTCAAGGGTCTCAACTCTATCTTTTACTTGACCTGATTCTATGTTGATTTGCCCTAATTGCTCAGTTACAGTGTCTAACTTTTCAGTTAGGGTCCTCATAAAGAGTTCAAGATTAGGATCCATAGGTACAAACCAAGAAAGATAGAACTTTTGACCTATAAGACAAGAAGTACAAACCTAGCTTCTAGGGCTCCTAAACCTAGAAGTTCAAAATACATGACTTGACTAGGTACTAGTTAAGGATGCAATTAGCTTTGTCACTGGCCAGGTAAGAGGTGGGAATGCGGGAGGCCCCCCTTGCTTTCTCAAGGACCCAATTAAACAACCGCAAGTCCGCTTAAGGCATTTGCCATTAGACCTCTAGTCTTAGACACCAGTTTCTAAGAATAATTACAAACTCAAACAGTGCTTTGTCTCCTCTAGCACTTGAACCCGACTTGTTGGTATCCTTAATTTAGGTGCATACTTGATTTTAATTAAGGCTTAGGTCAATGCATAATGAGGATGGTTGTTGTGGGCTAAGGAAAGGTTATTAACTCCTCCCCTTATGTTATATTGAATGCCCTTAAGATGGTTTATGTATATATGGATGCATACAATTTCAGCAATTAACTAGCACAATCGACTAGACTTAGTACAATTAAGTGAAATTTAATCTAATTTTAAAATTCAGAAAATGCAAACTTAAATTGAGAAATTCAAATCTTAAATCTAGATTTCAGAAGCTATTTTTTTTAAAATTTTTAAAATTTAGATTAAAATTTCATTCTTGGAGGTAAAGTGGTTAAATAAAATTTGCAGCTTCTAACTAACCTTCAACTAACCCGGTTTTGAAAATTTGAAATTTAAAGTTTTAAATTTTCAAAAATTTAAAATGAAAATTGAATTAGTTAGATCTCAGAATGAAAATCCTATATTTGAAATTTGAATTCAAATTTTTTTTTTTAATTTGGTTGAGGAAGTTGTTATGATAGTAGTTGCTAGAAGATTCTAGCAGCTTAACAAACTCTCTACTACCATTTCAAAATTTAAATTTTAAATTAGAAAACCCCTCTAAATTCAAACTTTAAGTGAAAAATAATAGAATTTGAAGTCTAAGTCTCAGATCTCAAATTAAAAAATTATTATTTTATTTTTTTTTATTTTTTTAAAAATTAAATTTAATGGAGGGAACCAAAACAGTCTTCCAGAAAACAACCTATGAACTCGATTTTTTTTATTTCAAAACTCTAAAATATTTTTTTTAATTTTAGATTTCGGAACCTAAAGTCCTAAAGTGCAGCAAATGAATTTTTATTTATTTTTTAACCCTTAAAAATTACAAAAAAATTTATGGACTAAAACTAGAACAGAAATTCCAGCACTTACAAGCTTAACTTAGAGACCAAAGCTCTGATACCAAAGCTGATGGGGCACAAAAAAAATTGGTGGAATGAGGGGATGGTAATGTGTTCTAAGTGATTACCACCCTTAATGAACATTTGAGCCCAAGCTATGGCTGAATTCATGCATGGGAGAAATGAAGAACATCAAACCGGAAGCAGAAATCTAAACATCATTGTGCAATCTTCTTTCAAAGAAATAAAAAAGATTAGGATCTAAAGGTATAGAAACCTTCAAACTAAGTTAAGCCACCTTTAAAACTTCAGATCTAAAGGACCAAGAGGTTTTTGTTTTTTTTTTTTTCAACAATGAAGTAAGATCTTAAAGTGGAAGGGATGCACTCAACACTCAAAGAATTGAGGGTTGGTTGACAAGATCTACACTCCTTACTTAAGAACTCACCTTGGCACTTGATTCTTGACGTGAAGCCATCATCCTCAGCTCTAACATCCTCAAGAGAACCTGCAAGTGATCAGAAGTAAGACCGTGGAGGCAAAGGAATTGAAGGAAATAAAAAAAATCGAACAAGGAAAGGAAGGATTTGAAAAATTTTGCTGAGACTTGGGTAGCACTTGTCCTTCTTCCTGAAACTATTATGGAACCTTGGTAGAATGGCTTAGAGTAGCAAATTGGGCGTCTCACCCTCTCTCTCAAGGAGTGACCTAGATCTAAGACTAGGGAAACACGAGCCTCAACTCAAACTAAGAGCATCTCACCCTCTTCATACTCAAAGATGAACAAGGCACTTGGCAAAAGAAATCAAATAAACTTGATTTTATTTCTCAAACTTCATATCTACAAGAGGGAAAGCTTGGCCTATTTATAGGCCAAAGGATTTCCAGAAATTTCAGCCCAAAAACTAAAAGATCGTAACAATCTAAGGATTAGTTATGATATAGCTAACTAATTACAATCAATCCCTAACAAATTTGGTTGCACAAGCTTCCATGTGGCACCTCCTTAGTTTGCCATGTATCATCATCAGATACCTCCATGTGTCCTCCAAGATTTGACTTCTAAGTTGCCATGTGTCATCATCAGATACCTCCATGTGTCCTCCAAAATTTGACTTCCAAGAGAAGACTTGATGTCTTGATAGCAATGTTGACTCAAGGCAGGAAGTGTTGATACTTTGGGACTTGGCAGAAGTTGAAATTTTACAGCATGAGTTGCCACTTGAGAAATTGAAACTCTTGGCTCGAGTAAGTGGAACCTGCGGAAAGTGGATTAATTACAAACCAAAGAGTGTCAGTCTGCAACCTTTTCTTCTTGCTGATGTCCCCATCACTTAATATTGAAAATCAAAATTTTTGCTGAATTTTTACAAAACTTTTCATATTTTATTAATACTATTCTGATACTTTAGGATTTTTGCATCATTTTTTGGTAGACATTTAATATGTTGTTTTAATGACTTATCTTTCAATTAAAAGCCTCATTTAATAGGATTTCTATGTTATTTTTTATTTGAAGTTTGCATTAATCATGTAAATTTCTTCTTAAACAATTTAGCATGATTTTCCTGCACACCTCAAAATATGTCATTCAGAAAATATCATCTGGAGCTCAAAAGATTATATGGTTGTTTCATGGCACTTGAAAACAATTCTTGGCCTATCTTTAGCTAGCTAGACCTTTGCAGATGGTAGGTAATGAGCAAGTAAAATCATGAGAATAGTGTTTTAGTTTTCCTAAACCTTATGACACTATGGGCATAGCATACATATTTAATCCATAAATTGATATGGCAGTGATTATTTTTTTCCCATATAATTGTTTTTGAGAAAAATTGAGTTGTCTAGTTGAATTAATTAAGAACATGATTAGAAAATAAACTATGGATCCTAAAGCTATGCAACCACACTAAGAGAACAACTAAAGCCCTCTAGCTCAAAATAATTAGTATAGGCATAATCTCTCTTCTCTTTTCACTTACACTATCAATCCAACATTTTGGAACTGAAACAATCTAGTCCCAGACCTGATATGCTCCTTTAGACTGGTCTCTGAAAAATCCCATTATTGTATGTACTTCCATCAACTATTTCATAACACCATGTCATTTTGTATAACTGTAAGACTTAGGGATTGAGGTGTGACTGCAACTCTATATTATCTAAGACTAAGCATTAGTTAATAATTTTATCTTACTTGCGAAGAATATCTATGAGAAAGAATATAACCAGACAATGCTGAGTGTGTTTGTGTTCTTGACTTCTTTAACCATTGGCAACTTCTGATATATGAAATGCAAACCCACATCTCATATTTAATGTTATAAATTCAAGCCTCTTTTTTTTATGAAACCTAAGGGTTGCAACAAGTCTGTTGAGAAATTTGGGAGATGTTATTACCCCAACTTGATTTTAATGATTTCCAAAAGCCATGAGTATATTAAAGGAAATAATGAGTTTATTTATCAAAAACCTTGAGCTTATTCAAAATGAAAGCAATGGACTCTCAATGTTTAAATTCACTGAGTTTTGAATCAATTTAAAAAGAAGTTTCAAGCTCTATATTTAAGATTTCAAAAAGGAATTTTTACACATATATTTCATTCAATGATTTCTTGAAACATGTCTTGAATTCATGCTTAATGTCATATTAATTGTATTCAAGTCAAATTTTATTTAAATTATTCTGGGACGAATTTCAAAGTCAATCAGAAAAATTTCTGATTTTTGATACGTTCCGGAGCCGACTCAGAGTTTCAGAGTCGACTCCCAGAGTTTTTGATTTTCTCGAGTCGACCCTTGGTTTTCAAGAGTCGACCCCTGACTCTGTGCGAGCCGACTCCTGACTGTGCGAGTCGACTCCGCTCAAACAACAGAAACCATTTTTTTGAGCACTTCTCGAGTCGACTCCCCATTTTCTCGAGTCGACTCCCGACTCAGGAGCCGACACTTTGGTTTTCGAGTCGACCCTCTAACGTTTAAAATGTTTCTATTTGGTAATCGACTTCGAGCCGACTCCCACAGTGCTCGAGTCGACTCCAGGAAATCTGGGCGCGATTTTTCACGATGACACATCAGCTCCAACGGTAAGATTTTCAAATAACGGCTATTTTTCTTTGTCTCTAACGGATATATTTTGCAGAATCTATAAATAGAGGAGCTCTTTTCAAATCAAAAGAAGAGAAGAAAATCAAAAAGAAAATCTTTCAAAAAGAGGGAAAAACAGAGCTTATTGGAAAAATCTTCTAGTCAAAAAAGAGATTCAAAAGGAGTGAAATCAAAGAGAAGTTCGTCTGCTCCAGATCTCAATCCACAAAAGTCAAAAGAAAATCCAAAGCAACCAAAGATCAAATCGAAGGATTTTCAACATTCAACAAAAGGAGAAAAGCTTCATCTCAACTCCAAAGTTTTCAAACGGTCAAGAATCTTGCTGAGGCCTGATTCAATACTTCAAGAGGAGTTAAAGAGGAGAAGGAAGAAAGCCAAAGCCACAACCATCTGCAATCTTATCAGGCTTTTCTAACCCTTTTTATACTTTATTTGTATATTTGCTCAAGGGAGCTTTGTATTTAAACTCTGTTTTTTTGTTTGCTGATTCAATCAGTGGATTGAATCAGTGGAGGTATTATACCTCGTTGCAAGCCGGAGTGCTTGTGTTGGGTTAGTTGTGAGCCCGTGAAAAACAACGTGTAGGGTTTTGTGCTGGTAAGCCCGTGTAAAACCGGCTGGGTTCGTTGTGATCCCGGAAAACAACAAGTTTGAGTTGTGAGCTTGTAAAACAACTCGGCTGTAATCTAGAGATTATAGTGTGGACCCAAGTGAATCTTGGGAGTGGACGTAGGTGTTGGTTGCACCGAACCACTATAAAATTATCTTGTGTTTGCCGTGCTCATTTTCTCTCTCTATCTCTCTTTATTATGCTTGTGTATTGTTTAAAGTTAGCCTCTCACTTGCACATCTTGCTAACTAATCAACTAAATTAAAAAGACTTAAATTTTTAAGAACCCAATTCACCCCCCCCCTCTTGGGTTGCCATCTGGGCCAACAATTGGTATCAGAGCAAGTGCTCATTTAGAATTTGATCTCACGATCAAGGGCTAAAGATCCTTATGGCAACACAAAGTGGTTCATGTTTGCTGAAGGTCATTCTACGAATAGACCTCCTTTATTTAATGGAACCAACTATTCATATTGGAAAGCTAGAATGAGAATATTCATTCAAGCTTCTGACTATGAATTGTGGGGAGTAATAATGGACCTAGTACACCCACACACTTAGTTGAGGCACTATTGTTCCTAAGCCCGAAAGGGATTGGAATGATAATGATAGGAGAATGGCACAATTAAATGCTAAAGCCATTAACATTTTATATTGTTCCTTAGACTCTAATGAATTCAACCGAATCTCAACATGTAATTCCGCAAAAGAAATTTGGGATAGGTTGGAAATAACACATGAAGGAACAAACCAAGTAAAGAATCAAAATAAATATTTTGGTTCATAAATATGAATTGTTTACAATGGAACAAACTGAAACCATCACATGCATGTTCACTAGATTCACTGATATTGTGAATGGTTTAAAAGTCTTGGTAGAATTTATTCTAATGCTGACTTGTGCGCAAAATTCTTAGGTCACTACCAAGACGTGGGAAGCCAAAGTCACTGCTATCCAAGAAGCAAAGGACCTCAATGCATTACCTTTAGAGGAGCTTCTAGGATCCTAATGACCCACGAGCTTCAATGAAGCAGCATGTTGAGGAGGAAACAAAAAGAAGAAAACACTTGCCCTCAAACTGCAGAAATGGAAGAGAGCAGCAGTGAAAGTAATGATGAAGATGATGATGAAACTGCTCTCTTGGCCAAAAAATTCAGAAAGTTTATGAGAAAAAGGCCCTTCCATAAAAAGAAATTTGGAGCAAGAATTGATGGAGAAAAAGATAAGAAAAAGGACAAGGAGAAAGAAAAAGAGAAAGAGCCCTTAGTATGTTATGAGTGTAAAAAGCCAGGGCACTTTAGATATGATTGTCCTTTGCTGAAAAAGGCCTACAAGAAAAAGAAGAAAGCATACATGGCAACATGGTCTGATGAATCTTCCTCGTCGGAAGAAGAAGAACAAAAGGAAGTTGCCAATATCTGCTTCATGGCCAACAACGACGACAACGACAATGAGGTAAGTTCTGAAAACTCAAATGATGAATTTACTTTTGATGAAATGTTTGAAGCTTTCAATGAATTATGATTGATTTTAAATCTTTGAAAAAGAAGTATAAGTTTTGAAAAATGACAATATTAGCTTAGCTAAAAGTAAAAATGAATTAGCTTTAGAAGTTAAGAACTTAACTAATGAAAAAGAAGAACTTAGCAAAGAAAGAGATAATTTAATCAAGAAATAGATTTGTTGAAATCTGAAACTAAAAACTCAACAAAAGATTTAAAAGATCAATTAGAAACCTTAGCTTTAGAAAAAGAACAGCAAGTTAAAGAAATGATTCTTAAAGAAAGATGTTAAAAAGTATAAAGACATTGTTGAGAAATTTACCTTAAGCTCAACTAAACTAAATATGATTTTAGATAGTCAAAAAGCTGTTTTTGACAAAGCAGGTTTAGGGTATAACACATTAGGAAACAAAAATCTTTAAAGAATATTTTTGTAAAAGCCAACCAAAGTAATATAACTTGTTTTAAATGTAATGAAAAAGGTCATAAATCATTTGAATGCAAAACATTAAATAATAACAACAAGTTAAATGTTAAAGCAAAGAAAATATGGGTTCCGAAAGGAACAATTTTTGTTGCTACTAACCATGAAGGACCCAAGAAAGCTTGGGTACCTAAACATAAAGTTTGATTATGTTGCAGGAATGTCTTGTAGCCAAAAGATCAAAGAAAAAGTGGTACCTTGATAGTGGCTGCTCAAGACATATGACGGGTGACAAAGATGAATTCATCACCCTAGAAGAAAAGAAAGGTGGAGTTGTGACGTTTGGCGATAACGGTAAAGGTCAAATTATGGGCCTTGGTAAAGTTCGCATAACTCCATCTATATTTATTGATAATGTACTTTATGTTGATGGTTTAAAGCACAATTAGTATAAGCCAACTATGTGATAAAACTTTAATGTTTCATTTAAATCTTCTATTTGCATAGTATCTATTCCATTAATGATAGCATTGTTTTTACTGGTTATAGACATGGCAATGTTACTTAGTTGACTTAGAAAATTATCTGAAAGTAGTCATTGCCTAATTGCTGACAATGCTAACATAAATGATATTGGTGGTTATGGCATCGTAGATTAGGTCATGCAAGCACACACCTTATTTCAAAACTAATTAAAATGGATTTAGTTAAAGGTTTACCTAAACTAGATTTTGAAAATAACAAAATATGTGATGCATGTCAATTTGGAAAACAAACTAGAAGTTCTTTCAAATCTAAAAATGTTGTTTCAACTTCTAGGGCTTTAGAGCTACTTCACATGGACCTTTTCGGACCAACTAGAACCACAAGTCTAGGAGGAAAGAAATATGGTCTAGTGATTGTAGATGATTATTCTAGATATACTTGGGTAATGTTTTTAGCTCACAAAGATGAGACTTTCTCGATATTCCTGAAATTCTTCAAGAAAGTCACAAATGAGAAAAACACTACCATAGTATCTCTAAGAAGTGATCATGGAACTGAATTTGAAAATCACTTATTTGAAAGTTTTTGTTCTGAAAATGGAATTAATCATAATTTTTCAGCCCCTAGGACTCCACAGCAAAATGGTGTAGTTGAAAGAAAAATAGGACTCTAGAAGACATGGCCCGTACCATGCTATGCGAAAGCAACTTACCAAAGTATTTTTGGGCGGAAGCAATTAACACAGCATGTTACATCTTAAATAGAGCTTAATAAGACCAATATTAAAGAAAACACCTTATGAATTATGGAATGAAAGAAAACCAAATATAAAATACTTTCATGCATTTGGATGTAAATGTTTCATTCATAATAATGGTAAAAACAACTTAGGAAAATTTGATGCTAAATCTGATGAAGGAATTTTTCTAGGTTATTCAACAACTAGTAAAGCTATAGAATCTTTAACAAGAAAACCTTAGTAGTTGAAGAATCCATCATGTAGTTTTTGATGAATCTTTAGCAACTGGATCTGAAAAGATTGATGATGAGGAAGATACAAACATAATTGAAAAAGATCTTGAAAAACTTAATATTGAAGTATCTTCTGATCATGAACAAGAAGCTAAAGATGATGATTCACATAAGGACGATGATGTCAATATTGATCATAATGATATAGATCTTCCAAGAGACTGGAGATATGCTCATAGTCATCCTAAGGAATTGATTATAGGTGATCCATCTCAAGGAATAAGAACTAGATCATATATGAGAAATATTAGTAATCATCTTGCATTTGTATCACAAATTGAACCTAAAACTATTGAAGAAGCTGAAAAAGATAATAATTGGATGTTAGCAATGCAAGAAGAATTAAATCAATTTACTAGAAATAATGTTTGGACTTTAGTTGAAAGACCTAAAAATCATTCAGTAATAGGATCAAAATGGATTAGAAATAAACTAGATGAAAATGGCATAGTAATTAGAAACAAAGCTAGATTAGTTGCAAAAGGATATAATCAAGAGGAAGGTATTGATTTTGATGAAACCTTTGCACCTGTAGCTAGATTAGAAGCCATTAGACTTTACTTGCATTTGCATGTCATATGAATTTTAACTTATTTCAAATGGATGTTAAAAGCGCATTTTTAAATGGATTTATAAATGAAGAAGTTTATGTAGAACAACCACCAGGTTTTGAAGATCATGAATTTTCAAATCACGTTTTTAAATTGCACAAAGCTTTATATGGTTTGAAACAAGCACCTAGAGCTTGGTATGATAGGTTAAGTAAATTCTTAATAGAAAATGATTTTACAAGAGGAAATGTTGATAAAACATTATTTTTGAAAAGAAAAAGTAAAGATTTACTTGTAGTACAAATATACGTAGATGACATTATTTTTGGTGCTACTAACGATTCTCTTTGTCAAGAATTTGCAAAGTTGATGCAGGGAGAATTCGAGATGAGCATGATGGGAGAACTCAACTTCTTCCTTGGACTCCAAATCAAACAAAGCAAAGAGGGAATCTTTATCAACCAAACAAATACACAAGAGAACTACTCAAAAAGTTTGGTATGGAAACAATGAAACCCCTCGGAACTCCAATGAGTCCTTCATGCAAGCTGGACAAAGATGAAGAAGGTAAAAAGGTTGATCAAAAGTATTATCGAGGTATTATCGGATCCCTTCTTTATTTAACAGCAAGTAGACCAGATATTATGTTTTCTGTATGTTTATGTGCTAGATTTCAATCTGAACCTAAAGAATCACATTTAATAGCTGTTAAAAGAATTTTAAGATACTTAAATGGAACAAAAATGTAGGTTTATGGTATTCTAGAGACTCAACATTAAACCTAATTGCATATTCGGATTCTGATTATGCTGGATGTAAATTAGATAGAAAAAGCACAAGTGGTGCATGCCAATTTCTTAGGAAGTAACTTAATCACATGGTTTAGCAAAAAGCAAAATTCAGTTGCATTATCAACTACTGAAGCTGAATATGTAGCAGCTGGAAGTTGCTGTGCGCAAATCCTATGGATTAAGCGACAACTTGAAGACTATGGTATCACACTTGATAAACACCCATAAGATGTGATAACACAAGCGCAATCAATTTAACTAAAAATCCAATTCAACATTCAAGGACAAAACACATAGAAATTAGATATCATTTTATAAGAGAACATGTAGCTAATGATGAAATTTGTTTGATTATGTAAACACTGAAGAACAACTAGCTGACATCTTTACAAAACCTTTAAGCGAAGAAAGATTTTGTTATCTTAGAGGAGAGTTAGGAATTTGTAACCCTTTTGGATAGATTTTGAAACCTCTAAGGAAATATATCTAGAGTTCTTTCAATTTCTCAAAATCTTAAGGAAATTTTATCTAGAACTCATATCAATTTGATCTCTCAAAATCCATGATTTTTAATCATACTCAAAGATCAAATTCCGGACTCATTTCAGACACTCTGAATTTATTTTTTTCTGAAATGGTCTCGGAGCCGACTCGAGAGTATCGGAGTCGACTCGAGTTTCTGCTGAAACTCAGGAGTCGACCCCTCTGAGCGAGTCGACTCGAGATCGGGTCGTGCTCTGTGACTTACCCGAGCCGACTCCACGCTTTGCGCGAGTCGACTCGACGTGGTCCCAGGCTTTATTAGGGCACGAGTCGACCGACCATTCCAATCGTTTCTAATCATTCCAAATCTTTCCAAAATTTCCAAACCCTCCAAAACCTCCAAAAACCTTTGATTATCACTCCAAAGATCTATGGCACCCAAAACCCGTGGAGCAAGCAGTAGTGGCGCCGGATTGAAGAGGAAAAGACCGTTCGACGACCCGTTCGCGAGCCGTCTCCGGATTCTCTTCTACTTCTCCCTCTCCTGCTCCTGCTACCACTCTTCAGGTAGATCACCTTGCGAGTAGAGTTTACAACAGGAAGAAAGGTTGATTTTGAGTTTTGAGAATGAGGGATTTATTGTAGGTAGACAGTTGATTGAGATGGGATTTGAGAAAATATGTTCCTTAGACTGTCCCACATACCCTGCTTAGTTAAGGAGTTTTACAAAATTTGACTAGAGGGACAATGGTTTAGTCAGCATGTGAGAGGATTGGTTTGAATGTCACTGCCACTATTCTATCTAGACTGTTGGATTTACCCCTATCTGGACCTCCACTTTTGCCCCAGAGGATAGATCACCTGCCCTCACAAGATTATTGAACAGAAATTTTGAGGGATTTGAAGAAGTTTTTGCCAATTGCCTTTGGACTTGAGATTACTTCACAACATCTGCAGTAGGATTTTTTCCCAAGACAGGCAGATTTGACTATGTATCTGAGAGAGATATCTTTGTTATGGATGCTGTAGTTTCAGGCAAGCCTATCAATTACCCGGATGATATTTGGTATATAGCTGATTGTGGGGGAAGAAAAATCAAGTTTGCCCTATGGCATGATTCTAACAAAGTTATTTCAAAGCCAAGGGATTGATTTAGTGATAGTGAGCCAAGAAGGAATTAAGACATACTGATTATTATCTTTGGCCACTATTCATCGAATGGGTTTGTTAAGAGGAATGGAAATTGGGAGAGGAAGAATCAGAGGACAGAGCTATGGAGCTGAGGCCCCCAGACCTTCTGAGACATTCATTGAGCCTCCTCAGAGCTCTTCTGTTCCAGATTGTTCCAGCCCCTGCTCCAGATTCTGCTCCTGCCTCCTGCTCAGACTTCTACTTATCATCTGTTAGCTTTTCTGATGCAGTTAGATCAGCTTAGATCCTTATTCAAATCTGAGATAATGAGCATGAAAATAGACTGAAAAATGAATTTGATGAAAAGTTTATGAATTTAAAGGAAGCCTTGTATTCACTTATGATCGGGTTGCATCGATTGAATCTACTCTTAGTTAGCTCCTTAAGTGAAGACTTGAAGAATATTTTTGGAGAACTTAAGGATATCTGCGGTGATCAGAGACCTATTCCCAATGCAACGCCGAGCTTCAGGATAAAATTACACTGCTTGTACTTTTGTTGATAATAAGCTTAAAGATTATGTTAACTTCAATGTGAAGGAATGAAGCAGATAGTTGATCACTTGAATAGGATTACAAGAAGAAACTTTTGATATTTTTATGTAATCTCTTTAATGTACTCATTTTGCAAGTTTACTTTCAATTAATCATTTTGAAGTAATGAGAAAGTTTGATGCTTTTTATGTTATCTTTGAATATTTGAATGATTATCCTCAATTGATAATTTGAATGAAAGAGAATGAATTGAATAAGTTTGATGCATTTTCCTAACCTTTTTGTTGATTACAAAAAAGGGGGAGAGTTTTATTAATTAATCGTATATGGTTAAATTTAATTTAAAATAAAAGGGAGAGATAAAAGGCTTAATTTTGAAAAGAAAAATTATTTGCTTAATTAAATTGAAAATTTTGAATGAATTATAAAATTGAGGTTCATAGGGGGAGCTACCTCATTGAGGGGGAGCCTTTCCATGAACACAAAATTGATTTTGGTATCATAAATTTTTCAATCATAATGCATATACTCAATGTTTTTGTCATCATCAAAAAGGGGGAGATTGTTGAGAAATTATTGAAAATTGCCCCAACTTTATTGATTTTGATGATTTCCAAAAGCCATGAGTATATTAAAGGAAATAATGAGTTTATTTAAAAAACCTTGAGCTTATTCAAAATGAAAGCAATGGACTCTCAATGTTTAAATTCACTGAGTTTTGAATCAATTTAAAAAGAAGTTTCAAGCTCTATATTTAAATTTCAAAAAGGAATTTTTACACATATTTCATTCAATGATTTCTTGAAACATGTCTTGAATCATGCTTAATGTCATATTAATTGTATTCAAGTCAAAATTTAAAATTATTCTGGGACGAATTTTAAAGTCAATCAGAAAATTTCTGATTTTTGATACGTTCCGGAGCCGACTCAGAGTTTCAGAGTCGACTCCCCAGAATTTCTGATTTTCTCGAGTCGACCCTTGGTTTCAAGAGTCGACCCCTGACTTCTGTGCGAGCCGACTCCTGACTGTGCGAGTCGACTCCGCTCAGACAACAGAAACCATGTTTTGAGCACTTCTCGAGTCGACTCCCCGAGTCGACTCCCGACTCAGGAGCCGACACTCGCGAGTCGACCCTCTAACGTTTAAAATGTTTCTATTTGGTAATCGACTTCGAGCCGACTCCCACAGTGCTCGAGTCGACTCCAAAATCTGGGCGCGATTTTCGATGACACATCAGCTCCAACGGTAAGATTTTCAAATAACGGCTATTTTTCTTTGTCTCTAACGGATATATTTTTGCAGAATCTATAAATAGAGGAGCTCTTTTCAAATCAAATAGAAAATCAAAAAGAGAAGAATATCTTTCAAAAAGAGGGAAAAACAGAGCTTTATTGGAAAAATCTTCTAGTTCAAAATAGAGATTCAAAAGGAGTGAAATCAAAGAGAAGTTTCGTCTGCTCCAGATCTCAATCCACAAAAGTCAAAAGAAAATCCAAAGCTTTTCAAAGATCAAATCGAAGGATTTTCAACATTCAACAAAAGGAGAAAAAGCTTCATCTCAACTCCAAAGTTTTCAAACGGTCAAGAATCTTGCTGAGGCCTGATTCAATACTTCAAGAGGAGTTAAAGAGGAGAAGGAAGAAAGCCAAAGCCACAACCATCTGCAATCTTATCAGGCTTTTCTAACCCTTTTATACTTTATTTGTATATTTGCTCAAGGGGAGCATTTCAATATTTAAACTCTGTTTTTTTGTTTGCTGATTCAATCAGTGGATTGAATCAGTGGAGGTTATTATACCTCGTTGCAAGCCGGAGTGCTTGTGTTGGGTTAGTTGTGAGCCCGTGAAAAACAACGTGTAGGGTTTTGTGCTGGTAAGCCCGTGTAAAACCGGCTGGGTTCGTTGTGATCCCGGAAAACAACAAGTTTGAGTTGTGAGCTTGGAAAACAACTCGGCTGTAATCTAAGAGATTATAGTGTGGACCCAAGTGAATCTTGGGAGTGGACGTAGGTGTTGGTTGCACCGAACCACTATAAAATTATCTTGTGTTTGCCGTGCTATATTTTCTCTCTCTATCTCTCTTTATTATGCTTGTGTATTGATTAAAGTTAGCCTCTCACTTGCACATCTTGCTAACTAATCAACTAAAGTTAAAAAGACTTAAATTTTTAAGAACCCAATTCACCCCCCCCCCTCTTGGGTTGCCATCTGGGCCAACAAAGTCTTCTTTGGCCACATCAGGTTCTTAAGGTCTTCAAAAACAATGATCTCATGTGCGGAAAATGTGGAACTTGTAGTACAAAGTTCAAGTTATGGTAATCTTGTTTATGAGGGGAAGTGTGTGCATGCAGATAGTAATGGTAGTCTTACTTTAGGATCAGAGTTGGAACTTGCGCGTTGTGTTCTAATCATTAGCGGCTGTAAATTACTAAGTAAAGGACTATTGGACCAACTTGGGTCCAAAATGAAAGTAGTGTCTAAGAGAGGCTGTTATCATCTAATTTTGACCTGTGAGTAATATTCCATATCAGCTCCAAAATGAAAGTAGTGTCTAAGAGAAGCCGTTATCATCTAATTTGTACCTGTGAGTAATATTCCATATCATAATAAAGTTGATGAAATGATTCACATGTGTCGGTCACTAATATATCATTAAGGAATCAATGATGGTACTCTTATAAAGAAAATGTCATGATAAGCTATAGACATCCAAAAGTACAAGTTAAATTCAAAACCATCCACCATCCGTCTCAAAAACGACGGTATCATCCACTTAGAAGAGAGAGAAAAGCACTCCAAAGGCCAAATCAGAATTGGCATGGCACGAACGCAAACAGCTTTTTCATGTTTGTAAAAACCTTGGATTTGCTCGGTTAATTTCTTTTTTGAACCACTTCATCGCTCCAGGCCTCCTCCATGAAGGCCCAAAAGGCAACCCAAGAGAGGATGAATTAGGTTTTAAAAATTAAAACTAACTTAAGCATAATTTAAAGTAAGATAATTGCAAGCAAGAAAAAAAAATAAAATAAAGAAGGTAAGAGATTTTTATAGTGATTCGTCATTTCTTATCTACATCCACTCTTCAGGTCTCCAACTTAGGTATTTCATTATTCAATCTTCTGTTTGGATGAAAATCAAATCCTTCTACATTTTTTTTTTTTTTCTCCGGGCTAAGGAACTTTCACAAAACAAGTTCAAGCTCTTAAAGAAAACACTCAAAACAGTCACATTAAGGATATAGATTTTTCAATCAAGTTTTAAACTTGGATTAGACTATTAAATATATTAAAGGCTCCAAGAAAGCTTAAGTAAGATTTTCAATGATTTTAAAATCTATAATATATTTTAAAACTAGCCACTAAACCCTTAATTTATAACCATGAAAAAATATGGCCGATAGGGGTTTTAGGGAGCTCCAATAATCATATAAAAATATGATCATGGGGCTATCATATGACCATTAGGCTATCAGAAGTCAATCGATTGACAGCTCAGGCTAAAGTAGGTCAATCACATAGTCTAGGCCGGGCAACCATCCTAGCCTATGCTCATTGACAGCTTG
>UESW01004295.1:61827-128154 GCA_900491605.1 Calamus simplicifolius
TGCTCTGCTCCATGAAGCGCCTCATCTGCTCCTCCATCTAATGTAGATGCTCTATTTGTGCATTCAACTCAGCAATCTTTTTATCCATCTCTATTTGCTTATCTGTGAGCTCCTTAACTTGAATTGTTGTTGTAGCAACTTATGATAAATATGAAGTCCCGCTGCTCTGAAATAAAGTAGGACAGAAAGATACCGCACGTGAACCAAGACCATATGCACGTCTTTTCTTGTCTCAACTAGCAGCCTCAAAATGAAGAGCATCTATGTCAACTGATGAAGCTTTTGAACCATCATCTAAAGGCTGAGACTTAGAAGACACCAACTCGTCCATATATGCGATCACATAATAAAATAATTTGTTCAAGTTAGATTAAGACTTTTTGATTTAAAAATTATAAATAACATAAAAATTATGATTAGTGAACACTATTTATACTATTAAACTATTTGATGCACCTTAAAATGATATGAAATTATGTTAAGTATGAATTTTGTGAATAAGTAGCTAATAAGTGGTAGGGCACACATTAAGTTAATTAGTTGTCTCAAGAGGAGATCCCTATTCTCATTTTTTGAGTTATAATATTTTTACTATATGCAGAGTAAAAAAAAAAAAAGCCATCTCTTTTATCATACACAAAAAAGACCTTGGCCAAGTTCTGCAATAAAAGCGAGTTATGAATCTTATAGTGAATTTAGATATTATAATGCATGTGCATATATACTCAGGATATAAAAATTATCAATTACATTTTGAATTCATAAAATCCTACCATCCTATCACTTGTTTCTTTGATCTTTTTATTTTTTAAATGAAAAGTAAGAATACTTTAATATTTATCATAACTAAAACATGTGTAATTTCCTGTTTATTATTATAACATAATATTTTTATTATTGTATTTTAAACACAATAAAATGATTGGTACTAATTGTCAATTAATATATTATTTTAAATATTTATTATCTCATATTTCCTATGGTCAGGAACATACAAAATATTATTTTATATATAATCTAATATTTTTATTATTATCTAGTTAATGAATATATTATTTAAATATTTTTTAATCTTAGTATTTATTATAGCAAAAATTAATCGAAATATTATTTTTGATATAAAATAATATTATCTTTCGCTGGAACTGTTCTGCTGCCGACTACTGTAGTTTGATTGCCCCGCAACTTCTTGACATCACCCTTGGGTGGAAAGGTATCTACCAGTAGCTGCCTAAGTTGGTCGTTGACTTAAAAGCCAACGGCAAGTGTCAGTCTTCTCAAAAGGATTTTTTTTTTTTTTTCCAAACTCTGTTCGATGACAAGGACCTCGTGTCGCTTCCATCCAATTGTTTCACCTGCCGTGGGCTTTGCCTTCGCATGCCGCAAGAATTTTTCCATGCACGAGAATAGAATATGGGGACAACGTGTTCCAACGGCCACATGATTAACAAATATTTATTTATTTATTTAATAAAATGCTGTTCGTTTTACATTTCGCCATCAAGACTGGACTATCCCATTAAATTATTTAATCTAATAATTTTAAAAAATTATTACATTTCTAAAGCGTTGGCATCGGTTTTTTTTTTTTTTTCATTGGTCACTCATTTTTCTTCTCCTTCCTCCTCTTCTTCTTGTGGAAGGGACCGGTGCCTTTTCGCTCTGATTCGACGGCAATCATCGTGCTGATAGGTTCTTTTTTCATCCTTCTCTTGTCTTCTTCACTCTAGAAGCCTTGGATTCTCTGATGCACATTAACAATAGCTGAGATTCAAGAATTAAAATTAGCTAGATGTTTTTTTTTCTGGAAAGAATAGAGCCAATGAATTTCACATATCACATGCAAGCTAGCTGGGACTAATATTCTCAATGACTCCCATGTGCATTGGTCAATCAAATCAGCTTAGACTGAGCTCAAAGACGTATGTGGGCATTGCTTAGTTTGAAATTTTATCAATTTCAAAGTTTTGAAGAGTCTCTTTTGAATTCGTCCACCCTTTTTTGAATGACTCTAGTGACTATGCTCCTGAATGAAATGATGCCTTTGGTGGAGTTCTTATTGAATAAGTCTTCAAAATCCCTTCGAAATTGGGCGATAAAATGCATATCAAAATAGATGCCTCTTTAGAGAAGACTTTTTCGGAATTGATGGTGGGTTTGGTAGAAATCTCTTCTAATTAAAACTTCTATCTTTGAGAGGATGACATGTCAAGCTCCAACCAAACGCGCGCTCACCATCACCCGATAATGACCCTTCATCACAAGCCCTGATATCCACAAATACAAACTCCTCATGTGACCTGATATCCACAAATAGATGCCTCTTTAGAGAAGAAATTTTCGGAATGGATAGCGAGTTTGATAGAAATTTTTTGGAATGGATAGCGACCTTGGTAGAAATCTCTCCTAATTCAAATTAACTTAGAAAGGATGACCATGCCAAGCTCCAATCAAATGCGCGCTGACCATCGAATTTTGTAGAAATTTTTTGAATGGATAGCAACTTTGGTAGAAATCTCTCCTAATTCAAACTTAGAGAGGATGACCATGCCAAGCTCCAATCAAATGCGCGCTGACCAGCGACTTTTGTAGACATCTCTCCTAATTAAAACTTGGACAGGATGACCATGCCAAGCTCCAATCAAATGCGTGCTGACCATCGAATTTTGTAGAAATTTTTGGAATGGATAGCAACTTTGGTAGAATCTCTCCTAATTCAAACTTAGAGAGGATGACCATGCCAAGCTCCAATTAAATGCGCGCTGACCAGCGACTTTTGTAGACATCTCTCCTAATTAAAACTTGGACAAGATGACCATGCCAAGCTCCAATCAAATGCGCGCTGACCATCGAATTTTGTAGAAATTTTTGGAATGGATAGCAACTTTGGTAGAAATCTCTCCTAATTCAAACTTAGAGAGGATGACCATGCCAAGCTCCAATCAAATGCGCGCTGACCAGCGACTTTTGTAGACATCTCTTCTAATTAAAACTTGGAGAGGATGACCATGCCAAGCTCCAATCAAATGCGCACTGACCAGCGGCTTTTGTAGAAATCTCTCCTAATTAAAACTTGACCATGCCAAGCTCCAATCAAATGCGCACTGACCATCACCCGATAATGGCCCTTCATCACAAGGCCCGTGTTAATGGCCCTAAGAAAAAAAACATATAATACCAAAAAGTAGTCCCCCATCACACGATATTGGACCTTTGTCAAAGCACTAAAATCCACAAATATAAACCCCTTCCTTGTAACGTCGCTCCTCCAAACCAAACCCACCATGGCCTCTACCAACCTGCAAAAGCCCCAGACTCCCAGCGACGAGGACGAGGAGCCTTGCTGTACGCCATTCAGCTCGCTTCCTTCGCGGTCCTCCCCATGACCCTGAAAGCCGCCATCGAGCTCGACCTCCTCGAGATCATTGCCCGGGCCGGCCCCGCTGCTGAGCTATCCTCTGCCGAGATCGCTGCCTGCCTCCCCACCACCAACCCCCAGGCCCCCGACATGGTCGACCGCATCCTCCACCTCCTCGCCAGCTACTCCATCCTCACCTGCTCCCTCTCCGACGACCTCGACGGCCGCCCCCTCCGCCGCTACGGCCTCGCCCCCGTCGCCAAGTTCCTTACCAAGAACGGAGACGGCGTATCCATCTCCCCCTTGTCCGTCTTCATCCATGATAAGGTCTACATGGAGAGCTGGTACGATCAAAGGATTTCCAATATTCCAGTCACAAAAAAGTGTTATATGCTTTATTATTCCCGCTTTGTTTCTTGGTGGCAGGTACTACTTGAAAGATGCGGTGTTGGAGGGTGGAATAGCGTTCAACAGAGCCTACGGGATGATGCCGTTCGAGTACCATCACGGCAAGGACCCGAGGTTAAACAAATTGTTCAATGAGAGCATGTCGAACTTCTCGACGATAATTATGAAGAAGATCCTGAAAAATTACAAGGGTTTTGAGGGGGTAGGAGTGCTCGTGGACGTCGGAGGTGGCACAGGAGCTACCTTAGGGATGATCACGGCGAAGTACCCTGGTGTTAGAGGGATTAACTTCGACTTGCCCCATGTGGTCTCTGAAGCTCCAAGTATTCCAGGTGCGCTTATTATGCTTACTCTGGTGGTTAATTACTTGCTTGGATCACTGAGTGAGGAATACCGTTCTGAGGCCATGGAATGGGTCGGATCCAGGTATCGAACACGTGGGAGGGACATGTTCCAGGCCGTTCCAACTGGGGATGCCATCTTCATGAAGGTGAGTTTCACCGTCTTTTTTTATTCGATAGTGGGAATGGAAGATGGCGAAATGGACGGCAGAATTTGATAATCACACTCAGCAGATAGCGGCATCGTACGTGACTACCGATGGGGCTAGGTGTTGCAATTTATCGTCCAACACGTTAATCCAATCCGTATGGGAGCGCTTGCTAAATGGGTTTGACTTTAGTATAAATAAACTCAGATCATAAAAAGGATAAATTCATCTTTACAAAGAAAGGATTCTTAGTTTGTGTACCATATGGGAGAGATGTGCCATGTGAGTCAAATTTTGCCAAATTTTTCTATGCTATGAAAAGGTAAACACTAATACTTAGCTTGAAGAAAAGTTTAAATTAAATGATCCACTATCAATCAAGCAAATCTTGATTACATCCCTAATTAGTGATATAGGAGGTTGGTTATCCAAATATTATGTGCTTAAAAAATATTTCAACCTTCTATGCATTTTAGTCCCATGTTGGATAGTAAAAATTCCTTAACTATTATTTTATATTAAGTTGTACTAAATTAAATTTTACTAGCAATGAGGCATCAGTTGCAATTCAAATATTTTTTTGTCAAAATGTTTTGACTAATAAAGATCATCAAAAGAAAATAAGCACGCTAAATAACTCCAATTTTCACTCAGAATTCATTGTGGTCCTTAAACTTTTAGTTCTTATAATTTAGTCTCTAATATTTTAAGAATGTTGAATTCTTGATGTTCCACCATATGGGTTTAGTTAAAATTGATGAAATAACTTACACGTTGTTCTGATATTAATCTATGGGTTAGTTGATTAGGTGATATATCAATTATTCCATCAATTTTACCTTTTTCTATATAGCAAGATGATAGAAATATAATAGTCTTAAAACATAAGGGATAAAATTATGACAACTAAAAATTTGAGGATCAAAATAAATTTTGAGTGAAAATTGGGGATCAAAAGTATATCTTTGTCATTAATTTTTTACTATTCAATACAAAATTTGAATTTGAAAATTGGACTTTTGATTTTAACTTGAAATTCAATTTAGAAAATCAAAAATTTCAAGATATTAAGCTCCTACTAAAAAATCGGTTCCTAGAAAATGTAGTATTTTTGTTCTAACTTATATAGAATCCGACGGAAAGAATCAAGTTTTCAAGCATTTTCCACTTATCCTAAAAGCCATTATACTTATTTACCCAAAAATATATTATACTTCCTTTTCAACTTTCTAACAGTCCTTTGTAGTTATAAGCTCTATAGTACAAGCCAACTTGAGCAAGATGCGAGGCTGCGAAGTTACTAGTTTAACCATTAGATCAAGCAATCAAATCAGATAAGATTTTAAATCTCATAAGACATGGTGCCCCAACCTTTTTATAAAATGAGATGTGCCACTGTTCTGTCATATCTCGATAGTTAGGATAAGAGATATCCCAATACACACCGATTAAGACGCTGCAATGACGGTGGAACAATTCCATTAATCTAGTACTTAGGAAGTAACGTATCTCAAGATCCCATAAATGTCCCATAGGCACTTAAAACACTAAAACTTGATTTAAAATTAAAATATATAAAAAATAAAAATATATAAAAATTTGTTATACAATAATAAAATATGTATAAATATTGATAAACTTTTTAATTTAAATATTACACTTTCAATCACATGGTTCACATTCTAAACGGTGTTTTAATTGAAGCATAACTATAAATTATGATAAATGTCTAATTTGGAGAAAATATTTTATGAATGAAAATACTGCATTTTTTAGTTTTGTTGTGCACAAATGCCTCAGACGTTCTTTTTCCAAAAATGAACTTCAAAGTCCTTTTTTGGACTTTCGAACTTCATTAATGAATGCCTTTTTATTTTGGACAAAATTGGATATAGATGTATTTGATAATATGCGGGATAGAAAAAAGTTCTATAATTTTCTAGATCTTGGCACTTCAGGTTAAAATGGAAAGTTCAATTTTTGAACTTTGGATTTTGTAGGGAAACAATGGATAAGATAATTGCCTCGTCGAATAGTATGTTTTTTTTCCCACATAGCAAGCCTACATTTATAGTGTTATATTCTATTAAATAGTTATTATATTAAAATGATTCATTCTATTATTTTGAGAATAAACTCGTTATTATATAAATACAACATATGCACATGTATGCTAAGTGGAGTAGTGCTAATTCACAAAAATCGAACAAGTGCCACAATTAAACCAAAATTTATAAATCTAGAAAAACAATGTTAAGTAGTCAACATGCTTGTCTCAATGGATACAATAAAACAGATATTATAAATTACGGAAACAGGTAATGAATATGAAATAATACCATAATGTGTATTCAACTTTAATAGCGACCAACAAAACAAGTTTTGAGTCTTGCAGTATATTCTTCACGATTGGAGTGATGACCATTGCTTAAAGCTATTGAAGAATTGTTGGAAAGCACTACCAGAAATTGGAAAGGTGATCGTTGTGGAGTCTATTCTCCCAGTAACGCTAGATAATACCACTTCATCGCAAGGTGTCCTCCAAGTTGACGTCTTCATGTTGACCGCATATTATGGAGGAAAAGAGAGGACTGAAAAAGGCTACGAGTCATTAGCAAGGGAAGCTGGCTTTTCTGGATTCAACTTTCTATATGGCCTTTCTAGTGCTTGGGTAGTTATGGAATTTACCAAATAATCTTGATTTATTTATCCTTGCTTGTTCGGTATGGTTTTAAGCTTTATGTTCTGTTATGTTATATTATGCTAAGCATCCAGTGAGAACCATATATATCTCCTTGCTTGTCAGGTATGGTTTTAAGTTTTACAGATGTTCTGTTATGCTATACCATAGTAAACATCCAGTACAAACTATATTACATAGATGCTTACTTTTTCATTTTAAATAAAAGTTTACATGCTTGCTTGAATTTATTACCATTATTCATGTACCTTCATGATATACCATCAAAGGTTTTGGTTAATTGACTAGTTTGAACAAATTCCAACATGCTAAGGTCTATAAATTACAATCTTCCACTAATCATCTCTCTTACTTGATATTATGAAGCAGTAAAATAGGCAACTGGAAAAAGTCTTTGTACACCGTCCTGGTGCAGGCCATCCTACATTGGGCTGATTCATCCACACGTGGGCATGCGCATCAACGATACGAGACACAAGCAAATCCGGGTCCGCACCCAGATGAATCATCGCGTTCGGTGTTGGTCATCCTGTATGACGGATGATGTACAAAGACTTTTTTTGGGAAATGATCCGTGAGACTTAAAGTTGATAGAGAATGGATCAACGTAATAGATCAAATTCTTCGTAAAGCCCAACCATCCAAGGGAAAAAAACAACCCGATATATAGAGAACTCCAACTTGGAGTTGAAATTTTTAAAGAAAGAAAGTAGTGACCTAACTATTTAAGAAGCTTTTGTTGCTAGCATCATTTGTTCTCTCACAATACAAAACAATGACGAAACGTGCAATTAAGTCCAAAAGAAAAGGGAAAAAAATACTGCTACAAGTATCAGCGACACTTTTGACAATCATCAGCAAAAACCCATCAAAGTAAAGCTGCTACAAGAAAAATGACTTTTGCATACGATATTTTTCGTAGGAAAAAATAGAAAAATCATAGGAAAAGCCTTTCCATATCATTTTTATCATAGGCAAAAGTTATAAAAAGTCATAAGTAAAAGTGCGTCGGGAAAGCTTTTGCCTACGACTTTCATAAATCATAGGCAAAGAGCAAACCTTTTCCCTACGATTTTTTTTTCGTAGGTAAATATCATATTTCGTAGGGAAAGAGCGATCATAATTTAAAATTTAAATTTAAATTTTAAAAAAACTTTTACCTACGAAAATGAAAAATCCTAGAAAAAAATCAAAATTTTTTTAAATCCACATCTTTTCCTATGAAAATTCTTAAAATCGTAGGAAAAAGTTGGCTAATAATAATTTTGAATGATTTCTTTCCCTACGAAAAATCCCAAAATCATAGGAAAAAAATTAAAAAATATATTTTTTATCCACATCTTTTCCTACGAAATTTCTTAAAATCATAGGAAAAAATAGTAAGGTAATTTTTTTAAAAAATATTATTTTTTAACCATTTTTACCTTCAAGAATTAATTCAATCATAGAAAAAATAATAAATAAATATTTTTTTTTTTTTTTTTCTATGAAATTGTTTAAAATCATAGAAAAAGTTATATATTATATTTTAAATTATTTAATATTTAAAAATTATATTACTATTTTAAATTATCATTCCTCCTTCTATGTGCCATTCTTCAAACCCCAAGCCTGAACGGCTAGTCTGCACATTTAAATTTTAACAAAAGTAGAATATAGTTATTCAATTTTAAGAGCATCACTTGAGATGCAAAATCCAAAGAATTTCATCAAATATAAGAGAATAGGATGATGATTCAGGAGTCAAAAAGATTCAGATACATATATGCCTCTTTACATTTTACTTTTTTCTAGCAAAAAGAATAGATATTATACTGCAGGTGGACTAAACCAAAGTGAATAATATTTGATATGTACATTGCCATCCCTTTAAAAATCTAAACCCACAAAATGCAAGCTACACCGTCCAAGTTGTTTAGAGTGCATAAGATAGCATGTGATTCCTGGCATCATGGATGACTTCATCATGGCCATGAGTAGAGCTGCACACGGGGACACAAATCAAGTTATATAAGATTTAAATGGATCGATCAGGCTAAGACAAAATATAAGAATGTTGCCCAGATGTAGTAACCCAAGAGGGGGGTGAATTGTGTTATTTAAAAAATTTAATAGCTATGCAGATATATGTGCTTTTAACCCTAATTTTGATTTGCAGCGGTGAAGTGGGATGCACAGAATAATAACAACATAAAAGCAAACAACCACAAATACACAGAAGTTTATAGTGGTTCGGTGCCAAACTCAGCACCTACATCCACTCCCCAACACCTTTGGGAATTTCACTAATTGTATCACAACGATTACAACCTCTAGCCGAACCAGGCTAGCCCTCTTGTTTATACGGCACAAGGCAGCCAAAAACCCATAGCCAAACCTTGGCTAGTCCTCTTGTTTCACGGCACAAGGAAGCCAAAAACCCCTAGCCAAACCTAGGCTAGTCCTCTTGTTTAAATGGCACAAGGACGCCAACAACAAACCAGGGTTCACTAACTCTTTTTCAAGATAATCAGAGTATGTAAATGAGAAGCTCCTACAATAAGCAAATATTCTAAATATACTTTATAACTTTTGAAGCAATAAACTCAGCAATAAATGAACTAGGTTGAAGCAGCTGAAGTCTTGAATGCTTGAAAAGCTTCAATGATTCGGATGACCTTTCGGAGCAAGGAATGAACTTGAATGCCCAGCAACCACTCAACAAATATGAAATGAAGGCTCTTTTCTTGGATTTTTCTCTCTTTGCAATTTCTTTTTCAAAAATCGTCTAGGTGTGCTTCTAATCCCAGCTATTTATATCCATCTAACAGGAAGATATCTGTTAGATACATAAAAATAAATGAAAATAATAACGGAAAGAAAATATAACCATTAAACATGTTTCCCTTAAGCATTGAATGCAGATCTCCATTTGAGGAAGGATGAGCACTGTAAAAATTCAAAAATCCAAAAGTTAAATAAGCTTGAAATAGCAATAGAGAGAGAGAGAGAAAGAGCACTCTTAAAAGCTTAGGCGGCAGTGGACTGAAAAATGGCTCTAGGTAGCTGAGGATATGAATGCCATCATCCAAGAATGAAGCAAGAGACCTCAGCTATCTAATCAGTTAGCTAACTAGAGAGGTCACAGCAAAAGAATCATCCAGAGGCAGCACTTCAGTCAGCTTGGCAGCTAACTAAGCGAAAGTCAGTTAGCTCTTTAGCTAACTATCAGAGAAAAAGTACGGCAGAAAAAAAAATCTATGCATTCATAGTTAGCTCTCCAGCTAACTCAATTTGGAATCCTCTCGACTACAGGAGAAAAAAGAAGACAACTAGTTAGCTGAATAGCTAACTGAAGAATGGCTAGTGAGCTCACGAGCTAACTAGAAGCCAAAGCAACATATTGTCCGTCCAGCTTAGTTAGCTCTCCAGCTAACTGAGCAAAAGGGCAGCCATCCGTTCTGATATAATAGTTAACTCTCCAGCTAACTAACCAACAGTCAGCTAGCTCTTTAGTTAACTGAATTTTGAATCCCCACGGCTGAGACTTTCCCTTTGAAAATCAGTTAGCTCCAGGATGAAATAGTTAGCTAAGCAGTTAACTAAAAGAAACGTCAGCTAGCTAGAAGGAGTTTCAGTTAGCTAACAAGACATCCAGCCAGCTAGCTAAAATTGGAGGATGTTTGGCCAATGCATTGTGACGAGCAAATCAGTTAGCTGAAGGAATTCCAGCTAGCTAACAAGCTAGCTCACCAGTTGACTAAAAAAAGAGGACGTTCGGCTAGACACCTGACACAAGTTTCTTAGTTAGCTGAAAGGGCTCCAGCTAGCTAAAAAAGGAGGACATTCGGCCCAAGCACTGTGGCGAGAATTTTAGTTAGCTGAAGGGCATGCCAGCTAGCTAATTGAAAGAACAAGCTAGCTAACCAGTTAACTCCAAGTAAAATAAAAATATCTAAAGCAAAGTAAAATAAAGTACTTTCTTACCAGTCAATTTTGCATGAAGATACTTACTTGCAAGGCGACTGAACTTCCCTATATCAATATTAGAATTGCTTAATTTGTTTTGTAATCATCAAAATCAATCTGGGGTCAACAATCTCCCTCTTTTTGATGATGACAAAACTTTTAAGCATATAAAGAGCAAGTGTATATATGGAAGTTTAATAAGTAAACAGGAGTAATTAGAAAACATTAATTTCTCCCCTGTCAAATTAAATAAGTGAAATCTTTTTCTTTTCTACCTCTGAATATATGGAGTTACTATTTTACTCCATTCCTTAATGTATGTAAGTAACATTCTTCTCCCCCTTTTTGTCATTAATCAAAAAGAAGTTTGAAGAGTCTTGCAATAACTTTAAGCATAATAGATCAAGGAGATGTTAACATTCATTACATAATTAAAACAGTCATGCAGATCAGTACAAGACAATAGATATTACATGTCATTGTTTCAAGTCATAGAGCATAAACATAAACAAGCATAACAAGTTTGTTCAAATACTATAAAACCATATAAGTTAAGTACAATCACTTGTCGTCATCAGATGAAGAAATATGCACGAAGAAACTTTTGTCTAGCTTGAAGATTGAGGCATGTCGGAGGCAGGCTGTGTCAGTGGAGTCCAGAGATGTGGATGCGAGTAAGAACCAGGCGCAGAGGTGGGTGAAGGAATGATGTAAGTCTCTAAAAGTTGACTCAGCCTTGTGAAGGATGCGGTCCAATGATCAACTGCGTTTGCTGCATCCCGGGTCTGGGTCTGGCTCGATCTCATTTGATATTCTACCCACTTTGCCTTAGTCTCAAAGTTTTCAAGCTTGCTTTTAAGTAAATTTATCTCATTCAGGATCCGTTCCATGACAGATTCGTTGTGATGAAAAACTCTTCCATTAAGAATGTTCACATCATGAACAAGCCTTTCAAGAATAAGTTTAAATTGATACATGTTTTCAAAAATAGAAGAAATATGTGGTACAAGAGTCTGATCATTGACAGAAGAAGCACTGTCACCAGAGCTTCGACTAGAAGTGGCAAGGGTCAATTCATTGATAATATGACGGAGTTGATCATCACATAATCTAACAGTTGGAAAAGGAGCAGGAGCAGGGTTGACATTGCGAAAAGATGATCCAGAAACATTGATTTCAGGTGGATCAGGTAGAAAAGGGTTTTGGTCAGCTGTCATAGCAGCAAGATACGGATTAGGTTGGCTGAAGTTATAAGTGAAAAAGTTTTGAGGGGAACAGGCAGATTGATTCACAGTAGGCGGTGGCATACTAGATTGTCCTGTTCTAGATCTAACTTTTAACCAAATACCATCCCTTTTAGCAAAGTCCATACGGTGCAGTGAATGAGCATTAAAAACGTCAGAGTGACGTAATGCCACTGCAGTTTCTCCTTTAAGTTTAATACCAAAAAACTCAAAAACATATGTGAGAAACATTCCGTAGGGCAAAGCAGCCTTAGATCTGGACAAAGATTCTCTCATAACGGTCATCATTAATTCAGGTAAATCAACAGGGTCTTCCATTAAGATATCATAGATTAAGAAAATGTCCCTATCATTTACCATATTAAATGATCCAGCACGAGGGGCGAGAATCTTAGCAATGATACTATGGAAAAGCCGTTTTTCAACAGATAACATATTTGCATCTAACGTTTCAATCTTACTAGCTTCAGTATCATCTATATTAAGGATTAGGCCAATCTTATATCCACGCTCACTAGGGAGAATTTCTAAGAAACCTTCAGATGGAATTTTCAAGGCAGATCCTAATGTTTTACTGTCTAGGTTTATTTTAGTCATTTTCACAATGGAAGAGATAGTTCCATTACCAAAAGAAATGTTTTCATAAAATTCCTAATAAGTTCAGGATAAATAGGTCTCTTGGTAGAAAGAAGCTTATCCCAACCTTATTTAACTAACAGATTACCGATTTTAAAACCTTCTTGTTCTAAAAATTTAAAGTCTACTAACCTACCATGAACAAAGGATTTTGAAGCAAGTAGGGAGTTGATTTGAGTAGAAGACGTAGAAGACTTCCGGTGAAGATCGGCACAATCGTCATCTCTAGCGACTGCCTTCTTCTTGGGAGCCATCAACTTCTTCTAGATAGATTAATAGGTTGAATGGAAGGAAGGATTAATGGAAAGAATGAAAGAAGGATTAAAGAGGAAGAGAGGACGCTCGGTGAAGACGCACGGTTGAGGGAGACGATCGTGGAATGAAGGATTTGATTTGGTAAAAAGTATATATAGGGAGATAGCTTGATGGTTAGCTGGTCAGGTGACTGTTTGGTTGCCTGGTCAGGTAACTGCCATGAATAAAATCAAAAAGGCTTTAAACGTCCGGTTGGTGGATGGATTTAAGAAAGTATAGCAGTTGGCATTCATAAAGATGAAAAGACTTAAAGCATACATACTTAAGCAATTAATTTGACAGGAAGTTCCCTTTAATTGATTTGATTAAAAGACGTCACATCAATTTGATATAATTTAAAATTCATATAACAAGCATAAGCAAGAAGTAATCTAATAGCTTCTAATTTAGCAACAGGGGCATAAGTTTCATCAAAATCAATTCCCTCTTCTTGATTATAACCTTTAGCTACTAATCTTGCCTTATTTCTAATTATATTACCATGTTCATCTAATTTGTTTCTGTAAACCCATTTAGTTCCAATAATTTGATGATCATGAGGTCTTTCACAAAGAGTCCAAACATTATTTCTTTCAAATTGGTTAAGTTCCTCATGCATGTCATTAATCCAATCAACATCATTTTTAGCATCATCATAACATTTAGGTTCAATTTTAGATACAAATGCTAAATTATTACATGCATCTCTAAATGATGATCTAGTTCTCACTCCTTAAGAAGGATCACCAATAATTTGATATTTAGGGTGACTAAGAACATACCTTCATCCTCTTTCTATTTCATCATTACCTTGTGAGGCTTCAGGTAGGTCAGCGTTCTCTTCTTCACTTACCTCTTGTGTATCGTTCTTGCCCTTTAATGTCCTTGAATTGATCTTCAATGTCATCTGCATCATTTATACCTTTTCCCTTCCTTGATGGAAGATCATTAGATTCATCAAAGATAACATGAATTGATTCTTCAACTATTAAAGTCTTTTTGTTGAATATTCTAAAAGCTCTACTATGTAAAGAATATCCAAAAAAATTCCTTCATCAGACTTAGCGTCAAATTTATCAAGGTTTGATTTTCCATTATTTAATACAAAACATCGACATCCAAAACATGAAAGTAACTAATATTAGGTTTTCTTCTTTCCAAAGTTCATACGGAGTCTTTTTCAAAACAGGTCTGATTAATGCATGATTTAAAACATAACATGCAGTGTTAATAGCTTCTGCCCAAAAATATTTTGGAAGATTGCTTTCACACAACATGGTACGCGCAATTTCCTCTAATGTTCTATTCTTTCTTTCAACTACTCCATTTTGTTGTGGTGTTCTTGGTGCAGAAAAATTATGTTCAATTTCCTTTTCATTACAAAATTCTTCAAAAGATTTATTTTTAAATTCTTTTCCATGATCACTTCGTATTAACAAAACAGAAGAATTCTTTTCATTTGTAATAATTTTTGAAATGATGGAAATGCTTCATCTTTACTAGCTAGAAATAAAATCCATGTGAAGCGAGAGAAATTATCAATAATAACGAAACATTATCTTTTACCTCCTAGACTAGTGGTTCTTGTAGGACCGAATAAGTCCATATGCAAGAGCTCCAATGGTCTAGTGGTTGAAACAAAATTCTTTGATTTAAAAGAAACTCGGGTTTGTTTTCCAAATTGACAAGCATTGCAAGGCTTATCTTTTTCAAAAACAAGTTTTGGCAAACCATGTACTAAATCCTTTTTAATTAATTTAGATAGTAAATCCATGCTTGCACGAGCTAGCCTACGATGCCATAACCAACTATTATCAGTTTTATTATTAGTAGCAACTAGGCAATCAATATTTTGATCATGCAAATCATTTAAATTAACAATGTATACATTACCATGCCTTTGACCAACAAATCTCATGTTTTCATTAGCAGGATTTCTAACAATGCATAAGGATGATTCAAATACAACATTAAATCCTTTGTCACATAATTGACTAATGCTAAGTAAATTATGTTTCAAACCTTTTACAAGCAAAACATTATCGATATAAGCATGAGGTGTGATACCTATTTTTCCAATGCCAATTATTTTTCCTTGGCCATTATCACCGAAAGTAACAACACCTCCATCTTTTGCTTCCAAAGTGATGAATTGTGATTCATCACCGGTCATGTATCTTGAGCACCCACTGTCCAAGTACAATTATCTTTTAATTCCTCGGGTTGCAAGACACACCTGCATACACAATTTCAATTTTTGTTCTTAGGTACCCAAGCTTTCTTGGGTCCTTTAGGGTTAGTCAAAATGGTTCCTTTTGGGATCCATATTTTCTTATCTTTTTTTTTTTTGGCAAATATAAGCTTTGTGTCCAATTTTTCCACATTTAAAACATGTAATTTTAGTAGAATCATCAGCATGCTCATAAATATTTTTTAGAAATTTTTGTCTTTCAAAAATATTGTATCCAAGACCAGCTCTATTGTAAATAGCTCTTTGACTATTTAAAATTATTTCTAATTTTTCTGAGCTTAGACTAAATCTATCAACAATTGGTTTTAATTTATCTACTTCATTTTTCAAATCTTGGTTTTCCTTTAACAATGATTCATTATCCTTTGAAATTCTTTCTTTTTCAAGAGTAAGATTTTTGATTTCATTTTTCAATTCTTTGCTTTTTGAACTAAATTTGCAAAATCATCAATAAGTTCATAAAATGCACATTGTAATTCATCAAAGGTAAAGTCATCTAAAAAGTTAGGGCTTACCTCATCATTATCAGCCATGAAACAAACATTGGCAACTTAGTTTTCTCTTCATTTTCTGAACTTGTAGCTTCACTGTTGCTCCAAGTGGCCATCATTGCCTTTTTCTTTATTCTTCTAGATGCCTTCTTTAATAGTGGACAATCTGGTCTGATGTGTCCAGGCTTCTTGCACTCATAGCATGTTGGAGGTTCACTCTTTTCCTTATCTTTGTTATGATCTCCTTGACAAAATGCTTTCTTTTTCCAAATCTCTTTTTCTTCATGAACTTTTTAAATTTTCTTAAAATAAGTGCCATATCATCATCTTTCTCACTCTCACTTGTTGGTTTTTCACTCTCATCTTCTTGAGTTGCACTCTTCAATGCCATGGTCCTTCTCTTCTTTGAATCATCTTCATCAATATGTTGTCGTTGCTGAAGTTTGTGAGTCATCAAAGAACCAACCAACTCTTCAAGTGATAAGTTGTTGAGATCTTTTGCTTCTTGAATTGCTGTGACTTTTGCTTCCCATGTCCTAGGTAAAGATCTTAAGATTTTTCTAACAAGATCACTGTTAGCATAAGATTTTCCAAGACTCTTCAATCCATTAATAATGTCAGTAAATCTTGTAAACATATCAGAATATTTTCAGCAGGATCCATCTTAAATAATTCATACTTATGAACAAGCATATTTATTTTGGATTCCTTGACTTGATTTGTACCCTCATGGGTGACTTCAAGTCTATCCCATATTTCCTTAGCAGACATACAAGTAGATCTGCGATTAAACTCATTTGCATCAAGAGAGCAATAAAGAACATTCATAGCCTTAGCATTTAATTGAGCTAATTTCATGTCTTGCTCACCCCATTCAGATTCGGGTTTTGCAATATTGATATTTTTAATCATAATAGTGGGTGTGTGAGGTCCATTAATTATGATTCCCCATAAATCATAATCTAGTGCTTGAATGAATATTTTCATTTGTGCTTTCCAATATGTGTAATTTGTTCCATTGAATAAAGGTGGTCTATTAGTTGATTGTCCCTCAATCAATATGGAATTCATTGGGATTACTAACGATCTTTGGCTCCAAGCTAATGAAAGCTATAGAAATCAAGAGCACGCTGCTCTGATACCACTTGTTGCCCAGATGTAGTAACCCAAGAGGGTGGTGAATTGGGTTATTTAAAAATAATTTAATTTCTATGCAGATATATGTGCTTTTAACCCTAATTTGATTTGCAGCGGTGAAGTGGAGTGCATAGAATAATAACAATAGAAAAGCAAACAACCACAAACACACAGAAGTTTATAGTGGTTCGGTGCCAAACCCAGCACCTACATCCACTCCCCAACACTTTTGGGACTTCCACTAATCGTATCACAATGATTACAACCTCTAGCCGAACCATGCTAGCCCTCTTGTTTATACGGCATAAGGCAGCCAAAAACCCTAGCCAAACCTAGGCTAGTCCTCTTGTTTCACGGCATAAGGAAGCCAAAGGCCCCTAGCCAAACCTAGGCTAGTCCTCTTGTTTCACGGCACAAGGAAGCCAACAACAAACCAGGGTTCACTAACCTTTAAAAGATAATCAGAGTATGTAAAGGAGAAGCTCCTACAATGAGCAGATATTCGGAAAATACTTTACAACTTTTGAAGCAATAAACTCAGCAATAAATGAACTAGGTTGAAGCAGCTGAAGTCTTGAATGCTTGAAAAGCTTCAATGATTCGAACGACCTTTCGTAGCAAGGAATGAACTTGAATGCCCAGCAACCACTCAACAAATATGCAATGAAGGCTCTTTTCTTGGATTTTCCTCTCTTTGAACTTTCTTTTTCAAAAATCGTCAAGGTGTGCTTCTAATCCCAGCTATTTATAACCATCTAATAAGAAGATATCCGTTAGATACATAAGAAATAAAAGAAATAATAACGGAAGAAAATATAACCGTTAAACATGTTTCCCTTAACCATTGAATGCAGATCTCCATTTGAGGAAGGATGAGCACTGTAAAATTTCAAAAATCAAAAGTTAAATATAGCTTGAAATAGCAATAGAGAAAGAGAGTAAGAAGAAAGAGCTCCATAAAAGCTCAGGCGATGGTTGACTGAAAAATAAATCCAAGTAGCTGAGGATATGAATGCCATCGTCCAAGAGTTAAGCAAGGGACCTCAGCTAGCTAATCAGTTAGCTAACCAGAGAGACCAAAAACAAATAAGACGTCCATAGGTATCTCTTTAGTCAGCTAGAAGGTTGCTAGTTAGCTCTCCAGCTAACTCACAACAAAAAGCAACGGCCAGCAGGGTCAAAAGCTGAATACTTAGTTAACTAGGCAGCTAACTAAGCAACGGTCATTTAGCTCTTAAGTTAACTATCAGGGAAAAAACAACGACAGAGGAAAAGTTTCATGCATCCATAGTTAGCTCTCCAGCTAACTAAATTTGAATCCCTCTCGCTGTAGGAGAAAAGTAAAACAGTTAGTTAGCTGAATAGCTAACTGAAGAATGGCCAGTTAGCTCATGAGCTAACTAGAAGCAAAAGCAACAGGTTGTCCGGCCAGCTTAGTTAGCTCACCAGCTAACTGAGCAAAAATCAGTTAGCTGAGCAGTTAGCTCCAGGATGAAATAGTTAGCTAAGCAGTTAACTAAAAGGAACGTCAGCTAGCTAGAAGGAGTTGCAGTTAGCTAACAAGACATCCAGCCAGCTAGCTAAAATTGGAGGGTGTTCGGCCAATGCACTGTGATGAGCGAATCAGTTAGCTAAAGGAATTAGCTAGCTCACCAGTTAACTAAAAGAAAAGGACGTTCGGCCAGGCACCTGAGACAAGTTCTTAGTTAGCTGAAAGGGCTCCAGCTAGCTAACAAACTAACTCACCAGCTAGCTAAAAAAGGAGGACGTTCGGCCATCTTACTGAGACGAGCATTTTAGTTAACTGAAGAAACTGCAGCTAGCTAACAAGCTAGCTAAACAGGTAGCTAAAATGCAAGATCGTTCGGCCCAATCACTGTGAAAGTTTCCCAGCTAGCTGAAAGTCATGCCAGTTAGCTAAATGGAATAACAAGCTAGCTAACCAGTTAACTCGCAGGCTAATAATCATATTCAAAGCAAATTAAATGAAGTACTTTCTTACCAGTCAATTTTGCATGAAGATACTTACTTGCAAGGCGATCGAACTTCCCTGTATCAATCTTAGAATTGCTTAATTTGTTTTGTAATCATCAAAATCAATCTGGGTCAACAAAATATATAACTGAACTGGTTGGATTTTAGATTATTGGGTGCTTCACCCATTAAATCTGAAGCCATGACACTTGTGTTCTCTTGTGTTCTCTGTTTGTTTTAAGCACATGTTAGGTATGAGCAGCTGCTTAAGCATATACCTCAAGCTGGCTGCCCAAGCTTACATGAGGCACTTGGAGGCCCAAATGGCCTTTGGCAGGTGCCCTGCTTGTCTTTATAATAATGGTTTATTTAGGCAGAATTAAAAATGCAGTGAATGGGGTTGCATATGTGGTTGCATGTGCATGTATCCCCTAAACACACTACAGTGCCCATTTCTAGGCTGAAAAATACTCCACTTAGCACTATTCAATTTTATTTGTGGCCCAATTTTCAGTGTGATTGCGTAAGTCAAGTGTCAACACATTTTGCTAATTTCAATATAAGACTTCAAAATGGAGTGTCCAATTGTGTCATGCCATGTCATGCTATTTCCAAGAATTCAAAAGTGCTGGTACTTCTGAAAAAATCTTAAAATGAATTCTTTGGGTAACATGGATTGTTACCTTGAGTCATCCTCACTTCAGCAATCATTTTGTTATGATTTTTTTAAAAGTTTTTTGCATTCACATTTGTAAGGTGTATATTATTTCTAAAGTTTTTAGTTAGATAATTATTTTTGATGAATTAATTCCAATATCTAGCTATTTGTTCAATTGTTGATTGTTTATATGATATCATGCATGGATCTATTGCTATCGCATCATTAATTCCAATATCTACCATCAAAATATTTGATCATTTATAGCCAAAATCAGTTCTAAAGATTAATAGAGTCTACTGCTCTCAAAAACTTAAACAGTAATTATCTCTGAATTTAAATTTTATATTCTTCCTAAATGGTCCATCAAGATATAATATGCAGTCAACTATTTCATTAGCATCAATATCAACCATCTCCATATCTAGCAAATTAACAATCAGTTTTGAACATGCAATATCCATAATAAAAGTTCTCTTAGTAAAATTCACTATATATACTTATCCATCCAGACTCAAATTCAGAAAGTACTCAATTGTGGTTGATCAAAAACATGTAATTAACTATTTCATTTCCAAAATATCATCAATATTAATCATCTCTATAACCGGTAGATTAGCTCATAATCTTAAACTTACAATATCAACAATGTAAGTTCTACAAATAAAAATTCATTATATACATCAACATTCAAATTTAGATTTACTAACACCAAATCCACATATCAACTCAATTGCAATATGGACATAATTATGTTATCTTAGTCATATTAGTCATCAATTGTAATTTTCAACTACTATATCATATTCATATATTCATCTGTCTTTTATTGCGTATCTAATTAAAGTTTCATCTACCATATTATTTAAAGATCTGGAACTGCTACGAGCCATTTCCAACAAGTTTGACGGAACTAAAACCTCTAGAACTCCTTGGCCTCCCCATTGGTCAAGGTCACCATCTTGGGAGTCTCACATTATATCATTAGCTTCTAATGCGATGGTTCATTCTTAATTCCTACCAATTCATATTTCAATTAATATCTTGATAACCTTTAAATTTTAGGCTTTCAAAGCATAATATCTGAAATTCATTATAATTGTCTCAATGTCATCCTAGTATTTTGCCTAGAGTGTCATCATGTATGTATTCCTAAGGTCAAAACCTAGGCTCTGATACCATAAAAGCTGTCACGCCCTGGACCCAAAATTTTGAGCTAGGGTGATAACCTGCCGCATGCCGGGCATGCAAGGCGTCCCGAAATTTACACATCGATCAATATAATGCAATAATTATAATTAGGCAATCCAAATCCATAACAAAAACCATAAATATAAGTTTGGGCTACAAGCCCTACACACAATCAATATAGTTCTGAGCCACAAACCCTACACACAAGTAATACTAGGGTTACAATGATATCATGGAACTGATTTATATAGAAGCTCCATCTACCCCATAAATCCATCTTCAATCCTGAGGCTCTGAAAAATATTGTGAGATTTACATGAGCTCACACTCAATAAGTAAGCCTATAATATAAAATAGTCATATATCATCATATCTTATCAAGATATTATCAAGTCATAATTTCATAAACTTCCAGTTTCAAATGCATTTATCATGCTATCACAAGCATATCACTACTCAAATTAATTTGAAAGCTTATACAAAATGCATTGTAAACAACCCACTGTTTATATGATCATTTTTATATTATATATTGTGTCCCACGCCCTGCAACACCTCAATCAAACACATCTTCTAGATGTGTGTGGCCTCCACATGCCACATCATAATCAATCAGAGCACATCCTCTAGATGTGTGTGGCCTCCACATGCCACATCATAATCAATCAGAGCACATCCTCTAGATGTGTGGCCTCCACATGCCATATCATCATCAGTCAGAGCACATCCTCTAGATGTGTGGCCTCCACATGCCATATCGTCATCAATCAGAGCACATCCTCTAGATGCATGGCCTCCACATGCCATATCATCATCAAACAGAGCACATCCTTAGATGTGTGTGGCCTCCACATGCCACATCATAGGAGAACCGTGGCGACACATATAAATATAATTTAGGGTCATCATTATATATGCATATTACACATCCTGCATCATCATAAGCATAATCTTTTCATATCACATAAACAGTGGTTTGTACGTTCTTAATCATTGCATGTAACCAATTCACTTTGCAAAGTTAAAAATAAACATATACATCATATTTGGCATAAACACAATAAACCATTACTTTGCAAATTAATACCAACTATTATAGCAAATATTCAATTAAATACTCATGATACAGTTTACCAATTTTTAAAATAATTAATAAAACTTAATTTCATAAGTATGCATAAAACTATAAATACAATAATTTTATAAAATTATTATATTTGGCTTACTTACCAGATTATGCAATAAATACCAGATTATGTAATGTAAACAAACCCACTGTTTATGTAATTATTATTTTTGTATGTGTCCCACAGCCCTATAAATTAATCAGAACACATCCTCTAGATGTGTGAGGCCAAATGAGAACACAGCGACACATACTAGTCTATCACAATGTTATCATCATACTTGCATGTCACTCATCATGCATCAATTTCTCATATTACATATACAGTGGTTTGTACATTATTAGCAAATGCATATGGTCATCCCAACATATTTTGCAAATCAAAGAATTTATATTTGTGCACATACACCAAGAAACTATTTCTTTCAAAATATTATCAGCTACTATAGTCATAATAAATGCTCATATGTAGATTTATGGTACCATTCAAAATAATCAAACCAAATAAACTTTTGTTTTCCTTATCTCATAATATACTTGCAAACTATAAAACCATGAGTTATAAATTATTAATTATAAATAGACTTACTTACCTCAATACGCAAATCCCAAACTCTATTTAGACATCTTGGTACAAGCACATTGAGCCCATTATCAAGAACAACCCTTATACTGAGGAGTAGTTGTTAGCCCTTTGGCATTAGGCTGTGCTTCAACCACAGTACATGATATACGATGAGGAACAGATGCAGACATTGGCATACCGTTATAATATTGAAGTGTTACTGTCATGTCATATTCATACTTTGCCATTGATGATCTTATCTTGAGCTAGGAATTCCACCACGTTGAGCCTCCGTACCCCACTTTTAGATAACTAGCACCCATGCCAAACAATTCCTTGGGCACTTCCAGTTGTTCAAATGTGCTTGGCTCCATTAAGCTTACATAGTCACCTTCCTGGTACAAATATGTGAATGACTTCTCTTCAACAAAAACCCTCTCAATAGCCTCATCACTTTCAGTGATTTGTTACCGCTATCAACATCCCGAAGTTTCACCTGTGGTGGCTCTTCCCCTTCCCTGCATCGGAGTTTAAGCAGCGTTCGGACTCCAGACCCCGCTTGAACCCGAACCCCTCTCTCGAGCTTTTTGCTGCAGCCGCAACTCTCTCTCGGCCCTCACCTTCTTTGGACTCCCCCTTCCCTTTCTCTCCCTCTTTCTCTCTTCTCTCATTCGATTCCTCCCTAACTCTCTCTCTCTCTGGCATTAAGAGGATGGGCAGGGGATTACCTAGAGGAGGTGTGCGCCAGGGTGAAGGAGGGAGTCATCCTCCAACTCCTTTTATTCTCCCAGGCGACGCCTCGGATCAATAGAAAATGGGAACCCATGACCCAAGAAACCAGACGTCGCATCGGGACCTAAACGTCAGAAAGAAGTCAAGATGCCAGGTGTCCCTAAAATAAATACTAGGAGTTACATTCCCCATAATAAATTACCGGGGTTACAAGACTTTTGCTCGGTAGCTCCTAGGAATTTGGAAAAGCTGACAAAACTTGAGCAACTTGTGTTACTGGCTGGGTGTCCATCAACAGTTGAGAACTGCAGCAAGAAAACAATTTATTGATGTCATTCCCATAATTTTACACATAGGCACCCAACTGATTTTGGTTCATAAAGAATAAACAATATATAATCATGAAGAAAATTTTCAGTGGCTTAAAGAGCATGATGAGCTGCCCTACCCGGAATTGATTTGCAAATTTGCAACACTGGACTCCAGAAAAGAACCTATCAAGTACCAAAAAGAAATTTTGATCCCAAAAACTGTACTTGAGCCGATCTCCAAGATCCTTCTCTGGCATACCCCAACTCTCTAGAGATTACATCTTGAACATAATCAATTTCTTCAAGAAAAGGCAACAATGCAATAGAGCCTTTAGACTCCAGGTTTTTAATCCACCCACTTAACAAAAAGGTTACAACCTGTTTGCCACAAAAGAATTAGTCTTCCATTTTCTTTCAGATGATTTAGATACTTGACTATAAGTATCAAAAAACCATCGGAGCACATGGAAGCTGCTTTATCTCACAAAAGAAAATACCAAAGTAGATAATCATTTTCAGCTCATTGGGCAAGACCTGGCATATACGCTAAAACGAAGAGCAAATATTCTAGCATATTGGATGCAAATAAAATAGAAGGTAGTAATTTTCTCATATGTCCTTAGACAATAACAAAGACTTCATCATGAGAATTGTAACGCAGCAACCATTAAATCTACTGAGTATGCATATGTGCAGCATAAAAGCCTCATTATATAATATCCTACTACTACCTAGCAGATTTGATCTACATTCATTTTCATGGACCTATATGATCGCAAAGCTAGAGTACAGTAGTTAGTTAATCAGTAGGCAATGATTGCAATTTTTTTTAAATAAAAACTCTCATGCTATAAATATATTTTTTAATTTGTTAGATATGGACAAACTGTACCAAACCAAAGTTCAGGGCAAACTATACTGAATCATTCCAGAACTAATTTGGTTCAATGATTTAATACATAGGCCAAACCACCTCGAATCGATCCCGAACCACTTTGTACCAAATTGGACCATTTGGTTCAGCTTGATATAGTGCGGTTTATAGGTTGGGGCCTCCCGGTTTACCTAACCGGTATAGTATATTTCATACTGAATTATATCAATTTACTGAAATAGTACCAGCTTCTAGTATAGCAAACCTTGAAGGTGGTTGTTTTGTTGTATAAGCCATGATAATAGAGGTACTAAGTAAGATTACATCTCCATGGATGTGTTTAGAAAGTTGAATCTCAAATCATGGCATTGATACTCTACCTACCAGTAGGGCTAAATGAAAAAAGGTTATGGAAATTAGCTACCATGAATTGTTAAGTTGTGAACTGGGAATAACATGCCAAACAATTCATGGATCAAGTTGTTTCCCTGTTGCCAAACTCAATATTTTGGGAGGACCATGCATTTTTATCAAACTATATGACACATGACACGAGAATTGATATTCACTTTCCTCATTATAACAGAATAAAAATAAGATCAATGATGTAAAGGCCCATAAAATGTGAAAAAATAAGTAGGATTCAAAGAAATCAGGCATACCATAAATATTCCAATTAATTCTGAAATTAATTATTGGATCAATCTTGTTGGGACCCTCTTCTGATAGATGCAGGAGGAACCTATGAAAATCGAGTAGAGTTCTAAACTTTGAATGCATTAAAAACTTAGTTCTCATTTCCCATGTTTGAAACCACTTTGAAAAACTATAGTAGGCATATCATATCTTGGGTTTATATCAAAATAATTAAAAAAGATATAACTATTTATAATTTGAATGTCGACTTGGTCCTGAATAGAGCAGAGTGGAGGAAGCAAATTTATGTAGCCAACCCCATTAGTTGGGAAATGGCTTGGATGAGTTGAGTTGAGTATATCAAAATATCCACATGATATCTTAAAAATAATATACACAACTAGATGAGAAACCACTCACCTTTACTATTAGCTCTCTTTCAGCTACTCTCTCTCTCTCTCTCTTGTTTTGACTCCCTGAAACAATTTTTTGGACTTAAGTCACCTCATAGGTTTGATCAGGGGTACATATAACTAGGTTCTCAGGTTTACATGACATAACCATAATTATGGGAATGGCACACTTGTGGACAAAAGAGACTTCCCGTCTCCAAGCTTTTGGCATGGTATCATAAGGAGAAGCTCCTAAAGCGTACAATTGTCAATCAGAAAATAATAAAGCAACAAAGGCACTTTATGTTGCCAATGGAGTTCCCTAAGCAAGCTTCGATCAGAGCCAAAAATGTCTCCAAAGTGGCTAACAATGGAAGTGTGATTTAAGTTTCCTCATATGACCAAAATTTCAAAACTAGGAAAAAAAATATTGCTAAATTATAATTATGATGGGTTTATATCTTTCTAATTTATTTTTAGAAAAATATAGTTTGAACTCCGTATATAATTGATCGTGTCAAATAATAATTTTCTTGAATCATATTTAAGACCTTTTCACTTCTGGATAGTTTTTTTTTTTAATTTTTGGAAAAAAAGGTAGATGAACCTCATTCTAGTACAATTATGGATTGAACCCAAGAAGTGCCATTTAGAGAGATATACCACATATTATCAAGTTAATAAAAACAAATTTTTATTGTACAAAAATAAATCACTTTCCATCATTTTTATTGAACATCAATTGCTGCTTAACAAATATATGCTTTAAATAAAAAGTATATATTTATAGAAATAGGACATGCATTTAATATCTAATTGCATGAAATTCTAATAAGAAAATGCTTTGATCCATCATCAATGAGCAGATATTTTTGGACAATATTAATTATAATCAAGGGTAAAAATTATAAAAACTTTTTCTGATAAGGATATTTGAATGAAAAGGATTAAAGATTTTTTTTGGATTTTAATAAATTTTTATTGTTTGGAGCTATGTCGAGAGAGGAGAGGAGGGCATGAGCACTGAAGTCATTCAAAAATGTTAATTTTGAAAACTCATGTATACGATGGGTTTTATTTGAAAGCTATCCTCTAACGTATTAAAAATCTAGTAACCTGGATTGTATGGTCCTAGAATCTCTTATCTACTCTCCTCCTTCATCACATCCTATCAAGAAAAACCAATCGCACAATCTAAACCCTAAGCCTAACAACCAAACTTCTCAATCTATATAGTTTCTTATTTGCTTAAATTTCCCTCCACTTTCCTCCAAAAATCCTAAAATATGGCGTCTGAAGAAGTCGACACCATTGTGAAAGAGCGAAATCAGCAGCAATCAGTTGAATGGTTCAAGTATTCCAATAGAGAGGTGATGAAATCTATTTTGGGTTAGAGTGATGGGAGGATCAAATCCTACAATGTGACATCCTTGAAGGTTCTGATGGTGGATCTTGTGTCACTGATCTCTAAGTTTGGCTAAATTATTCTTACCTCTTATATTCCTTTCTAATACATCTTTGATTTTTATCACGAATGATTCTGGAATAGTTATAATTTAAAATTTACTTGTGTTGACTTTATTTTTACTCTTGTAGATGGTAGTATACACCTCTATATATCATGTTGCACATATTACTGTTACTAGAACTTCCATTTAATTGAAGCTGTGATGGAACAGCGACAAGCATGTTGTCATGCTTGAAGTGGAGAAAATTCTACATGTTGGGACGATCGACCTCAAGGAATATCTGTTAAAAAGACAAAGTTAGCTTTAGAGTTTATTCACCTTTGTGCTCGGACGACTACGATAAATTGAATAATTGACACCATTTTCTCAATTAGTCATTTAGCTTTAGAGTTTATTCACCTTTGTGCTCGGACGACTATGATAAATTGAATAATTGACACCATTTTCTTAATTAGTCATCGTTATAGGACTTTTACCATTTACATTTTGCATGTCAAAAGGTTTTGATGTGGATACATCTTAATTTGTTTGTCTGGCTATTGCTCAAAGTTTTCTTGGTTGATTGTTTCATTGAACTGAATAATTATTTGAGGTCAGCTAAATCATTGTTTTCTTTAAACCCCTCCTTATATTGACATGGGGTACTTTTATCTGTGCTTATTTATCATGTGTTTAATTAATAGAGGAATCCTGATGGCTTACCATGAAATATTGCAACATACTAGTAAGATATCGATACAAGGTCCTGTGCTAAGATTTAAGAGATTGATTGAAAGAACCAATGGTTTGTTGACCTTTGTTTGTTTCTACTAAGGAAAATATCATATATTATAGTGCTTCATTAAGGTTGTTATGCCGAAGGTCAAAAAAAACCTTTTTATCTCCAACGATTACATAATAGCTCCAAAATAATATGCTAAGTTAAGAAAATTATTGCATGTGATTAATATGTATAAGAAAATTTAACAACATGTAGGTAAGATAGAGAGCTTTAACAATGAATTTTGTGCGATATTATACTATCAAATAATTCATGAAGGACGAGTTTTTGAGAAATTCTATTAACACTTTAATGTGACATTTCTCCAATACATACTAACACACTTAATTGGAAGTTTTTTAAGGAAGAGCAAGTTCATACATATATATGGATGAAGACTGGCGTGCATCCATCAATAGGGTTAAAACGCGAGGCTAAAACCCTTGCCTTTTTTTAAGTTTTGGATCATAAGGGAAGAATGGTAATTAACAATGGTCATATTAATCATTGTAATAATATAAATTGATAAACGATAATGGCGTAGGAATGTATTTTCAAACAGCATCCATAATTCAATTTAAAAATTTATAATTATAATTAAATGAATGGTACGTGGAGAATACGCGTGGTGTTATTTATTTTTGAGGAAAATACTGTATTACCGATTTGGTATCATGCTATCGATCGTTTTAAAATATTTATTCCTAGTAATAATGGCAAGATATATAATAATAATTTATATAACCACCGTTTCAGTTAAGCCTAGCCTACGTAGCCTACATAGCTGAAGGGACGGTTTTCTCGTTTCCCTCCGTCCGTAGGGAGATACCATCACGCGAAACCCATGAATCTCAAATCCTGTCCACTCATCGTGTACGCTGAACTAATCCTTTAGCCGTGACTTCGTGAAAGAACGGCTCAGATCATTTAGTTGGGCCAAACGGACTGACTCAGCGTAAAGGGTAATGTTATGCGCGCGTGCAAAAGTTAGCTGGCTCACACGCAACCATGGAGAACCCACCGCCGCCCTTTATAAATGCCCCCGCTCGGCTCTCGCCCTCCTGTACTCGCTTTTAGCCCTATGAGTGCGCGACCATGGGGGAGGGAAGAGGACGAGGAAGAGTGCGGGTGGGTGAGATGAAGGAAAGAGAAAGAAGGCCGTGGTTACTGCCCGAGAGGTCGACGAAAAGCACGCCCGGTGGAAGGAGGTGATCCTGGTTCACCAGCCACAACTTTGGATGGCCTTCACAGTGCTTCCGGTGCTCCTCTCACCCGTTCTTCCTCTCTCTCTCTCTCTCTCTCTCTCTCTCTCTCTCTCTCTGTTTCTATCTCTCTGTCTTTTGCTTAGGGTTTTGATCGTATGCCGGGGAGTTAGGGTTTTGCTTCTTGTTTTTGCTTAGGGTTTTGATCGTATGCCGAGGAGTTAAGGTTTTGCTTCTTGTTGCGATTCCCGTATTTCAGTGAAATCATCGTTTCTTGCTGAAGCTTTTATCTTATACGCTTTTCTATTTCTTTATTCTTGTTCTAGCCTTCCATGCCAAAAGAAAAGAAAATAAAAGAAAAGAAATGAAAGATTGTCTTGATGAGTTGTTTTTATCTTTTTTGAGAGGAGATGTGAGGGGATTTCTGGCGAAAACAATACAATGTTTGCAGTAAAAAGATGATCTTTAATTCTTGATGTAATGCTGGTGGATCGAATTATTTAATTAACGTGAGAAAATAAAGAAATTGGAGGAGGAGGAGATGGTCGTCTTGCTTGCCTGGAGCTCGGTGGTGACGGGATACTCGTCTATATCGACGTAAGAATTATGGCGGCCATGATGAGCTTGTCGCACTCTGGCTCTATCCATGTGGTGACGAAGGAGGCAAGGTTGAGCCGGGGGTTTCCGTCGAGCATGAGCTCGTCGTTGGTGATATGATAAGGCTGTCTCGTTGGGGATCGAGTTCTCCGGCATCTGAAACCTGGCAACTTCGATAAACCATTATTAGAGAAGTCCAAAACCAAAACCCTGAAAATAGAAATAATTAATGGTGGATGGGAGAAAATTCACTTTGGAAGGGCGGCTCGGACGTAGCGAGAGGCGAAGGTGGAGTGGACTGAGACGTCCGACTCCGACGCCGTCTTAGAGAGCACGTTTACTAGACAGAGTATAGAATTGTTGGCTTGGAGAAGGGAAACAGGGGGATCAAGGTTTTATATAACGATCGATCGAGTGCATGCCGTGTGGATGGAATAAAGAGGCGAGATCGGTTAAATAAGAATCTTGAGATCTTAAAAAAAAAAATTAATACATAAATTGATTAAATTTTATTTTTTAAACAAGAATATTAATAAATTAGGCAGTTGCTTGCCGTTCAACGAAACCGTTTCTTGGCTGGCCCTTGGTTTCTCACACTGCTTTGGTTTGGCCCACAAACTCTCCACGTGGGCGTGGCGTGACGAACGCCACGTGCACTCCTTTCAGATCAAAATCCGCTCCAAATTTTCATTTTCCACTGTATCTTTAAATTTAACCGATCTCGCCTCTTTATTCCATCCACACGGCATGCACTCGATCGATCGTTATATAAATCCTTGATCCCCTCCTGTTTCCCTTCTTCAAGCCAACAATTCTCATCTCTCTCTGTTGTTCTCTATTCCCCTTTTCCGCCGCGAGTAGTAAACCATGGTGGTGAATTTTCTCCCATCCACCATTAATTCTATATATATTTCTATTTCTATTTCTCCACCATTAATTCTATATATATTTCTATTTCTATTTCTCAGGGTTTTGGTTTTGGACTACTCTAATAATGGTTTATCGAAGTTGCTAGGTTTCGATGCCGAAGAACTCGATCCCCAAAGAGGCAGCCTATCAGATCATCAACGACGAGCTCATGCTCAATGGAAACCCCCGGCTCAACCTTAGATCATCAACGATGAGCTCATGCTCAATAGAAACCCCCGGCTCAACCTTACCTCCTTCATCACCACATGGAGCCAGAGTGCGACAAGCTCATCATAGCCGCCATCAATAAGAATTACGTCGATATGGATGAGTGAATTTATCACTCACAAGTGAATTTCTTATTTTGTAACATGCTTAGGGTAAACTAAGCTTTTCATCCTAATCTCTGGTCCAATTGAGGCAAAATGATGTGGTGTTGGTGGTACTTTAAAGCTAATTTGGTGGGAAATTTGTTAAGTTGTTAAGCAAAAGCTAGAGGGTGGAAGGTCTTGTGGATCTTGATTATGATGGAATACCGGGTGAGGATTTTAATGGAGCAATATTTATTAAAAATATTTTAGATACAATAGCGACGTAATTTTAGTCGCTAATGCATCGCTATTAAATTTATTTTTAAATTATTGCAATGCCAGGTCATTGCGTCGCAATATTTAATAATAATATTTTGAAAATATTAGCGATGCAATTTCAGTTGCTAATGCATCGCAAATTAAATTTTTTAAAAAATATAAAAGGTTAAAAATTAAAACGGTTAATACAATTTCGTTAAATCTAAATATTGATAGAAACATTTTTCACTCAATCCAAACAATAATAAATTTTCAAAAATAATTCATATATTAAAATTTTGAAGTTTTTATAACATAAAAAAAGAAAAAAAAATACATCAAGAATCTGGGCGATCACATGGAGGCTGTGGAGGCTGAAGACTCTGCGACAAGCGGCTAACCATATCCCGCAAATAATGCATCTCATCTCGCATGTCTGCAATCTCCTGATCCCGGCCTCGCATACGATCCTCGAAATTCTGCTCGACCTCCTGGCGAACCTCCTCTGCAATAGATCTGCGAAGGTCATGTAAACGCTCGGGGAAGATCACCAGAAACTCGCAAGCTGGAGGCCTGATGGGAAAAATATGTAGAAGCTCTAGTGCCTATACCATAGACCCTGCGGTCACATGGCTGGGCACCAACAGCTTCCAAAAACACACGCCGACTCTCCTCTGCTGAGAGTTCGACGGGCGTCTCCCCATCAGTAGAGTCGACCTGCGATGCCTGTGAGCGAAGCTCCTTGACTCGTGTCTTGAAATTATGAAATCAACAATAAATAAGTTAATAAATTTCTCAAAATAAAATTTTAAAAATTAAACAGATAGTACATAAATCTAATTTCTTACCGCAACCTCTCGTGATCGCGTGTTAACCCAGGAATCGTCCCTCCTGGTGTGTGTCGCCCTAATAGACGAAACTCACCAGGATCTTCGCCCTCCTGCTCAGACTATAACAAAAAAAAAAGATATTAATACAAATATTTGTAAATAACTAAAATAATAATTAAAATATTTATGTTTTCTTACCGTACATCGTCTGTGCTCCTGAATCGAAATGGAGCCCGAAGTATGGCGGGAGAGACCCATGCCAGGACCGCCCTTCTCAGATCGGCGGTTCGTGCTAGCTAATGCGGACCTCCTGCGCTAGCCATCGGACTGCCAGGCCTGCTGCCACTCGTGCCAAATACCCTCTGGCACGTGCGCAGGATGCTGACCCGATGACCTCCAACGATGAAGCATGTCGGAGTATCGGCGTCGCGTCAGAGCCTCCCATGCTGCCCTAATGGCATCATGGCTGGCAGGATCCCACGTAAACTTTTTCTATATTAAAATAAATAGTTAGTTTCTAAATTTATTAAGTTTAAGAAATTTTATATCACTGATAAATTGTATTTAATAAGTTTACCTAAAACTCAGAAAAATAAAACTCCCTCGTGGCTGGAGATATGTGGTGCCAATCGTAGCCACTGGGATCTGCATGCCTCTGAAATACGGCGCTGATGTGGCTGGATACATGATGCTGCTCAATGAATCTGTTAAAAAAATGCATGTTTATAAGTAATTGACTTAAAAACATAAACATATATTTTTAATTAGTATATACTTACATCCCCTGAGCATCAAGTCGAAGTACAGTGCGATCGATGGTGGAAGAACTCTCGGAGGTATGTGCCGATCGGCTGGATGGTAATACTGCTGGAGAGATCGAAGGCTGTGCCACTGCTGGAGATCGAAACTCTCCATCTCCGACGCTCATATGATCTGATGTAGCAGGGCTACGTCCCTGCTCACTCCGTCTGTCGTCGGTAGATCTACCTCTGCCCGTCATACTGAAAATACTAAAGATTCACACAATTAAATTACGATTAATGATTGACTATGTAAGAATTTAACACTTATAAAAAAAATTAAATTTTAAAAAACCTCTATGTTTAATCGGTGTCATTTGTTTCGTGAAATGTTGGTTCAACATCGATGCCGTATCGGATTGCGAATCAGTTTCATTATCATCGGAAGGAAACCGAACATTTGCATCCGCAATTTCTTGGACATCACCATTTGGATCTCTAAGTGATGTTTCAGGAGCCCTTGTGTCATCCTCAATTGCATGCATTTCCATCTCATCCTCTTAAAATGCAGGCACTCAGCTGATTGACTTGATGAACTCTCCTCTAATATGATTGTTGAACGTGGGACGATTTTAGAAACGGCCCACCAATCTCGCTTGTCGTTGCGCAAACTTGGATATCCGCAGTAAAAGACTTGCTGAGCTTGGGATGCAAGGATGAATGGGTCATATTTCTGCAATCTTCGTCGATAGTTCACTTCAACCAAATTGTAGTCGTTATGAACCATTTTGCCCACAGGAACTATCGGATCGAACCAATCACAACGAAACAATACGGTTCGTTTCATAGGCCAATCGGGATATTCAACTTCAACCACCTCTACTAACTTTCCATAATAATCATGCATATTTGCTCCAACACTTTTTCCTTTCACACACATGCCCCAGTTCTGCGTGCCTCTTGAAGCTGCTAATCGTTCAATCTGAAATTTGTACCCATTTACAAAATAGCCAGTAGAGGTTGTTACGGTCTTCAATGGCCATTGCGATAGATATTTAATGAAAATATTGTCGGTTGTGGACCATGGACCGTTGACCTATAAATTAATAAGCTATTGACATCCAATTCAAAAAAAATAGCCATTATCGAAATTGATTGAGTGATACTACTCACAAATTCATAAAACCAGTAAGCAAACTCTGTTTCTAATTTCTGCCCAATTGCAACTTGACTGATGTCGGGATTCATCTGTCATTGTCTATCACAAAACATCCTTATGGGATGAAAAGGATGAAAACTAATGTTAGAAATTAAATATTGTGGTATATTGTAATTTAAATTTAAATTTCTAATTTAGCATTGAAGTATACACTTACTCAATATATGGATCAACTTCTCTACAGTTCATTAGGATGTAATAATGTACTGCATTATACTCCATATCGCTAAGATTTCTTGACTTCTGCCCACCAAAGGAACGGCCGATAGCTTTAAAAATTGATATTCTACCGTCATTAGCTTCTCCTTCGTCCACACATACGTCATCGTTACGACCATGATTTCGGCTCCTCGTGTGGACGTGACCCTCAAAGTAATGTGAGGCAAAAGCTGAAACTTCTTCGACCAAGTGTGCATTGCATATAGAACCTTCAACCCTTGCCTTATTACGCACATTATTTTTTAACTTCTTAAGATACCTATATGTAAAGTTGCAACAAAAAATTAACCAATTTTTCAAGCAATGAAATAATATTTGAAATGTCAAAATATCTTAATGATGTATATATTTACCTCTCGAAAGGATACATCCAGCGATACTGCACGGGACCAGCTATGCTCGCTTCGTATGGCAAGTGAACCGGTAAATGCTCCATTGAGTCAAAAAAACTGGGAGGAAATATTCGCTCAAGCTTGCATAAAATAATTGGAATTTCCTCCTCAAGCCTTGCCATAGATGCAGAAGTAATGACTGCGGGAGATAACTCCTTGAAAATAAGCTGAGCTCCATAATTGCCTTCCAGACATGTCGGAAGCAACTCACGAAAAGCTATAGGTAATAACCGTTGCATGAAAACATGGCAATCGTGACTCTTCATGCGAACAACTTGAGCTTATGCATGTCCACACACCTACCGATATTTGAGGCATAACCATCTGAAAATTTTAACCCTCTAAGCCAGTTACATAAAACTTCTCGTGAATTTCTGTCAAGAGTGTAACATGCTTTAGATAGGTCTCATCGGCACTCCTTCTCAAATCACCTCTTCTGCAGTACTGATTAAGTTCTTCTCTTGACTTTGCAGTATCTTTTGTTTTTCCCGGGATGTTTAGCACCGTGTTAAATATGTTATCAAAGAAATTTTTCTCGATATGTATAACATCCAAGTTATGCCGGATGAGATTTGTGCTCCAATAAGGCAAATCCCAAAATATACTTCGCTTCTTCCAGTTATGTTCTTTACATATACGGCCATTTATTCTATCTGCATCCGGTTCCCATACATACATCAACCCCAAATGCTCTATAGAATCAAATAGATCCATGCCAGACCTAACCGGTTCGGCGAATTTTGTGACTGCTTTGTTCTTCCGGAAGGCGATCAAGTTACGCCTGTAAGAATGATTTGGGGCAAGAACTTCCTATGGTTATCAAACCATGACTGCTTACCACTCTTCTGCAATGTAAATGCATCCGAATCATACATGCAATGAGGGCATGCCAGACGTCCAGCAGTGCTCCAACCAGACAGCATTGCATATATCGGAAAATCACTTATTGTCCACATCAAAGCAGCTCTCATTAAGAAATTTTGTTTCATAGAAATGTCGTAGGCTATGACTCCTATTTCCACAACATTTTCAATTCGGCCACCAACGGTTGCAGAAAGACATCAATCTTTTCCTTTGGATTTGATGGTCCTGGAACCAAAACGATTAAAAACATTGCAGTATCTTTCATGCACTTCCACGGAGGAAGGTTATATACAGTCAGTATCACAGGCCAACATGAATACTGTTGCCCCGCTTGACCAAATGGTTGGAAACCATCGGTACAAAGACCTAATCTCACATTCCTTATATCTTCAGCGAAATCAGGATGATTTTCATTGAAATGCTTCCAAGCCTTTGAATCTGATGGATGCCGCATTTCATCCTCTTTAGATTCATGTTCGGCATGCCATCTCATATCAGCAGCTGTTGCCTCAGATCTGTATAATCTCTGCAGGCGTGGGGTAAGAGGAAAGTAATGCATCCTCTTGTAAGGCACACTTTTCCTCCTACTTGTACCGGCTCCTCCTTCGGTGTTTTTGTACCTCGATTGCCCACAAATCTTACACCATCTCAGCTCTGAGTCTTCACCCCAAAATATCATACAATTGTTCAAGCAACAATCGATCTTATTAACTGAGAGCCCAAGCCCACGCAACAACTTCTTTGTTGCGTAAAAACTGTCTGCCGCAACATTATCATTTGGCAAAATTTCTTTGATTAACCCAGCTACAGAATTGAATGCCTTTTCTGATAATCGATGTTCTGCCTTAATATTCAACATTCGAGCAGCTGTAGACAACTGGGAATCACCCTCACAACCAGGATACAATTCTTGATTTGCAGCACGCAACATATCATAAAATTGTTGTGCATCTGGATTTGGTTCTTCCATAAATGTATTCTGATTGAATTCATTACCCGATGCATTCATCACCATTTGTTCATATGTGTTTAAATTCACAAATGGTTCATCTACGAGAATTGACTCTTGTTGGCCTATAACAGCTGCTGGAATATCCTCTGGTTCACCATGACAGTACCAAACATAGTAATCAGGAACAAACCCCTTCTTACACAAATGCACCTTAACAGTTTCCACATCTCTGTAGGCTTTATTCTGACACCTGTGAAGTTGCATGGGCACCTAATCCTAGGGCCATCCATCCAGTCAGGTTGGCTACATGCAAATGCGATAAATTCTTCCAATCCATTCAGAAAATCTGGATTAAGCAAGCCATCTTTTATCCTTGCATACATCCACGAGCGAGCCCCGCTCATTTTTGACCGACTTATACAAAGTCTGGTAAATCATTAAATGAAACCACAAAATAAAACTATATTAGTATTACTAAATATATAACTAAATTATTTCTTGGTCACAACTAAGGTTAATAACAACCATTTAAATCATTTATAAGTAAACCAATTTTTTTTAGGCAACTAAGGTCCGTACCATGCAAGGGCGAGCCACGGCTATGATCCTTGGTGTGCTAGCAAGGACCGATGCACAGGTTCATGGCTAATGGGAGGGCTTGAGTTTGGGTCGGGCTGCAAGGCGGTGCGTTTAATCATGAGACTTCATAAGCATTCAAGTGTCTTAAATTAATTCTACCTTCACTCCATGTCTATAAGGTAAGGCAATATTTTTTGTGATATGTTATTCTTATATTAATTATCATCGATCGGTTACATTGAAATTTCGGCAGCATTTCCCCATATGTTCTCCTAAATGTGTGGTATATAAGCCACACTAGGAGAACGTATGAGCAAATACAAACCAAAATCTCACCCAACGATGATTAATAGCAGACTAACATATCGCAAGAAATATTTCCAAACTGTCCACCAGGATAATTTGAGAATTTGCAAGACTAAGGCTTACAAATTCTCAAACGGGTCTAAAGGTTATAGTGCTGTGATTATGGAAGTCCGAAGACAATTGAACTTATGCTTGTTATTTAACTTCTTGTGAATTATACATGTAATCACTAACTTTTTAAGATTATTGTGTCGAATACAAATGTTTGTGAAGACTAAAATGTAAATCATTGAAACTACTAATTTGTTGCTGGAAATTAAATAATATTACAACAAAACTTTTTATTTAGCATTACATAATTTAATGCATCATTCAGTTTGCAGCAGAATATAAATAATCAAGACATAACAATTGTAAATAAGTACAAATGCACAAATATTATTGCATAAACATTCTGCTTAAATTAATTATTGCATAAACATTATGCAAATTAAATAATAATACAACAAGACTTTCTATCTAACATTACAAATATTATTGCATAATCAAGACATAACAATCAGTCTATCCGTGGCCCCCCCTAACTAATTTTTTTTTTTTGGACTGCGGCCTGGCCACCGTGGTCGTGGCCGGAGAAGACAAAAGGGGGGGGCCTGCAGCGGCCGTGGCCGTGGCCGGACAAGAAAAAAAGGGGGGGGGGGGGGGGGGGGTTACCCCCCCCCCTTTTACGAAATGTTTTTTTTTTTTGACAGTGGCCTGGCCACGTGGCCAGGCCACTGCCGGCCACGGCAGCGGCCGTGGCCGCCTTGTCTGGCCATGGCCCAAGGCAGCCGCGGCCACGGCCGTGGCCGGACAAGAAAAAAAGGGGGGGGGGGGTTCCCCCCCCCCCCTGTTACGAAATGTTTTTTTTTTTGTGACAATGGCCTGGCCACGTGGCCAGGCCACTGCCGGCCACGGCAGCGACCGTGGCCAGAGAAGATGGCCATGGCAGCGGCCGTGGCCGCCTTGTCCGGCCGCGGCCACGGCCGTGGCCGGATAAGAAAAAAAGGGGGGGGCGAGGGGGTTCCCCCCCCTGTTACGAAATGGTTTTTTTTTTTGTGACAGTGGCCTGGCCACCGTGGCCAGGCCACTGCCGGCCACGGCAGCGGTCGTGGTCGAGAAAACGGCCACGGCAGCGACCGTGGCCGCCTTGTCTGGCCGCGGCCACGGCCGTTGCCGAAGAAGAAAAAAAGGAGGGGGGGGGGGGGGGGGGGGGTTCCCCCCCCACTGTTACCAAATGTTTTTTTTTTTTTTTACAATGGCCTGGCCACCGTGGCTAGGCCACTACCGGCCACGGCAGCGGCCGTGGCCGGAGAAGACGGCCACGGTCTTGGCCGTGGCCGGAGGGAAATTATTAAAAAAAAAATTAGAGAGTGTGGGGGCTTACCTTGGTCGAGAGAAGACGCCAGAGTCGGAGGAGAACGCCGGAGAGCCGGAGCACCAGAGGGGGGGAGCCGGAGCAGCGAGGTGGGAGCCGAAATTTTTAGAGCACGGCGGCGGCTAGGTCAAGACGGGGAAGAAGAAGAAAAGAAGGCTGGCTTATATATAAGTAATTAGCGACGCAATAATTTGCGTTGCTATATGGTCGCAATATTTTTTTAAATTTATTATGTATTAGCGACGCATTAATGCGTCGCTAATCCATCGTTAATCTGGTTTTATTATAATTTTATGAAAAAATAGCGACTCAAATAATTGCGTCGCTAATGCATCGCTAACTTGGCGCCAATGTCCGGCAGAAAATTTATTTTTATTTTCTAGGAATTGCGTCGCTAAGGCGTCGCAATATTTTTTTAATATTTTTAATTGATTAAAATAATAACTTATTACAATAATTGCGATGCAAGCAGTGCATCACAATAATTTTTAAATATTTATAAATGATAATATTTATAATTTATGATAATAATTACGACACAAAATTGCATCGCAATAATTTTTTAATATTTTAAATTAGATATATTTATTTTAAAAACATTGCGACGCAAATATGCGTTGCAATATTATATTTCTTTTATTTATTAATACTGATAAAAATCATATTTACTTAAAATAATTGCGACGCATATATTTCATTGCAATATTTGTTTATTTTTTTCTTCTAAAATGCGTCGCTACGGCGTCGCAATAATTTTTTAATATTTATAAATGATAATATTTATAATTAATGTTAATAATTGCGATGAAAAATTGCATCGCAACATATTTTATAAACTTTTTAATTACATATATTTATTTAAAAAATATTGCGATGCAAATTATGCGTCACAATATTATATTTCTTTTATTTATTAATACTAAAAAATTTTATATTTACTAAAAATAATTGCGATGCATACATTGCGTCGCAATATTTGTTTATTTTTTTCCTAAAATGCGTCGCTACGGCATCGCAAATTTTTAAATATTTATTAATGATAATATTTATAATTTATGATAATAATTGCGACGCCTTATTGCATCGCAATAATTTTTAAATATTTTTAATTAGATATATTTATTTAAAAAACAATTGCGACGCAAATTATGCATCGCAATATTATATTTTTTTTATTTATTAATACTGATAAAAATTATATTTACTAAAAATAATTGCGACGCATACATTGCGTCGCAATATTTGTTTAATTTTTCTTCTAAAATGCATCGCTACGACGTCGCAATAATTTTTTAATATTTTTTAAAACTTTTTCATAACTTTTTTTAAGTAATATAAGTGATCCGACGGTTGCGATCGATCCAAGCCATGATCGATCCCAGTCGGTGACGATCCGACGGTTGCGATCGATCCAAGCCGTGATCCCGATCGGCCACGACCTATCTCGGACCGTTGCAATCCGTCGAGATCGGCGATGATCCGACGGTTGCGATCGATCGAAGCCATGATCCCGATCGGCCACGACCGATCTCGAACCATGGCAATCGGTCCGATCGGCAACGATCCGATGTTGCGATCGATCCAAGCCCTGATCCGATCGGCCACGACCGATCCCAGACCGTTGCGATCGGTCCAAGATCGCTGGCGATCCGACGATTGCAATCGATCCAAGCCCTGATCCCGATTGGCCACGACTGATCTCGAACCGTGGCGATCGGTCCGATCGGCGATGATCCGACGGTTGCGATCGATCCAAGCCCTGATCCCGATCGTCCATGACCGATCTCGGACCATGGCGATCGCACAGATCGGCGTCGATCCAACGGTTGCCATCGATCGAAGCCCTAATCGATCCCGATCGGCGATCAACGATCTCGGACCGTCGCGATCGATCCGATAGGCGACAATCTGATGGTTGCGATCGATCCAAGCCATGATCCCGATTAGCCATGACCGATCTCGAACCGTGGCGATCGGTCCGATCGGCGATGATCCGACAGTTGCGATCGATCCAAGCCATGATCCCGATCGGCCACGACCTATCTCGGACCGTTGCAATCCGTCGAGATCGGCGACGATCGATGGTTGCGATCGATCCAAGCTATGATCCCGATCGGCCACGACCGATCTCGGACCGTGGCGATCGGACCGATCGGCAACGATCCGACGGTTGCGATCGATCCAAGCCCTGATCCCGATCGGCCACGACCGATCCCGGACCGTTGCGATCGGTCCAAGATCGTTGGCGATCCGACGTTGCAATCGATCCAAGCCCTGATCCCGATCGGCCATGACTGATCTCGGACCGTGGCGATCGGTCCGATCGGCAATGATCTGACGGTTGCGATCGATCCAAGCCCTGATCCCGATCGGCCACGACCGATCCCGGACCGTTGTGATCGGTCCAAGATCGCTGGCGATCCGACGGTTGCAATCGATCCAAGCCCTGATCTCGATCGGCCACGACTGATCTCGGACCATGGCGATTGGTCCGATCGGTGATGATCCGATGGTTGCGATCGATCCAAGCCCTGATCCCGATCGTCCATGACCGATCTCGGACCATGTCGATCGCACCGATCGGCGTCGATCCGACGGTTGCCATCGATCGAAGCCCTGATCGATCCCGTCGGCGATCAACGATCTCGAACCATCGCGATCGATCCGATAGGCAACAATCTGACGGTTGCGATCGATCCAAGCCGTGATCCCGATCGGCCATGACCGATCTCGGACCGTGGCGATCGGTCCGATCGGCGACGATCCGACGGTTGCGATCGATCCAAGCCCTCATCCCGATTGGCCATGATCGATCCCAGACCGATGCGATCGGTCCGAGATTGCTGACGATCCGATGGTTGCGATTGATCCAAGCCGTGATCCCGATCGGCCATGACCTATCTCGGACCGTTGCAATCCGTCCAAGATCGACGACGATCCGATGATTGCGATCGATCGAAGCCATGATCCCGATCGGCTGCGACCGATCTCGGACTGTGGCGATCGGTCCGATCGGCAATGATCCGACGGTTGCGATCGATCCAAGCCCTGATCCTGATCGGCCACGACCGATCCCAGACCGTTGCGATCGGTCCAAGATCGCTGGCGATCCGACGATTGCAATCGATCCAAGCCTGATCCCGATCGGCCATGACCGATCCCGGACCGTTGCGATCGGTCCAAGATTGCTGGCGATCGACGGTTGCAATCGATCCAAGCACTGATCCTGATCGTCCATGACGATCTAGGACCGTGGCGATCGGACCGATCGGCGTCGATCCGATGGTTGCCATCGCTCCAAGCCCTTATCCTGATCTGCCACGACCGATCTCGGACCACGGTGATCAATCGATCGGCGACGATCCGACGATTGCGATCGATCCAAGCGCTGATCCCGATCGGCCACGACCAATCCCGGACCGTTGCGATCGGTCCGAGATCGCTAACGAACCGACGGTTGCGATCGAACCAAGCCCTGATCCCGATCGGCCACGACTGATCTCGGACCGTGGCGATCGGTCCGATCGGCACGGTTCCGACGGTTGCGATCGATCCAAGCCCTGATCCCGATCGTCCATGACCGATCTCGGACCGTGGCGATCGCACCGATCGCGTCGATCCGATGCTTGCCATCGATCAAAGCCCTGATCGATCCCGGTCGGCGATCAACAATCTCGGACCGTCGCGATTGATCCGATAGGCGACAATCCGACGGTTGCGATCGATCCAAGCCGTGATCCCGATCGGCCACGACAATCTCGGACCGTGGCGATCGGTCTGATCGGCGATGATCCGACGGTTGCGATCGATCCAAGCCCTCATCCCGATCGGCCATGACCGATTCCAGACCGATGCGATCGGTCGAGATCGCTGACGATCCGATGGTTGCGATCGATCCAAGCCCTGATCCCGATCGGCCACGATCGATCTCGAACCGTGGCGATCGGTTCGATCGGCTACGATCCAAGGGTTGCGATCGATCCAAGCCCTTATTCCGATCGGTCACGATCGATTTTGGACCGATCGCTATTTAACATAATTAATTTTTTTAAATACATTGCGACGCAAAGGGTTGCATCGTAATTTTTTAATATGATAATTATATTATATAAAAATTAATTTTAATTATAATAATTACGATGCAACAAGTGCATCGCTATATTAAAACATAATTTTCCTAATTAATTTTTTGTTTATTGCGTCGCTAATGCGTCGCTATTTAACATAATTAATTTTTTAAAAGCATTGCAACGCATGTGTTACGTCGCAATTATTTTTTCTTATATTTATACTTTATAAAATTTAATTTTATTTAAAATAATTGCACGCATTTATTGTGTCGCTAAATTAAAAAATAATTTTTCTAATTTTCTAGTTTATTGCGTCGCTAATGCGTCGCTATTTAATATATTTAATTTTTTTTAAAACATTGCGATGCACTGAGTTGTGTCACAATATTTTTTTCTAATATTTATACTTTAAAAAATTTAATTTCATTTAAATTATTTGCGACGCAATTGCGTTGCTAAATTAAAATAATTTTTTTAATTTTTTGATTTATTGCATCGCTAATGCGTCGCTATTTAATATATTTAATTTTTTTAAAAATATTGCGACGCACTGATTTGCATCACAATATTTTTTTCTAAATTTATATTTTATAAAATTTAATTTTTTTAAATTATTTGCGACGCAATTATTGCGTCGCTAAATTAAAAATAATTTTTCTAATTTTTTGATTTATTGCGTCGCTAATGCGTCGCTATTTAACATATTTAATTCTTTTAAAAATATTGTGACGCACTGTGTTGCGTCGCAATATTTTTTTTGATATTTATATTTTAAAAAAATTAATTTAAATATATTGCGACGCATTATTTGCATCGCTAAATAAATTTTTTTTTTATTTTCTGGTTAATTGAGTCGCTAATGCGTCGCTAAGGCCGTTGCAATATTTTGTTGTCACAGAGGCGTCGCAAAGTGGTCGCAATTTAGCGACGCATAATTGCGTCGCTAATTTTGCGTCGCTATTTTAGTATTTTCTTGTAGTAATCAACGACGAGCTCATGGTCAACAGAAACCCTCGGCTCAACCATACCTCCTTCGTCACCACATGGAGCCAGAGTGCGACAAGCTCATCATAGCCGCCATCAATAAGAATTACGTCGATATGGACGATTGAATTTATCACTCACAAGTGAATTTCTTATTTTGTAACATGCTTAGGGTAAACTAAGCTTTTCGTCCTAATCTCTGGTCCAATTGAGGCAAAATGATGTGGTGTTGGTGGTACTTTAAAGCTAATTTGGTGGGAAATTTGTTAAGTTGTTAAGCAAAAGCTAGAGGGTGGAAGGTCTTGTGGATCTTGATTATGATGGAATACCGGGTGGGGATTTTAATGGAGCAATTACGAGGGAGAAGGATTAGGGGAGGCTCAAGATTGTTGGAGGAAAAGGATGTGATATAGAAAGTAAAGATTTGGAAATGAATCCAAAGATTATAGTTGTTTTATCTATTCTCTCGATAAATTCTGCAACTCTAGTACATCGTATTATAGTAAACTTTTCTCTCGGAACGTCATTTTAAAAGTGATTGTTAAAATGATCTTGGCAATTCCCAAATATAAAATCCAACAATGGCATCATATAGAAAAAGTGTGATGAAAGGATTTTTAGAATCTCCACACAATGTTATCTTCTTCAATTGATTAACACAACCCCAACCTGTGGAGAGGCACTAACCCAAAACTCAGAAGACGGAAAGCCAAGGAATCAAATCACAATAGAAATTAGATCCTAAGGCAACTTGATTATCAGAGATAAAATAAACAAATGGCTAGTTTGTCTAAGTCCTAGTTCTTTCAAGAAGCAAGGAAGAAATACTTATGATTGGATTGCAACCGAAAGAAAAATCTGATTGTTCATTAAAAACTGCCATACGCAAGCTCAGCATAAATATATATCCCTAACTCTCCAAGAATAGGAACAGCTGCAATAAATACTACACCCCCCCCCCCTAACTCTAATTTATGACATAGGCTGCACCACATGTTCCAAAACTCATTAAATATAGCATAAAGCAAACAAAAGACCAAAATAGACATGACTCTTAAGATGGCAGTTCTGACGCTTTGCCAAACATATACTCCAATACAAATTCTCCATGTGGCTGCCATGTAGCTTTCATTCTATCTCCACTTGACACAGAACTCGGCAATTGGTTTCTTCTCCTTGGCCGATTGCTTCTTCTTGGCCAAAGGCTCCTATGATCAAACTTTGGAGCTCCTTTGCTTTGGCCCTTGTTATGGGTCCTGGATAGCTAGGTAATGATGGAGCTTCTTCATCATCCCCTCCCTCTTGAGAAGAATTCGACTTCGAATTTGGTCCTGCACCAAAATAGGGAGAAAGATCAGTAATATTGAAAGTATTACTCACACCATACTCACTTGGCAATTCAATCTTGTAGGCATTATTATTAATGCGCTCCAACACTTTGAAAGGTCCATCTCCTCTTGGGTGTAACTTTGATTTCCTTTGGGAAGGAAACCTCTCTTTCCTCAAGTGTATCCAAACTAAGTCACCTGGTTCAAACACAATTGCCTTGCGGCCTTTGTTAGCATGTGATGCGTATGATTCATTTTTCTTTTCAATATGTAACTTAGCTTGTTCATGCATTTTCTTCACAAATTCTGCCTTACTCTTACCATCAAGAGATGCAATATGATCAACAGGCAAAGGTGATAAATCTAAGGGAGTGAGTGGGTTAAATCCATAGACAAGCTCAAAAGGTGAATACCCACTAGATGAATGCACAGCCCTATTATATGCAAATTCTATATACGATATGCATTCCTTCCAAGATTTTAAATTCTTCTTAACAAAAGCTCTCAAAAGTGTTGACAAAGTTCTATTTACTACTTCTGTTTGCCCATCTATTTGAGGATGGCAGGTAGTAGAGAATAACAACTTGGTTCCCAATTTTCCCCAAAGTACTCTCCAAAAATGGCTCAAAAATTTTACATCCCTATCACTCACAATGGTTTGAGGAATGCCGTGCAATCTAACAACTTCCCTAAAGAACAAATTAGCCACATAAGTAGCATCATCAGTTTTCTTATAGGGGATAAAATGAGCCATCTTTGAAAACCTATCAACCACAACGAATATGGAATCATGTCCCCACTGTGACCTAGGCAACCCTAAAATAAAGTCCATAGACAAATCCACCCAAGGATGCTTAGGTACAGGCAATGGTGTACAGCCCATGAGGCATCACCTTAGACTTGGCTCTTTTGCAAGTTTCACATTTGGCACAAAATTTCGCTACATCCCTTTGCATATGAGGCCAAAAGAAATGTTCCTTAAGTACTTCGAGAGTTTTAGCAACCCCAAAATGCCCCATAAGACCACCACAATGACTTTCATGCACAAGCAAATCCCTCAAAGAGCCTTTGGGTACACACAATCTGTTTTCCCTAAACAAATATCCATCATGCCTAAAGTACTTTTGAAATGCAATGTTCTCACATGCCGCATATACTTGTGAAAAATCAGAATCATGCTCATATAATCCTTTAACATATTCAAAGCCAAGCAATTTAGAGTCAAGTGTGTTAAGGAGATTATACCTTCTTGAGAGTGCATCGGCCACAATGTTCTCTTTACCTTGTGTAATCCCTAGATTTCTCAACTGCTCGTGAGAGTTATCACGAGGTCAGATGATAGACTCCAGATATTTGAATTCAGGTATATCTTAATTGCTCGTAAGAGTTATCACGAGATCAGAGGATAGACTCCAGATATTTGAATTCCAGGTATATCCAGATATTTGAATTCCAGGTATATCCAGATATTTGAATTCCAGGTATATCTTAATTGCTCGTGAGAGTTATCACGAGATCAGATGATAGACTCTAGATATTTGAATTTCAAGTATATCTAATTACAGAGTCCCTTGATTTGGGGACTCTGCAATGCCTATAAAAGATGATGTAGAACCCTCCTTCCCACCATACGTGGATGCCCCCTTCTCATCATCTCCTCGTGCGGACGTTTCTTCCCCAGCGCCTGCCTCTGGTAAGTCCCCTGTCCATGCATGAGAGAGAGGGATTGAGAGAGAAAGTAAAAAAAAAAGAAACGAAGAATAGGGAGGAGCCGGGTTACAGAACCCAGCTCCCTTCCCTTCCTTCCTCCGTGATGCTGGTTCAGGCCCGGCGGCATGCCCGCCGCCTCGCCGGGCCTGAGCTCCGGCCGACAACCCCACCGGCACCGGGGGCGGTGTCCGGTGGGGTGCCGGAGAACAATGAGAGAGAGAGGAGAGCGGAGGAGGGAGGGAGACGTGATGGTGAGAAACCGACCGGCGGTCCGACTCTTGGTTCGGGCCCGGCGGTGTGCTCGCCGCCTCGCCGGGCCTGGGCCTTGGTCGGAGACCTCCACCGGCGCCGGGCATGTGTCCGGTGGAGGTCCGGCCGGCCATGGTGGCCGGCCGTGCCGCCGGCGTAATCTTTAAGCCGTGGATGACAGTGAGAGATAAGAGAGAAATTGGAGAGAGAGAGAGAGGGAGGGAAGGTCAATCTCGGTGACGCCGGCTTTGGTCTGGCCAACGACGGTTGGACCGACGCCAATTTGGCCGGAATTGGTGCCGGCACCGTGGAAGACACGCGGGCGAAGAGAGAGAAAAGATGCATTAAATTGCCAAATTGATGAGAGAGAAAGCATGGGGGAGGCTGGCCGTGGCGGCGGCCGGACCGCCTTCAATTTGGCCGGCGGCGGCCCTGGCCGCCGGCGCGAATCTCAGCTCCTCTGTTTCTTTTGAAACAGAGGAGCTGGGTTAAAAAGAAGTAATGGGCCGTTGGGCCGTCCAAGTTTTGGGCCTTGTTGGGCCGTCTCTGAGCCCAGTTTGAGCAGCATTTTGGGCCCTGTATCGGGCCGAGAATGATAAAATAAATATATGGCCCGAATCAGGATTGATTCTAGTTTCTGGAAATAATTTTATTTCCCTATTTGGGTGTATACATTGAGAGATATTCAAGCCCAAAGTTGGGCCCGTGAAGTGGTTTGGGTAGAGTTTAAGAATTATTTTATAATTTAGATTTTAGAAATTTAATAATGAAAAATGATTCTGTAGGTTCCCAGGAGTCCAATTAGCTGGGTTATCAAGTAAAATTCGTGTACTGTGGTAAGTAAGTCAAGTATTATAATTTTATTAATTATTTAATTTGTGAACTGTGAAATTACAGTTAAATATAATTATGTTAATTTGGCAAAATCATGTTATTACTATGATAATATAATCATGATAATGACAGTAAAGCTTTATGTGTCGCGTTCTCATATGACAGATGACAGATTCCCACATGACAGATTATCACATGACAGATTCCCATATGACAGATTATCACATGACAGATTCCCACATGACAGATTCCCACATGAAAGATTATCACATTATCACATGACATATTATCACATGACAGATGACAGACACTGGTACCAGGACCCTTCCTCTTAGGGGATATTTAAGAGGGCTACACATGATGTGTATTGTAGGGCCGTGGGACATATAAAGAAAAATAATGACAGTATAAACAATGTAATTGTTATTGAATTAAGCTTCAAACTAATTGATCTGATGATATGAACCTAATGATAGCCTGATAAATGAAATTTTGAAATTATATTAGGCTTACTTATTGAGTGTGAGCTCATAAAATTCTCATAATGTTTTTCAGAGCCTCAGGAATGAAGAAGGATAATTGAGATAGAAGGAGTTTCTATTAAGAAGACTTAGTTTTATTATATTGATTTAGTTTAGATTTTTTTGTGTAGGACAGATAGCCCAAGATTGATAATTCTGGTTTGTAATAAATCATGGATATGGAATTTGATTTATATTGATTTATGTGATAAGTGCAAGACGCCTTGCATGCCTAGCATGCGGGGTTGTCACCCTAGCTCAAATTTTTGGGTCTGGGGTGTGACAGCTTTAGTGGTATCAGAGCGAGGTTATGACATTTGGGACATATACATGATAACACTTTAGGCACTAGAGTGAAATAGAGACAAATTAAAAATTTAAAGGAATCTCAAAATTATGCTTTGAAAGCCTAACAATTAATGCTTACAGTGATATTAATTACAACTAATTTATCAGGAAATAAGAATGGCACGTCGCACTAGAAGTCGACAAAATGATGAGAGTTCCCAGGTTGGTAATGCTTGCCAACCGGGAGGTCTAGAAGCCACTGGAGCTGCTGCCCCTGCCAATTCAGTTGGGACTGATCAGCAGCAACTCCAGACCGAGATGCTTCAGGTTCTCTCGGGTATAGTGCAGTCGATACAGGACTTGCAGCACCAGATTCTGCAGGCTTAGTCCGCTCAGCCTGAGTTCAGTTTTATTGGTGGTCATAATCACTAGCCTCAGTGTTCATATCAGCAATGCAGGCTGAAAAGTATTTGATGTGTGGTGGTCAAGGATTTCTTGCTGTAGTCAAGGACCTTCAGCAAGAAGAGACCAAGTTGGAGGATATTCCCATAGCTCGAGAATTCCCAGATGTCTTTCCTGAGGATTTGATTAATTTACCTCCTGATCGGGAAGTCAAGTTCTCTATTGATCTAGTTCTTGGAACTGGGCCTATATCAAAGGCCCCTTACCGTATGGCCCCGGCTGAGCTAAAAGAACTGAAGAATCAACTACAAGAGCTCCTAGATCGAGGATTTATTAGACCCAATGCTTCTCCTTGGGGTGCTCCAGTCCTATTTGTTAAGAAGAAGGATGGCAGTCTCCGACTCTGCATTGATTACCGGAGAATCAATAAAGTAACAGTGCGAAATAAGTATCCTCTGCCAAGGATTGACGATTTGTTTGATCAACTTCAAGGAGCCCGGATATTCTCAAAGATTGATCTTAGGTCCGGGTACCATCAGCTTAAAGTCAAAGAAGGGGATGTACCAAAGATAGCATTTAGAACCAGATATGGCCACTATGAGTTCTTGGTGATGCCGTTTGGGTTAACTAATGCCCCAGCAGCATTCATGGACTTAATGAACAGAATTTTTAAACCATATCTGGATCAGTTTGTGGTGGTTTTCATTGATGATATTCTTATATATTCCAAGAGCCATAAGGAGCATGAGGACCACCTGAGAATTGTGCTACAGATTCTGCAAGAGAAGAAGCTTTATGCCAAGCTGAAGAAGTGTGAATTTTGGTTGGATCAAGTATCTTTCTTGGGTCATATAATCTCTAAAGATGGTGTACCTGTGGACCCAAAAAGATTGAGGCTATCACTAACTGAGCCGACCTACCAATGTGGCAGAAGTCAGAAGCTTCTTGGGATTAGCCGGGTATTACCGAAAATTTGTGGAGAATTTTTTTGCATTGCTCTACCCCTAACTCGCTTAACCCAAAAGCGAGTGAAGTTTGACTGGACAGTGGAGTGTGAGGAAAGTTTCCAGGAGTTAAAGTAGCGCCTGGTGTCAGCTCCCATTCTTGTTCTTCCAACGGGATCTGAAGGTTTCACTATATACACTGATGCCTCTCGAAAAGGATTGGGATGTGTTTTGATGCAGAAGGAAAGAGTGATAGCTTATGCCTCCAGACAACTGAAACCTTATGAGCAAAATTATCCTACTCATGACCTGGAATTGGCTGCTGTGGTTTTTGCTCTGAAGATTTGGTGGCATATCTATATGGAGTGTCCTGTGATGTGTATACAGATCATAAGAGTTTAAAATACATTTTCACACAGAAGGAGCTGAATTTAAGGCAGAGGAGGTGGTTGGAACTATTGAAGGATTATGACCTGAATCTACAGTATCATCCTGGGAAGGCCAATGTAGTAGCTGATGCCTTGAGCATAAAATCCTCTTCTGAGTTAGCTGCTATGATTACCTCCCAGCCTCACGTATTGAGAGATCTGGAGAAGTGGGAGGTTGGTCTGAGAGTACAGCAGTCTGATGGACTTATTGCAGCACTTGTACTCCAGCCGACCTTAGTTGACAGAATCAAGTCCTCCAGATGGAAGATCCAGAGCTACAAAGGATTAAAGAAGTAGTACAGTCAGGAGTTCAGAATAATTTTATATAATGGATGATGGATCCCTGAAATTTGAAGGAAGACTTTGTGTGCCAAACAGTGAAGAGCTAAAGGCTGAAATTTTGAAAGAGGCTCACTACTCTCCCTATACTGTGCATCCAGGTGGCACTAAGATGTACAAGACTTAAAGGAAAATTTTTGGTGGAAAGGCATGAAGAGGGAGATTGCTCAGTATGTGGCCAAGTGCTTGGTGTGTCAGCAAGTGAAAGCCGAGCATCAAAGGCCTGCAGGACCTCTTCAGTCTCTGATGATTCCATAGTGGAAATGGGAAAAGATTACAATGGACTTTGTGACTGGTCTGCCCAAAACTCCTAAGAGCAACGATGCAGTTTGGGTCATTGTGGACAGACTAACAAAATCAGCTCATTTCCTACCTTTCAGAGTTGGGGTCTCTAGTGAAAGATTGGCTAATTTGTATATTGAGCAGATCGTGAGACTCCATCCATGGTGTTCCGGTATCTATTATATCAGATAGAGATACCAGGTTTGTGTCCCAGTTTTGGAAGAGCCTTCATAAGGCCATGGGAACCAAACTAAACTTCAGTACAGCCTATCATCCCCAGTCAGATGAACAATCAGAGAGGACCATACAGATTCTGAAGGACATGTTGCGAGCCTGTGTGATGGACTTGGGTGGAGCTTGGGATAACCACTTACTTTTGGTGGAGTTTGCATATAATAATAGTTACCAAGCCAGCATCCAGATGGCTCCATTTGAAGCTCTGTATGGTAGGAGGTGCAGATCTCCTATATGTTGGGATGACGTGGGGGAAAGGAAGTTGCTAGGCCCTGAGCTGATTCAGCAAAGTAGATAAGGTGCATTTGATCAGGGAGCGTCTTCGTACAGCTCAGAGCAGGCAAAAGAGCTATGCTGATATTAGAAGAAGGGAATTGGAATTCCAGTTGGGGATCATGTCTTCTTAAGGGTATCACCAACCAAAGATGTGATGAGATTTGGGATTAAAGGAAAGTTGAGTCCACGTTATATTGGACCTTTTGAGATCTTGAGCATAGTTGGAGAGGTTGCTTACAGCCTGACCCTGCCTCCATTCTATCTGGGGTACACAATATTTTTCATGTATCTATGCTGAGGACGTATATCTCTGACCCCAGCCATGTCATAGCATATGAGCCTATACAGTTAAGGAAAGATTTATCATATGAAGAGCATCCTTTGCGTATCGTAGACCGCAAAGATTAAGTTCTAAGACGGCGTACCATTCCCTACGTCAAGGTGCAATGGAATAATCATTCTGAAAGGGAGGCTACTTGGGAACTGGAAGAAGAAATGAAAGAAAAGTATCAACGACTATTTGTATCTTAAAATAGTTAATGATTGAAAACTATTAGCTTTAGTTGATTGTTAGTCCTTGGGACAGAAATTTGGACCTTTAATTTTCTCTAATAAAAGTTATCAATTTCGAGGCCGAAATTTTTATGAGGGGAGAATGTAATCCCCTAGATTTCTCAACTGCTCGTGAGAGTTATCACGAGGTCAGATGATAGAATCCAGATATTTGAATTCCAGGTATATCTTAATTGCTCGTAAGAGTTATCATGAGATCAGAGGATAGACTCCAGATATTTGAATTCCAGGTATATCCAGATATTGAATTCCAGGTATATCCAGATATTTGAATTCCAGGTATATCTTAATTGCTCGTGAGAGTTATCACGAGATCAGATGATAGACTCTAGATATTTGAATTTCAAGTATATCTAATTACAGAGTCCCTTGATTTGGGGACTCTGCAATGCCTATAAAAGATGATGTAGAACCCTCCTTCCCACCATACGTGGATGCCCCCTTCTCATCATCTCCTCGTGCGGACGTTTCTTCCCAGCGCGCCTGCCTCTGGTAAGTCCCCTGTCCATGCATGAGAGAGAGAGGATTGAGAGAGAAAGTAAAAAAAAAAGAAACGAAGAATAGGGAGGAGCCGGCTTACAGAACCCAGCTCCCTTCCCTTCCTTCCTCCGTGATGCTAGTTCTGGCCCGGNGTTCAGGCCCGGCGGCGTGCCCGCCGCCTCGCCGGGCCTGAGCCCCGGCCGACGACCCCACCGGCACCGGGGGCGGCGTCCGGTGGGGTGCCGGAGAACAATGAGAGAGAGAGGAGAGCGGAGGAGGGAGGGAGAGTGACGGTGAGAATTAACCGCCGGTCCGATCCTTGGTTCGGGCCCGGCGGTGTGCTCGCCGCCTCGCCGGGCCTGGGCCTTGGTCGGAGACCTCCACCGGCGCCGGGCGTGCGTCCGGTGGAGGTCCGGCCGGCCATGGTGGCCGGCCGTGCCGCCGGCGTAATCCATAGCCACAGTGAGAGAAAGAGAGGGATAAGAGAGAATTAGAGAGAGAGAGAAGGAAGGGGGCGGCAATGGCCGGCTTTGGTCCGGCCAATGGCGGCCGGACCGACGCCAATTGGCCGGAATTGGCGCCGGCACCGTGGAAGACACGCGCGAAGAAGAAGAAAGAAGCAAATTGAGAGAGAGAGAGGTGGGGGAGGCTGGCCGCGGCGGCGGCCGGCCACGGTCCGGCCAACGGCGGCCGGACCGCCTCAATTTGGCCGGCGGCGGCCCTGGCCGCCGGCACGCATCCGGCTCCTCTGTTTCTTTTGAAACAGAGGAGCTGGGTTAATAAGGTTAATGGGCCGCTGGGCCGTTGAGTTTGGGCCTTGTTGGGCCGTTCTGAGCCCAGTTTGAGCAGCGTTTTGGGCCTGTATCGGGCCGAGAATGATAAAATAAATATATGGCCCGAATCAGGATTGATTCTAGTTTCTGGGAATAATTTTATTTCCCTATTTGGGTGTATACATTGAGAGATATTCAAGCCCAAAGTTGGGCCCGTGAAGTGGTTTGGGTAGAGTTTAAGAATTATTTTATAATTCAGATTTTAGAAATTTAATAATGAAAAATGATTCTGTAGGTTCCCAGGAGTCCAATTAGCTGGGTTATCAAGTGAAATTCGTGTACTGTGGTAAGTAAGTCAAGTATTATAATTTTATTAATTATTTAATTTGTGAACTGTGAAATTACAGTTAAATATAATTATGTTAATTTGGCAAAATCATGTTATTACTATGATAATATGTAATCATGATAATGACAGTAAAACTTTATGTGTCACCGCGGTTCTCCTCACATGACAGATTATCACATGACAGACACATGACAGATTCTCACATTATCACATGACAGATTATCACATGACAGATGACAGACACTGGTACCAGGACCCTTCCTCTTAGGGGATGTTTAAGAGGGCTACACATGATGTGTATTGTAGGGCCGTGGGACACATAAAGAAAAATAATGACAGTATAAACAATGTAATTGTTATTGAAGTTTAAGCTAATTGATCTGATGACATGAACCTAATGATAGCCTGATAAATGAAATTTTGAAATTATATTAGGCTTACTTATTGAGTGTGAGCTCATAAAATTCTCATAATGTTTTTCAGAGCCTCAGGAATGAAGATGGATAATTGAGATAGAAGGAGTTTCTATTAAGAAGACTTAGTTTTATTATTTTGATTTAGTTCAGATTTATTTGTAGGGCAGATAGCCCAAGACTGATAATTCTGGTTTGTAACAAATCATGGATATGGAATTTGCTATAAATGTGATAAGTTAGATGCCTTGCATGCCCGGCATGCGGCGGGTTGTCACCCTAGCTCAAATTTTTGGGTCTGGGGCGTGACAGCTTTAGTGGTATCAGAGCCAGGTTATGACATTAGGGACATATACATGATGACACTTTAGGCAAAACACTAGAGTGACATAGAGACAATTATAAATTTAAAGGAATCTCAGAAATTATGCTTTGAAAGCCTAACAATTAATGTTTACAGTGATATTAATTACAACTAATTTATCAAGAATAAGAATGGCACGTCGCACTAGAAGTCGACAAAATGATGAGAGTTCCCAGGTTGGTAATGCTGCCAACCGGGAGGTCTAGAAGCCACCAAGCTGCTGCCCCTGCCAATTCAGTTGGGACTGATCAGCAGCAACTCCAGACCGAGATGCTTCAGGTTCTCTCGGGTATGGCGCAGTCGATACAGGACTTGCAGCACCAGATTCTGCAGGCTTAGTCCGCTCAGCCTGAGTTCAGTTTATTGGTGGTCATAATCACCTAGCCTCAGTGTTCATATCAGCGATGCAGGCTGGAAAGTATTTGATGAGTGGTGGTCAAGGATTTCTTGCTGTAGTCAAGGACCTTCAGCAAGAAGAGACCAAGTTGGAGGATATTCCCATAGCTCGAGAATTTCCAGATGTCTTCCCTGAGGATTTGACTAATTTACCTCCTGATCGGGAAGTCGAGTTCTCTATTGATCTAGTTCCTGGAACTGGGCCTATATCAAAGGCCCCTTACCGTATGGCCCCGGCTGAGCTAAAAGAACTGAAGGATCAACTGCAAGAGCTCCTAGATCGAGGATTTATTAGACCCAGTGCTTCTCCTTGGGGTGCTCCAGTCCTATTTGTTAAGAAGAAGGATGGCAGTCTTCGACTCTGCATTGATTACCGGGGAATCAATAAAGTAACAGTGCGAAATAAGTATCCTCTGCCAAGGATTGACGACTTGTTTGATCAACTTCAAGGAGCCCGGATATTCTCAAAGATTGATCTTAGGTCCGGGTACCATCAGCTTAAAGTCAAAGAAGGGGATGTACCAAAGACAGCATTTAGAACCAGATATGGCCACTATGAGTTCTTGGTGATGCCGTTTGGGTTAACTAATGCCCCAGCAGCATTCATGGACTTAATGAACAGAATTTTTAAACCATATCTGGATCAGTTTGTGGTGGTTTTCATTGATGATATTCTGATATATTCCAAGAGCCATAAGGAGCATGAGGACCACCTGAGAATTGTGCTACAGATTCTGCAAGAGAAGAAGCTTTATGCCAAGCTGAAGAAGTGTGAATTTTGGTTGGATCAAGTAGCTTTCTTGGGTCATATAATCTCTAAAGATGGTGTATCTGTGGACCCGAAAAAGATTGAAGCTATCACTAACTGGAGCCGACCTACCAATGTGGCAGAAGTCAGAAGCTTCTTGGGATTAGCCGGGTATTACCGAAAATTTGTGGAGAATTTTTCTCGCATTGCTCTACCCCTAACTCGCTTAACCCAAAAGCGAGTGAAGTTTGACTGGACAGTGGAGTGTGAGGAAAGTTTCCAGGAGTTAAAGCAGCGCCTGGTGTCAGCTCCCATTCTTGTTCTTCCAACGGGATCTGAAGGTTTCACTATATACACTGATGCCTCTCGAAAAGGATTGGGATGTGTTTTGATGCAGAATGAAAGAGTGATAGCTTATGCCTCCAGACAACTGAAACCTTATGAGCAAAATTATCCTACTCATGACTTGGAATTGGCTGCTGTGGTTTTTGCTCTTAAGATTTGGCGGCATTATCTATATGGAGTGTCGTGTGATGTGTATACAGATCATAAGAGTTTAAAATACATTTTCACACAGAAGGAGCTGAATTTAAGGCAGAGGAGGTGGTTGGAACTATTGAAGGATTATGACCTGAATCTACAGTATCATCCTGGGAAGGCCAATGTAGTAGCTGATGCCTTGAGCAGAAAATCCTCTTCTGAGTTAGCTGCTATGATTACCTCCCAGCCTCACGTATTGAGAGATCTGGAGAAGTGGGAGGTTGGTCTGAGAGTACAGCAGTCTGATGGACTTATTGCAGCACTTGTACTCCAGCCGACCTTAGTTGACAGAATCAAGTCCTCCCAGATGGAAGATCCAGAGCTACAAAGGATTAAAGAAGTGGTACAATCAGGAGTTCAGAATGAATTTTATATAATGGATGATGGATCCCTGAAATTTGAAGGAAGACTTTGTGTGCCAAACAGTGAAGAGCTAAAGGCTGAAATTTTGAAAGAGGCTCACTACTCTCCCTATACTGTGCATCCAGGTGGCACTAAGATGTACAGAGACTTAAAGGAAAATTTTTGGTGGAAAGGCATGAAGAGGGAGATTGCTCAGTATGTGGCCAAGTGCTTGGTGTGTCAGCAAGTGAAAGCCGAGCATCAAAGGCCTGCAGGGCCTCTTCAGTCTCTGATGATTCCACAGTGGAAATGGGAAAAGATTACAATGGACTTTGTGATGGTCTGCCCAAAACTCCTAAGAGCAACGATGCAGTTTGGGTCATTGTGGACAGACTAACAAAATCAGCTCATTTCCTACCTTTCAGAGTTGGGGTCTCTAGTGAAAGATTGGCTAATTTGTATATTGAACAGATGTGAGACTCCATGGTGTTCCGGTATCTATTGTATCAGATAGAGATACCAGGTTTGTGTCCCAGTTTTGGAAGAGCCTTCATAAGGCCATGGGAACCAAACTAAACTTAGTACAGCCTATCATCCCCAGTCAGATGGACAATCAGAGAGGACCATACAGATTCTGGAGGACATGTTGCGAGCCTGTGTGATGGACTTGGGTGGAGCTTGGGATAACCACTTACCTTTGGTGGAGTTTGCATATAATAATAGTTACCAAGCCAGCATCCAGATGGCTCCATTTGAAGCTCTGTATGGTAGGAGGTGCAGATCTCCTATATGTTGGGATGACGTGGGGGAAAGGAAGTTGCTAGGCCCTGAGCTGATTCAGCAAACAGTAGATAAGGTGCATTTGATCAGGGAGCGTCTTCGTACAGCTCAGAGCAGGCAAAAGAGTTATGCTGATGTCAGAAGAAGGGAATTGGAATTCCAGGTTGGGGATCATGTCTTCTTAAAGGTATCACCAACCAAAGATGTGATGAGATTTGGGATTAAAGGAAAGCTGAGTCCACGTTATATTGGACCTTTTGAGATCTTGAGCAGAGTTGGAGAGGTTGCTTACAGCCTGGCACTGCCTCCGATTCTATCTGGGGTACACAATGTTTTTCATGTATCTATGCTGAGGAAGTATATCTCTGACCCCAGCCATGTCATAGCATATGAGCCTATACAGTTGAAGAAAGATTTATCATATGAAGAGCATCCTTTGCGTATCGTAGACCGCAAAGATCAAGTTCTAAGACGGCGTACCATTCCCTATGTCAAGGTGCAATGGAATAATCATTCTGAAAGAGAGGCTACTTGGGAACTGGAAGAAGAAATGAAAGAAAAGTATCCACGACTATTTGTATCTTAAAATAGTTAATGATTGAAAACTGTTACTTTAGTTGATTGTTAGTCCTTGGGACAGAAATTTGGACCTTTAATTTTTCTAATAAAAGTTATCAATTTCGAGGCCGAAATTTTTATAAGGAGGGGAGAATGTAATCCCCTAGATTTCTCAATTGCTCGTGAGATTATCACGAGGTCAGATGATAGACTCCAGATATTGAATTCCAGGTATATCTTAATTGCTCGTGAGATTATCACCAGATGATAGACTCCAGATATTGAATTCCAGTATATCTTAATTGCTCGTGAGAGTTATCACGTGATCAGATGATAGACTCTAGATATTTAAATTTCAAGTATATCTAATTACAGAGTCCCTTGATTTGGGGACTCTGCAATGCCTATAAAAGATGGGTAGAACCCTCCTTCCCACCATACGTGGGTGCCCCCTTCTCATCATCTCCTCGTGCGGACTTCTTCCCCAGCGTGCCTGTCTCTGGTAAGTCCCCTAACCATGCATGAGAGAGAAGGATTGAGAGAGAGAAAGTTAAAAAAAAAAAAAAAAAGGGGAGGAGGAGCCGGGTTACAGAACCCAGCCCTTCCCTTCCTCCGTGATTGGTTCAGGCCCGGCGGCGTGCCCGCCGCCTCGCCGGGCCTGAGCCCCGGCCGACGACCCCACCGGCACCGGGGGCGGCGTCCGGTGGGGTGCCGGAGAACAATGAGAGAGAGAGGAGGCGGAGGAGGGAGGGAGAGTGACGGTGAGAAAACCGCCGGTCCGATCCTTGGTTCGGGCCCGGCGGTGTGCTCGCCGCCTCGCCGGGCCTGGGCCTTGGTCGGAGACCTCCACCGGCGCCGGGCGTGCGTCCGGTGGAGGTCCGGCCGGCCATGGTGGCCGGCCGTGCCGCCGGCGTAATCCATAAGCCGCGGAAGACAGTGAGAGAGAAGAGAGGGATAAGAGAGAAATTAGAGAGAGAGAGAGAAGGGAAGGTGGCCGGCTTTGGTCCGGCCAACGGCGGCCGGACCGACGCCAATTTGGCCGGAATTGGCGCCGGCACCGTGGAAGACCGCGGGCGAAGAAGAAAGAAAGCTTTAAAATCAAATTGATGAGAGAGAGAGGGTGGGGGAGGCGGCGGCGGCCGGCCACGGTCCGGCCAACGGCGGCCGGACCGCCTCCAATTTGGCCGGCGGCGGCCCTGGCCGCCGGCACGGCATCCGCTCCTCTGTTTCTTTTGAAACAGAGGAGCTGGGTTAATAATTAATGGGCCGCTGGGCCGTTTGAGTTTGGGCCTTGTTGGGCCGTTTCTGAGCCCAGTTTGAGCAGCGTTTTGGGCCTGTATCGGGCCGAGAATGATAAAATAAATATATGGCCCGAATCAGGATTGATTCTAGTTTCTGGGAATAATTTTATTTCCCTATTTGGGTGTATACATTGAGAGATATTCAAGCCCAAAGTTGGGCCCGTGAAGTGGTTTGGGTAGAGTTTAAGAATTATTTTATAATTCAGATTTTAGAAATTTAATAATGAAAAATGATTATGTAGGTTCCCAGGAGTCCAATTAGCTGGGTTATCAAGTGAAATTCGTGTACTGTGGTAAGTAAGTCAAGTATAATTTTATTAATTATTTAATTTTGAACTGTGAAATTACAGTTAAATATAATTATGTTAATTTGGCAAAATCATGTTATTACTATGATAATATGTAATCATGATAATGACAGTAAAACTTTATGTGTCACTCATATGATAGATTCTCACATGACAGATTATCACATGACAGATTCCCATATGACAGATTCTCACATTATCACATGACAGATTATCAGATGACAGATGACAGATGACAGACACTGGTACCAGGACCCTTCCTCTTAGGGGATGTTTAAGAGGGCTACACATGATGTGTATTGTAGGGCCGTGGGACATAAAGAAAAATAATGACAGTATAAACAATGTAATTGTTATTGAATTAAGTTTCAAACTAATTGATCTGATGACATGAACCTAATGATAGCCTGATAAATGAAATTTTGAAATTATATTAGGCTTACTTATTGAGTGTGAGCTCATAAAATTCTCATAATGTTTTTCAGAGCCTCAGGAATGAAGATGGATAATTGAGATAGAAGGAGTTTCTATTAAGAAGACTTAGTTTTATTATTGATTTAGTTCAGATTTGTTTGTGTAGGGCAGATAGCCCAAGACTGATAATTCTGGTTTGTAATAAATCATGGATATGGAATTTGCTTTATATTGATTTATGTGATAAGTTCAAGACGCCTTGCATGCCTGGCATGCGGCGGGTTATCACCCTAGCTCAAATTTCTGGGTCTGGGGCGTGACACTCCCTATCTCCAATCTTCTCGCGCCACGAGTCAACGTCACGGCCGCGATCTCCCCGCCCAACCTCCCCTACTGTTTGGAAGGAGGTAGAGCGATAACTCCAAGAGATGCATCAAGAAATAAACGCCATCAAGCATGAGTCTCATCCCCAACCTCGGGTGGAGTGGGGTCTACCCATACTAACGGAATAATGAAGGAAGTGATCCCATCCCACATCAAACTCCCTACAATCGAGCCATACAATAGGACCACCGACCTCGATAATCATCTGAGTAGTTTTCGATCCATCATGATGTTTCACGGGGCATCAGATGCGATCCTGTGCCGGGGTTTCCCCTCTACTCTCCGGGGGTCTGCAAGAATATGGCTCGGTACCTTGAAGCCGAACTCCATCGATTCTTTTAACGAACTGGCACGCTTATTCACCAGCCAATTCGTTAGCAGTCGTCGTCACTGACGAAGATTCGACTCCCTCTCTGAAGTCAAGCAGCGAGAGGGGGTGTCCTTGAGGAGTTTTCTTAGCCGTTTCAACGCGGTGGCCATGTCCGCCTTAGCGGGCGGAGTAAAGGAGGGAGACTTTTATCTTGTTATTGAAGTCAACTACCCCAAAAATCTCTTCGATATAATGGTTCTAGCGGATAAATATGCCAAAGTCGAAGAATCCCGAAGGTCGAGCAATCTAAGAAAAAGGAGAAGAGGGCCCCATCGCCAAGACAACGCACCCGAAGCCCAACGCAAAGGTTTTATCAATACACCCCCTTGCCGCACCGCGAGCCCAAATCCTAATGAAGATCGAGCACCAGCTTCCTCAACCGGAGCCCCTCCAAGAAAACCTGGCTCGAAGGGATATAACAAAATACTGCCTGTATCACCATGACTATGGTCATGATACCGAGGAGTATTGGCAACTGAAGGATGAAATCAAGCAACTCATTCGCCGAGGGAGACTGAAGCGATACAAAAGGGCTCCCGAAGCAAACAACAGAACAGAACGTCCATCTGAGCTTCGACAACAATCCCTGCCGAACCCATCGATGGCTGATAACATTAATATAATTGCAATGGTCGGCTCCTCCCATAGTCGTCAAACGAAGAGGAGAACTCGCCTAAAAGGGTTCGGTACGAGGGGCTCGCCTTTTTAAATGAAGACCTCCAAGGGATACAGTATCCTCAATACACGAAACTCGGATAACCTCTGAGCGTATTATCAGTGAAGTATATCTAAATCGAGCCACTTTGCTCGTTGTAATAAAACTTCACTTTTCAATTCAAGTGTCTCTTTTCCAATAATCATCTTTCCTGAGTTGTTGATGAAAGGCAGGTCTCGCTCAATTATTGATCCATGGGGGCCCACATAGTCCGAATCTCGGCAAGGCCGGTCGGAGTCCTTGGTAGGACCAAGGCAAAATTCTTCGTACCTCGGCACGACCGAGCATACTCCGAACCTTGACAAGGCCCGTCGGAGTCCTTGGCAGGACCAAGGCAAAATTCTTCATACCTCGGCACGGTCTAGCATACTCTGAACCTCGGCAAGGTCAGTCAGAGTCCTTGGTAGGACCAAGGCAAAATTCTCTGTACTTCGGCACGGCCAAGCATACTCCGAACCTCGGCAAGGTCGGTCGGAGTCCTTGGCAGGACCAAGGCAAAATTCTACGTACCTCGGCATGGCCGAGCATACTTCGAACCTCGGCAAGGCCGGTTAGAGTCCTTGGCAGGACCAAGGCAAAATTCTCCGTACCTCGGCATGGCCGAGCATACTCCGAACCGATCGAAGTCCTTAGCAGGACCAAGGCAAAATTCTTCGTACCTCGGCATGACAGAGCATACTTCGAACCTTAGCAAGGCCGGTCGGAGTCCTTGGCAGGATCAAGACAAAATTCTCCAAACCTTGGCAAGGCCGAGCATACTCCGAACCTTGGCAAGGCCGGTCGGAGTCCTTAGCAGGACCAAGGCAAAATTCTCTGTACCTCGGCATGGCCGAGCATACCCGAACCTTAGCAAGGCCGGTTAGAGTCCTGGGCAGGACCAAGGCAAAATTCCTGTACCTTGGCATGGCAGAGCATACTCCGAACCTCGACAAGGCCGGTCGGAGTCCTTGGCAGGGCCAAGTAAAAATATTCTTCGAACCTTGGAAAGGCCGGTTGGAGTACCTTGGCAGGGCCAAGTAAAAGAGTTCTCCGTACCTCAGCATGGTCGAGCATCCTTCGAATATCGGTAAGGCCGGTTGGAGTACCTCGGCAAGACCGATCGGAGCTACTTATGACTTGGCAAGGCCAAATATCTATTCTTCCAAGCCTGGCATGGTCAATTGGAATTTTATGTACCTCGGCAAGGCCGAGCCTTTCCTATGCCTTGGTTGGATCGAGTAATTTATATATAACCTCGGCACGACCGAGTCGTATTCGTACGTTGGGAAGACCAATAAAGCTATGGTTTGCGATGCCTAACTAGCTAAAAGCAAAAAATGTTCGGTAAAAGAAATTGAAAAAGAACATTTTATTCATTATAAAACTTTTATTACGAGGTTACAAGTGCATTATAGCACAGGAAATACAAAAAGAAAAATTTTCTATCTATGAAGGATTGCTTGCAGCTACTGCAACATCTTATAAAGGATGGTGATGCTCCGACTTTAGAAGATCACGAAGATCGCCCTCGAACTCTGTCGTATGGCAAACTTCAGATCTTGAAACAAGGAATGAAAAGAAGCTAAAAGTAAAAGCAATCTCTCTTACCAGGGAGATGCCTGACACACCTCCATGCATCTTCTGGTGGAGCAGCAACAATAGTCATCAGTTATAGTATGAGGAAGCCATACAAGGACGCTTTTTTGCATTTCCCATATGACCTCTATAGCCTCCTTCCTTTCGCTTCTTCACACTTATGTGCTGAAAAAGGAAGTTCGGAGCTGTTTTTGATGGCACCTTACCCACGGCTTGGCGAGACCCAGTAGGATCGCCCTTCGACGCTCCCTGAGCTGCTTTCTTTCAGCGGCTTCTTCATCCGAGCCCTCGAGCCCAAATTGAATGCTAAAAAGGAAGGCCAACTCCTTCGCCTTCGATGCCGACATGAGTTAAACTCTATCATATTCTCTTAATCAAAGGGAACTATACGAAGGGAAGAGGAGGCAGAGATGGTTCTTCGTGTGGATGCAGGCAAATGTTCATCCTTTTCCCTCTTTATAGCCGTTGAGTGGGGGTACAGAAGCCATTAATCATGAACGAGCTGAAAAATCGAAGCTCGTCGACCACTACGCTCTGCCTCCGATTCGGCCACCTATCGCTTATTAAAGTGACTTCGGACGAGGAATTCGAAGAATCTCTTCTCGCTTGACGAGATGGACGCGTTCCGATCTCCGACTTGGCCACGAGATTTAATGAAGGTGCACCATGATGGAAACAGTGCTCCCCCTCGGTCTCAGCCCTTGTAGGTGGGAGTCGAGTGCCTGAATCCATTTTCCCATGCATGAATAAAAGCTGCGGACTAGCATGTTGGGGGGCACGTGATACGAGGAAAGGAGAAGACCCCGTAAGCCAATCAATACGTACAGGCAGTAGAACCCACCTCAGGAGCAGGGTCCATTAATTGCCAAGTTCAAGTATCGGCGGGGCCGAGCCATCTCCAAGTCTTGGCATGTCCGAGCCATTTTCGTGCTTCAGCAAGGCCGAGCCATCTTTATACCTTAGCATGACCGAGTCATTTCAAAACCTAGGCAAGGCCGAGCTGTCTACGTAATTCGGCATAGTCGAATCATCTTTAACGTTCGCTTTCCTTGGCTATCCTTAAGAAGCCTAAGTGAATAATCTCATCGATTGCGGAGTGTTCTAAGACAACAACCAAGCTTATACTGCTCAAGCTATGAAGGACACAAAGCAATTTAAATAAGGTAAGATTTTATTCATGAAGCTTAACCCTATAAGGCAATACACGTGCCCACGATGTGCAAAAATTTCTCAATTACAAAAAGAAAAAGGGAAATGTCTACGGCTCCCTAGGCTCGGCTGCCTCTTCTTCATGAAAAGATCGCGAAGCCCAGGTGTCGAAGAAAGCTAGCCTACCTCCTTGATAATAAATGGGGGAGCCTCATCTCCCTCAGCAATCGAAGGGTGCCCCTTGGTCTCCTGGGCAAGCGATGGAAAAGCTTCGGCTGGGTCTGCCTCTGTGGCTATCTCATATTCTATCTCCAAGGCACCCCCTTCATACTCCTCATCAGCCAATTGGGGAGGCGCGACCAAGGGCTTGGTGGGTGAAGGGACATAGTAACTTTCTCGTTCAAGGAACGACAAATCCAATTTCAAGTATTCTCGGGCGATCCTCTACCGTATCTCCCTCGGCCCTTCAGAGAGGAACTTTTCAGCCGGAGGCACTTCCCGACTTTCAGAAGACTATTCCGGTCCCCCCTCGTGCCTCACAAAAAGGCTTTTCTCGTTCGGTAGAAAGAAATGATGGGATGCGGCTTGACATTTATGAGGCCATCATGACGCGTCTCTGTCGATTCAAATTTTGCCAATAAGATTGGGCCATCATAGACTCTACTCCCTATGTCCGAACCTACACTTCAGCAGGTGGCAAAATATCACCATATCGATTGGCAAACGTGACAGGTGGCAAGGTCCATCTTTGAGCTCTGATCCACTAATTGCCACAATATGTCCGTTCTTCTTTGCAAAAAAGGGCAAGTGACACCATCTGTTATCTTCGAACCTCGGCAGGGCCGAGCCATCTCCGTTCCTCGGCCTGGCCAAGCTATCTCCAAGACTCGGCATGTTCGAGCCATTTCCGTGCCTCGGCTGGACTGAGCCATTTTATACCTCGGCAGGACCGAGCAGCTTTCTCCGTACCTCGGTAGGACCGAGCCATCTTCTAACCTTGGTAGGGCCGAGCCATTTTATACCTCGGTTAGACAGAGCTATCTCAATACCTCGGCAGGATCGATCCTCATCCCCTCAACGTAAGTGCCATTGCTGCTTCAAACCGCTGGATATCTCGGAAGATGAACCATCTCGATCGCAAGGATTTCGGAGTAAGCTTTTCAAAACAGAAAAGGAAGCCAAATACAACACTCCATCCATGATCAACGAAATTCCAGATTCCGATAAAGCATCCGTCAGCTTCATCAACCGCCAATCCCTATAACCGATAGGATTTCAGCCTTATCGGATGCCAACTCTCTAAAACGCATCTGAAAAATCAGGTAATTGCTTACCTTCTCAGTAGCGCATAAATACTAAGTCCCAAGACCCCTCAGCTATGCTCTCTAAGGTAATTCTAAGCCCCTAAAAACGAAGCAGAGGCCATTTCTCTCCATAAACCCTCTCTGGAGCATCCTTTTGCAACAATCTTTTCCCTCTCATCTGTTTGCCGAGAATATCCACTGATTTGAGCATCGGATGGTCTTCCGCAGGGATCATCCTCTATGCTTCCTGCGTGAGGACTGTCTTGCAGGTCCACACGGACGGAAGAGTGCTATCCGGATCTCGACGTGCATCTTCCTCGAGCCGGAGAATGGAATTCTACAGCAACAAAACCCATTTGTCATTTGTGAAAATTTGTGATGGTTTGCTTCTGATTTTGCAGTACATTTGATCGAATTTGATCTAATATTTCCTCAAAGTTTTCAAGGGTATCAATCTATTTTATGCAATTTCGCAACTTTTTTAAATAAAAAATGCTATTTGATTAATTATTTGATGATGGCCGGGCATCTCTGTGGTTGTGTCTCAGGAGTCATATATTACCGATAATTTTACTGAACTAATATTTGAAATTTGCTCTGGGGGAGCATGGGGTATATTTTTAACAATATTGTTTGAATATGTTAGTGCGCGTGCAACAGTGAATTGAAGAGAGCGTGGCTATTACAGATACCATGCTTCCCCATATTGCGATAATTGGTGCAGGTATCTTTGTATGCACAAAATATATTCCTAGGCAAACAGAGAGAGAGAGCTGATCGTGTGATTATTAAAGCAATTCAGAGTCATAATGAGGCATGTGATGTGTTCTATTAACAGGATTCTTTTCAAGTAACAATTCTGTAGCATATAATCTAATTACCTATGGTCTTACGGCATTCCAGCTAGGAATCTGCAAAAGCTGCTGTGAAACTTGCATGTGATTTTGCAACCAAAATAGAATGTAAATGGGGCGATGCGAGCCTTGAATGTAGTATTCTGGATGGTTCAATAAATGGAATTGCAGTTGCCCTTGCTTGACAAGTTCAGTTTTGAGCATAAACTTGATGCCATATGCTTTTGCAACTGTAAAGATCTTGGTAAGACATTGTATGGTGATGTTTGATTGCCCCTGCCTCCTGCAACCTGCACTAAAAAAAAAA
>UESW01004295.1:132444-249421 GCA_900491605.1 Calamus simplicifolius
AGACGATGAGGCTCTTGACCATAAAAATAATTTGCAATTTACGTTCTAGCATGTGCTGGGAATTGCAAACACCCTTCTGTTCACTTTATTAAAAAAAAAATCCATATTAGGTCTTTTATGCGCTGGCGTTCCTGCAATAATCTGTAAGCAAATTCCTTGTGTAAGTTATGCAGTGGAAGTCTCTGCCCTCCTCTTTAAGTAGTTACATGAATTCTTAGTGAAAAAAGTAGTGTCAGAAGAACTATTCTATGAAGGACCAAGGGATAAGAATAAGACAGGCATTTGGTTTTGGGCGTCAGCATTGATGCAGCTTAAGCAGCTCTTTATGAATGCGATTCGCATGGTTCGCATTTCAGGCCTGATTGGCTGCTCATTTGTCTTAGCTTTGGATTCTTAAAGTATGGCACCACCTTCACAAAATATCCTGACATACTTAATTTCCTTATGTTCCACATATCTTGCCGTTTTGTTTGCAGACGGTCGTTCGCCTCTCAGCTTCTAGTCATCTGGGCGGAGGTCATACAAAATTCAGTGGGCGCGTCCCAGCACTGTCAACAGCAAATAATATTCACAGGCAGAGCAAATATTAGCCCCTCCAGACATGATAAAAGCACCCTTCACGATATCCGAAACTTGACAATTGTGCATTAGGAAAAGGCTTTGTGAGGCCAATTGTGCATTAGGAAGTCTTTGTGCACCGGAGCTTTTCCTTGTGCATTAACTAGCAAAATTTTCAATACTAAGGCTTAAGGCAAGCAGCTAACAGACAACATGCAGGTGCCAATATCGCGGTACCATTTTTAATATTTATGCTAATATTAATTGTGACCCAAAATTATAAAATGTTGATTTATTGCTCAGCAGCAAACAAGTCACTCCAGTGCGGTTACCAAATTCTCCAGCCCAAGGTTCTCAATTTTGTTTCGGATATGTTTCGGTTTAGCTTATGAAACAAAATATTTCGGTATCGGATCGTTTCGGTGCTTCGTTTCGGAATATATATATATATAATAAAATTTATTTATAATTATATCTTTATAAAAATAATAAACACATAAAATAAAAAGTTTAAGTTTTTAAGAATTTGAAAATATAATATATATATATATATGAAAAATTTATTCATAATTCATATCTTCATAAATAATATAACATATGAAAAAAAAGTTTGAGTTTTTAAGAGATGCGATTATGGGGATAGGGTAACTAGAATTTTTTTGTTATTATATATATTTTAAATGGGGATAGGGTAACTCGGATATTTTTTTGCTATTTTATATATATATATATATATAGTTCTGAAAGGTTTAATAATTTATAAATTGATCTTCAAATATATTTTATCGAAATGGCCGAAACATACCCGGCTGAAAACGGCCAAAAATGGTCGAAATATACCGAAACGCATCGAAACGGTCGAAAAATCTTTCGAAACAAAACGCAGAACTTATCTTTTCGGATAAGCTACCGAAACGAAACGTCTCGATCGAAACAGCCAAAATGAAACGAAATTAACAACTTTGCTCCAGCCAGTTATGTTCCACAGCATCCCGCGACAAACACCTACAAGCCCAAGGGTGTCTATACACGCAAAGACTCACCCCGGCAACAGAATTTCAGTTTACAAAAGAATATGCACGCATATTCACACCAGAAATATTTATACAGGGAATTACACCAGCAACTGAGAAGGTTGAAAATTTTGACAATGGCTTGGAAGTGATAGAGAGGTGTTGAACTGAGGTCTTAGCTCTTCTTACTTCACAAAAAAAAAACGGAGGAAGCCTGGGACTCCTACAATAAATACACTTGTCGGTTTAATCACCTTGCAGATAATAGAGCTGCTGTATATTTCCCGAAGCTGCGTAACACATAAAAAAAGTTAGCATTCAGTCAATCTTCTACCTGTTTCTATCTGAAATAAAGCAGCTAAATCAAGTTAGCGTACTCAGAACATGTGGTAACAAATACGATGGGTAAATAAAGTGAACAGGGATTGCATGGGAACGAGGAGAGTGCGCGTCCGTGTTATGCTCCTACCTCTTGAATATTAAATTTCGTTATCATTCACAAACAAAACATAACAATGCTCTCTATAATGGATTGGAAGGTGATATGGCTGATCCAACGCCGTCGAAATAAATGACAACGATAACGGTGACTGACGGAGGCTCTCTCAACCTTCGAAACCCCCTCTCGATCTCGGGCCACATGAACATTATCTCAACCCCCGAAACCCCTCTCAGTCTCGGGCCACATGAACAGTATCTCATCCCCGAGACCCCCTCTCGGTCTTGGACCACATGAACAGTATCTCAACCCCCGAGACCCCCTCTCGGTCTCGGGCCACATGAATAGTATTTCGACCCCCAGCGCATGATCTGGCCCGCTCTGGGTCACCTGGCATGCCCACATGATCCGCCGCACATCTGTAGCAGGGTGTGACCATGCCTCATAACGGCGTATGGTCCGTTGTATGTCTGTCACTGTGCGCGACCATACCCCGTTGCAGCGTACGGTCCATCACCTGCCCGCTACTGTGCACGGTCATATCCAGCGGTGGCGCGCACCAGATATAGCCCCAGATGCAAGACACCTGTGAGGCCATGCTAACCAATGACGCGGGACATCTCCAGCATGTATGGAGACAGTACGATCTATCATTGTCAGCCTCATATTTTGTCCGTTATCAAACTGGGCTCCTGGAAATCAGCAATCATCGGGAACAGAAGGGGGATCTTTGAACAGGTATAAAAGCATACGCCCATGCCGTAAGTAGGGGAGAGGAACTCTGATTTTCTAGCTCTTTTCCACTAGTTAAGCCCTAACTGTTTAGTTCCCTTCGGCTAAACAGTTCTCATCTATTCCCAAGTGACTAACTTGAGTGTCGGAGGGTCCCCACTGGAGCATCCGGTCTCCAGGAACTTTTCTTGCAGGAGTCTGGTGAGGAGGACATCCATTTCGCCGGCGCTTGAAGAAAGTGACTTGGCGTCATCAGATTGGCACGCCAGGAAGGGGGGAAAGATATAGACATCGAACCAGCAATCTGCAACTCCTCTCTCTCCAAGCTCTTGAGTCATGGTGACAACCCGTGCGAAAGGGGGCTCTGTCAGTTGCGCTGGGGGGCAGTGCCAAGGAGCTGATCCGCTGGCAGTTGCCCCTCGCTCTCCCGGCCGGTGGCCCAGCACCGCCGCATCCTTAGGAGGCTGGGCCTTTCGCTCCTCCGGTCGACGTCCCTGCGCCTCCTCCCCATCAGCTCCAGAAAGACCGGTTCGCCGCTCTAGCCACGTAAGTCCAATCCTTGGCGGCGGCGATCCAAGGCTTACAGTATCAACAGGCGGCCCTGCAGCAGTCGGAGCCATTTCCATCGGTTCCAGGCGGGGTACAACCCAGCCATCATTCTTCCGAAGGAGGTCACCGGTACCGGAAGCTCGCCACCATCACGCTTCGCCCAAGCCTTATCACCGGGAGGCCTCTAAGAGACCCCGATCACCTTCTCACCACGCCAGTGTTTCTCCTAGGCGGCGATGTGGGAAGGAGGCGGAGCGCCCTCGCAGACATCGCCGTCACTTCCCCCTGTCTTCAGAATCCTCAAGGGAAGGTTCTTTTGATGGCCGGATAGCCCGTCGGACCGAGCGTCGACTCGACGAGTATAACCAGCGATTGGAGGAACTCAGCCGCCCGATCACCCACCTGCCTGAGATGGATTATGACAGCCGGCCTCCGCTGTCCCGCCATATCATGGAAGAGCCCATCTCCACCCGGTTCCGCCTCCCCCAGCTGGATCCTTATGACGGGACTACAGATCTCCTGGACCACCTAGATAGCTACAAGATACTCATGCAGGTCCAGGGGGCCACCGATTCGCTCATGTGCATTGCCTTCCCTGCCACCCAGAAGAAGGCTACCCGAGCCTGGTACTCTCACCTGCCGCCGCGGAGTATCGATTCCTTCCGTCAGTTGGAAAGAGCCTTTTTGGCCCATTTTGACGCCTGCCGGAAGATTCCAAGAGTAGCTGACAGCCTCTTCGCTATCCAACAGAAGAGCAGCGAGTCTTTGCGGGATTATGTCGCTCGGTTCAAGGAGGCGGCCTGGAGGTTTACAATCTTGAAGATTCAATGGCCACTTTGGCCCTGAAGCGAGGGCTCCATCCGTCCCGCTTTGCGTACTCCCTGGATAAGAAGCCGCCCGATTCTTACGCCGAACTTTTGACCCAGGCCTAGAAGTATATCTGTGCCGACGAGGCTGATTCCTCCCGACGCGAGGCAAGTGGGAGTGCCCTCAAGAAGCCGGCCCGCCCTGAGCCTGTTGAAATTTGACCCCAGAAACCTGAACCTCCCCATCGACCAGACAATCATCCCCGAGCTCCTGCACAGAGAGATGGACCCTACACTCCACTGCTCACCCCTATATCGCACATCCTGCTTGAGATTGAGGGTGAGTCCTATCTTCAGCGCCCACCTCCGATGAACCCAAAGATCCCCCGCAACAAGAACCTACTGCCGATACCACCGGGACCATGGCCACGACACCGATGACTGTCGCCAGCTGAAGAAGGCGATAGAGGATCTTATCAAGCGTGGCCATCTGGGGAAGTTCGTTCGAAAGAACAACCCGGATACTCCTGGCCCGTCAGCACCTTCGCCGCCGATGATCGACAACACTCCAACTGAGAAGACGGTGGCGATATTTCCTGGGGGGCAAGTGGCCCACCCAAGAGGCCGAGAGGGAGGGGGAGTTAGATCCTCTAATTCCTTTCTTTAAGGAGGACTTAGAGGGGGAGGTGAATAAAAACGATGATAACGTCATCGTGTCCATGACGATCGCTAAGCATCTTGTAAAAAGAATTCTGGTTGATAGTGGGAGCTCGGTGGATATTTTGAATTATGATGCTTTTGTTCGCATGAACCTGTCGCCCGACCTGCTCCGGCCCATCGCCACGCCCCTGATGGGGTTCACTGGGGACTCCATGAAAGTCGAGGGGGAGGTCACTCTTCCTGTCACGGATGGAACGACCCCGCGCCAAAGCACCATCCTCATGAATTTCCTGGTGGTCCGAGTGCCCCTCGCCTATAACGCAATCCTCGGGAGATATGGGCTCAATCTTTTGGACGCTGTCATATCCACTAAACGACTCCTCGTAAGGTTTCCTACCAGGGAGGGAGTCGGGAAGATGTGGGGGGAGCAAAACATGCTCCCACTTTGCTATCATACGGCCCCTAGTCCGCAGGAGGCGGCACCTGCACCTGCATCGGAGACACTGGACCCCCGGGACCTGGAGAGAAGAGGGGAGCCGGCCGAGCGCCTGCTTGCTTTCCCTCTCGGAGAGGACCCAACGAAGACAATCCAGATCGGAGCCCTACTCCCAAAGGAGGCCCGTGACCAGCTCCTCACTTTCCTACGGCTAATGCAGATGTCTTCGCCTGATCGGCATCCGACATGCCAGGCATTCCGAAGGAAGTGATCACCCACCAGCTCAACATCAGGCCGGAGTGTCGACCCATTAGGCAGAAGAAGAGGAGCTTCGCCCCTGACAGGAAAAAGGCCATGAATGAGGAGGTGCGAAAGCTGTTGGCAGCCGGTCACATCCGTGAGGTACACTACCCTGACTGGCTGGTGAATGTCGTGATGGTTCGCAAGACCAGTGGGAGCTAGAGGATGTGCGTGGACTTCACCGATCTCAATAAGGCATGCCTCAAAGACAGCTTCCCATTGCCCCGGATCGACCAGCTAGTGAATGCCACGTCCGGGCACGAAACTCTTAGCTTCATGGATGCCTTTTCGGGGTACAACCAGATCAGGATGAACCCGGCTGATGAAGAAGCCACCTCCTTTGTCACTGAAAAAGGGCTTTATTGTTACAAGGTAATGCCGTTTGGGTTGAAGAATGCCGGAGCTACCTATCAGAGGTTGATGAATAAGGTCTTTGAGGACCAGATCGGGCGTAACATGGAGGTGTACGTGGACGATATGCTGACCAAGAGCACCAATGCTACTGATCACGTCACCGACCTCGCAGAGACCTTCAACAACCTACGCCGGTACCAAATGAGGTTGAATCCCCGCAAGTGTGCCTTTGGGGTGACGGCAGGCAAGTTCCTGGGCTTTATGGTAACCCAGCGGGGGATCGAAGCCAATCCTGACAAGATCCGAGCTATTTGAATATGAGGCCCTCAGCTAATAAGAAGGAGGTGCAACGCCTAATCGGAAGGGTGACGGCCTTGAGTTGCTTCATGTCGAGATCGGCAGAAAGGTGCCTGCCCTTCTTTAAGGTGCTGCGCAAGGTAAGCAGCTTCAAGTGGACAAAGGAGTGTCAGAATGCCTTTGAAGAGTTGAAGTGATTTATATCCACTCCCCGCTGTTGTCCAAGCCAGAGGGCGGGGATGAGCTCTTCCTATACCTTGCAGCCTCCCCAGAGGCCATCAGTTTTGTGCTCGTGTGCATGGATGCCGACGGGATGCAGAGGCTGGTCTACTACACCAGCAAGGTACTTCATGATGCTTAGACAAGATACACTAGAACCGAGAAGATCATTTTTGCCCTGGTGGTCTCTGCCCAATGCTTCCGACCCTACTTTCAGGCTCATCCCATCGTGGTGCTCACGGACCAGCCTCTTCGGACCATCTTGTCCCGTCCTGACACCTCCGATCGGCTGGCCAAATGGGCCATTAAACTGAGTGAGTTTGACCTATCTATTTGGCCAAGGTCAGCCATGAAGTCTCATGTGTTAACTAATTTCTTGGTCGAGTGTACTTGGACTGAGGAACGTACGGAGGAATCACATCCAGAGGAACGTATGGACTCCTCCTCAGCCAAGGAGGCAGAAAAGGAAGACTGGATCTTGCACGTGGACAGAGCAGCAAATTCTCAGGAAAGCGGAGCGGGCTCATCCTTGCGAGTCCCGAGGGGGAGGTGGTGGAGTATGCCCTTCGGTTTCAGTTCCCGGCCACTAATAACCAAGCAGAATATGAGGCCCTGTTGGCGAGAATGAGGCTGGCTGAGGAGCTCGGTGCAGGGCGTCTGAGAGCCTTCACGGACTCCCGCTTATTTCTAGGCAAGTTGCTGGGGAATACGAAGCCAGAGACCTAACCATGTCCTATTACCTGAGTAAGGTGCAGTTCCAAGCCTCTCGGTTCTCTTATTTTCGTGTTAGCTACATTCCTCGGGCAGAGAACGCCAGGGCCGACGCGCTATCCTGTTTGGCCACCTCGGTCGATGGGACACTGGGAAGAACGTATGTGGAGTACTTGCAAACCCCAAGCATTGAAGCTGCGGAAGAGGCATTTTCGGTTGCACAAGGGCCCTCTTGGATGGATGCCTATGCACGATATTTGATCGACGGCACCCTCCCTGAGGACACCACGGAGGCTAGGCTACTCAAGCGGCGGGCCCCAAGGTTCCTGATAATGGACGGGAGGCTCTATCGAAAGTCATTTTCATACCCGGTCCTCAAGTGCATAGGGCCAGCAGAAGCAGACTACATCTTGCGGGAAATCCATGAAGGCATCTGCAGGAGTTATCTAGGGGGCAAAGCCCTAGCTTACAAGGCCCTACGATAGGGGTACTACTGGCTGACCATAAAGGAGGATGCGGCCGAGCTTGTTAAGAAGTGTGATAGCTGCCAGCACCATGTCAATATTCAGCGACAGCCGACGTCTCAGCTGACCCCCTTGGTGGCACCTTGGCCCTTTGCCTAGTGGGGTATGGATATCTTGGGACCATTCCCCCTGGCCTCCGGACAGTGCAAGTTCCTCTGGTGGCCGTCGATCACTTCACCAAGTAGATTGAAGTCGAAGCCCTTGCTAAAATCACTGAAAGCAAGGTGAGATCCTTCTTTTGGAAGTCTATCATATGTCGGTTCGGGCTACCCCATACTCTGGTCACCGACAACGGCCGGCAGTTTGATAACGCGCCCTTCTGAGGGTTCTGCACCGAGCTTGGCATCCACCAGAGGTTCACTTCCGTCGGACACCCCCAGACCAATGGAGCGGCTGAGGTGACCAATCGCATCATTCTTCAAAGACTAAGAGCCCGACTAGATGATTGCAAGAGGCGGTGGGTGGAGGAGCTCCACAATGTGCTATGGGCCTACCATACAATGTCGCGAGCCCCCACCGGAGAGACTTCGTTCAGCCTGGTCTTTGGGTCCGAAGCTATCATCCCGGTGGAGATAGGCTCCACAAGTCCTCAGGTGGAGTCATATAATGAGGAAGACAACTCGGACCGGCTGCGGGCCAACCTCGACCTGGTGGAGGAGGTGCGAAACAGAGCGCGGCTGTGGATGGCGGTCTACCGATAACGATCTGCCAGGTACTATAACGCCCGTGTGCATCCCAAGACTTTCTTGCTGGGAGACCTGGTCCTTCGACGAGCTGAAGTCTCAAAGCCGACGGAAGGAGGCAAGCTAGCTCCAAATTGGGAGGGGCCCTACCGGATCGCCGAGACACTCCGTCACGGGGCATACAAGATTGAAGAGCTGGATGGGAGGCCGCTTCCTCGGACATGGAACGCCGATAACCTTTGTCGATACTATAAGTATCTCTCAGTTTTTTCACAAAAGCCCTGGGCCAGCCAGGCACAAAGCCTAGTGTACCACTGGCAGAGTGATGTACCATCGGCTCTCAGCAGCTTGAGCCCGATCCCGATTGGCACAAAAGCCCTAGGCCAGCCAGGCACAAAGCCCAGTGTACCACTGGCAGAGTGATGTACCATCGACTCTCAGCAGCTTAAGCCCGACCCCGGTCGGCACAAAAGCCCTGGCCAGCTAGGCACAAAGCCCAGTGTACCACTGGCAGAGCGATGTACCATCTGCTCTAGCAGCTTAAGCCCGACCCCGGTCGGCACAAAAGCCCTGGGCCAGCCAGGCACAAAGCCCAGTGTACTACTGGCAGAGCGATGTACCATCGGATCTCAACGACCAAAGCCCGACTTCCGTCGGCACTTAAAGCCCTGGGCTAGCCAGGCATAAAGCCCGACCCCCGTCGGCACTTAAAGCCCTGGGCTAGCCAGGCACAAAGCCCGACCCCATTGGCACTTAAAGCCCTAGGCCAGCCAGGCACAAAGCCGACATACCTTCGGCAAAGCGGTGCGCCATCAGTCCTCAGGAGCCCGTCTGCCTCGACCTCCTGAGTCCAATGCCTTAACCCCAGGAAGCCCACTCTTCATGGCCCCAAAGTTCGGTCCTATCTAGCCAGGTCAAAGTGATTCGCGAATGAATTAAAGGTTACCCCTCGGCGCTGATAAAGCCCGAGAGGTCGCATGTCATTAACCAAGGAATTTGGGGTAGAGGTTGCAGATGGACAAAGACAATTCATCTTGGGGGAAAGTGATATTTCATTAATTTAAAGCGATTACAAAGCGCCGACCTAGTCGGACTTGCAAAAATAAAATACAAGTGGAGGCTCACGGTTCGGCTGGTTCGGGCTCGTCATTGGATGAGGCCAACTCTGAGAGACACTCTGGTTCGACCTCTAGTGCTTGAGGAAAGTTCAAGTCCCGAGTGACTTTCTCTTTCCCATGCTGAAATCCTTGAAAAAATGCCCCCGCCGAAGCTTCCGCCAGTTCATCTGTAAAGCGCTCGGACGCTTTGAATTCTTCTATGACCCTGGCGGTCCTGGCCGCGATGGCTGCTTCCACCTCGGCGGCTCGAACTCCTTCCTCTGCAGCGAGAGCTGCCGCCGCTGCCCTCTCGGCCTCCTGGGCGCAACTTGCCTCCTCTTCAGCTTTATCAGCCCTCTCCTCCGTCGCCCTTGCCCTCTCCTCCGCCGCCCTTACCCTCTCCTCCTCCGACCTTACCCTCTCATCGGCCGACCTTGCTCTCTCCTCGGCCGACCTTGCTCTCTCCTCAGCCTCGTCGCCCGACTCTCAATTGTTTGGATGGTCGAGGTCAATTCAGAGATGTGCAGATCTCTTGCTGTAACAGCATTTTCGGCGTCTATCATCTGGTGGAGCGCCTGCAAACGGTTGGCCTCAGTGTCTGCTCGGCTCTCAGCAGCCCTTATCTCATTGGCCCGAGCGGTTCTGGCCGACTCCAGGGCCCCCTCGGCCGCCTCCGTGCGATTACGAGCTTCCTCGGCCTCCTTCTGGGCCTCCCGCAGAAGGGTCTTTCCTCCGTGAATGACCTCCCTTGTAACCCTTAGGGAGTTCGCAAGCTGCGTGCGGGTTCCATGTCAAAAAAAAAAGAGAGAGAAGAAGAAAAGAAAAAGAGAAATATGGAGGTGAAGGGTTGCAGGACAACTTACTCTAACGAGGGCCGCGTAGGACTCTCGGTAGAACGTAACCGCCTTCAAGTGGCTAAGCTCTTCCAGGACCTCGGGCACAAAGACTGGCGAGAGGATCCGCTCTGCCCAACGCCCATCGTTCATAATGGAGTCCCGAGGCGACCCTGGTCTGGCTCCATTCCCTTCAGCTGCCTCGGCGTTTCCAGACTCGGCGTGTGGGCTGCTTATTGGCATCTGCTCGGGGGGAGGGCTTGCTGCCCTTGACGGCCCCTCGCCCCAGCTCCTAGCTGCCTCGGGGAGGGTCGGTCCACTGGGAATAAAGAGCTCCTCCACTACCGCTGGCTCCTCTGCTACCGCCGGCTCCCCCGCAGCCGGCTCCTCCGTTGGTGCCCACTCGGTCACCGCCCTTTCTGGTGGGGTGTCAGCTGTGAGGTCAATCTTCGGAGCGACCGGGGGCTCTTGCAGTGCCGGTGGCTCGGGCACCTACACCGTCGGGCGTTTTGGAGCCGGTGCTCGCCGGTCTTCACTCGGTCCTTCCCAGGCCCTCTTCTTGGCGATGGCCCTCAGGAGTTTCTGGGTCGAGACCTTCATGGCTGCACAGCTTCGGTCAGGGTTGGAAAAAAAACGATGAAACAGGAAGGCTTTGACTAAGTGTAAGGGAGACTTACCACTGTGGGAAATGAGACCCGCCGACTGAAGGTTTTCTTCCATCAAGAGCAGGTTATACCAAGGGATGTCGGTAGCCAACAGCCGCCCTAACGCTTCCTTGTCTCCGGGATGGACAGTAGAATTCGCGTTACCTCGGAGGTCGGAGTTCCCCCACCGGGCCTTAACTTGGTCAAGATTTGCAAAGAAAAACGGGGATTTCCATCCCTTGATGGAGGTGGGAAGAAGGAGTTTCAAGACTCGGCCGGGTCGGGGCTGAAATAGCCACCAACCCTTTTGAGACCGGAGAATGTAGAATGAGCGAAAGAGTGAGACCCGAGGTGTGATTTGGAGATGGTGGCAGAGGACAATGAAGGCGCTAACGAGCCTAAGGGAGTTTTGGACCAACTGTGAAGGGGTCAGGGAGTAGTAGTCGAGGAGGCTTGCGAAAAAAGGGGGGAGGGGTAAACGGAGGCCCACCCTCAAAGAAATTTCGTAGATGGCCACTCGACCAGGTCGAGAGGAGATCACTCTATCATCGGGAGTTGGAAGATAAAGCCCGATCTCCCGAGGGATTTGGTAACGAGCCCGGATGTTTGCTAGATCCTGGCCTGTTACCGTGGAGGCAGCCCCTTCTGGGGATTCCGTTCCCACTCTCGAGGAGGCATTGGCCCCCGCCTGGTGGCCCCTCGATGGAGCCCTACCAGCCGCCACTAGACGCCTCCCTACGGGAGCCTCCCTGGCGACCCGCCGTTGGGCCAAAGGGACGCGGTCCTCCGGATCAGAGGACCACTCGAGGGGAGGAGAAGGAGAAGGGGAGAAGAAGGAGAAGCTCGAGGCCTCTCAAACAAAGAACGATCCTCTGAATCGTCCTCCGCAGACCAGGACTAGGAACTCATGGCGAGAAGAAGGAACAGAGGAACCTAGAAGGAGCAAAGAGCTGACCTGGGAAGGAAAGTGACGTGCGCAGGCTCTCAGGTTGCAAGGGGGACCAGGGAGCAGGAAATCAGGAAGCAGAGGAAGAAGACGATGATAGCAGGAACAGAATGGCTGCTTTCGACCCTCCACCCGGGTTTTATTCAGTTTCAAATTGTCCCGCCGTGTCTCGTCCACCACGCGGACTCTCGCAATAGGATGGACTGCCTCGGAAACCGCTGAGCGTGAGATACGATTCGCTTCCGGCCAATGATGGGACGCCGCTGACGTCGCCGCTATGATGGGTAATGATGGCACGACTTTCCTCACGGACTCCAATGGATCAACCCTGCTTCGAGGACGATCGCCGCAAATCGGGTGGACAGTATTGGCCACCTTTTCACATCCCCACACCGCCCACATAAAATCGTTGCAGCGCCCATAGGCACGTGTTCGGAGGCGGTTCGCGATGGGCAGGGATCAGCCACTTGGGGGGTGACACCCCTTTCGCCTTACTGGGGTGGCCCCACTCCGTCTCAGGGGTGAGGGGGCATCTGATATGGCTGATCCAACGCTGTCGGAATAAACGACAATGATAACGGCGACTGACGGAGGCTCTCTCAACCCCGAGACCCCCTCTCGGTCTCGAGCCACATGAACAGTATCTCAACCCCGAGACCCCCTCTCGGTCTTGGGCCACATGAACAGTATCTCAACCCCCGAGACCCCCTCTCGGTCTTGGGCCACATGAACAGTATCTCAATCCCCGAGACTCCCTCTCGGTCTCAGGCCACATGAACAGTATCTCAACCCTCGAGACCCATCTCGGTCTCGGGCCACATGAACAGTACTTCGACCCCCGGCGCACGATTCGGCCCGCTCTGGGCCACCTGGCATGCCCACATGATCCGCCATACATCTGTAGCAGGGTGTGACCATGCCTCATAATGGCGTATGGTCCATTGTATGTCTGTCACTGTACGCGATCATACCCCGTTGCAGCGTATGGTCCACCACCTGCCCGCTACTATGCGCGGTCATAATCAGCGGTGGCACGCAACAAATATAGCTCCAGATGCAAGACACCTGTGAGGCCGTGCTGACCAATGATGCGGGACACCTCCAGCATGTACGGTGACAGTACGATCTGTCATTATCAGCCTCATATTTTGCCCGTTATCGAACTGGGCTCCTGGAAATCAGCAATCATCGGGAACAGAAGGGGGATCTTCGAACAGGTATAAAAGCATACGCCCATGCCGTAAGTAGGGGAGAGGAACTCTGGTTTTTCTAGCTCTTTTCCACTAGTTAAGCCCTAACTGTTTAGTTCCCTTCGGCTAAACAGTTCTCATTTGTTCCCAAGTGACTGACTTGAGCGTCGGAAGATCCCCACCGGAGCATCCGGTCTCCGGGGACTTTTCTTACAGGAGTTCGGTGAGGAGGACATCCGTTTCCCCGGCGCTTGAAGAAAGTGGCTTGGCGTCATCAGAAGGAAAATAAAAACAGCAGATAACTAGTCATACATCTTTATTACCTCAAAATATGCTACAAAATTATACATTTCTAATTCAAGATTGCTCCATAATTTCAAGTTCTCAAAATTGTATGAAGGTTCTCAAAATGATATGGGAACATAGAAAAAGTTCTTGGGTAAACACAATATTCTACATCTTGGGACTTGAGCCGCCAATCATTGGCTATTTTTGTATCCTGGTAAAACATTTAAAAGGAACTACCATGTCAACCAAACAACAAAAAAGCAGAGATCAGAAGTAAGCTTGCTGACAACAATATTCAGCTCAAACCAGCAGGGAAGAAACAAAATATAATACTATATCTTTACACGACCCATAAAACAATTGGAAATAGAACCATCCTGAAGGAGAAACTGATAATCATTCTGCAGAACCTAATTTGCAGATTTAAATAGCATATATACTGACTAGAAAAGCCTTGTTTACAGTTGCAGAACACATTCTGAATTCAAGAACCACATCTTTATCTATTAACACGAAAATCTCGAGCAAGCGGTCATAAGCAAACAACAAGTAGATGCTAACCTAAATTTTATGGAATTGTCTGTCCATTTAGTCTAGTATAAACATGGAAGGCCTATTGCACGTCTTTCTTTTGGAAAATCAAAGTTGTTTACAGTTAAATAGTTTCTAGTGCTATACATGCACATATACACACAAATATACACAAGGTGGTTGTCCATAGCATTGTTCATGATCATGAGTGATATGAGAACACAACAAATATTATGAGTGATATGAGGACACTCCCACTAGCCTCACACCGAGAGGAATCAGTCTCATCGGCGCGGATATACTTCTAGGCTCGGGTCAAGAGTTCGGCGTAGGAGCTGGGCGAATTCTTATCAAGGGAGTATGCGAAGCGAGACGGACGGAGCCCTCACTTCAAGACCAAAGTGGCCACTGAGTCCTCAAGATTGTAAACTTCCAGGGCTGCCTCCTTGAACCGAGCAACGTAGTCTCGCAGGGACTCACCGCTTTTTTGCTGGACAGAGAAGAGGCTATTAGCTACCCTTGGAATCTTCCGGCAAGCATCAAAATGGGCCAAGAAGGCCCTTTCCAGCTGATAAAAAGAATCGATACTCCGCGGCGACAGGCGAGAGTACCAGGCTCTGGCAGCTTTCTTCAGGATGGTAGGGAAGGCGATGCACATGAGCAAATCGGTTGCCCCTGGACCTGCATGAGAACCTTGTAACTTTCTAGGTGGTCCAGGGAATCCATGGTCCTGTCATATAGATCCAGCTGAGGGAGACGGAACCGGGTGGAGATGGGCTCTTCCATAATACGGCGGGACAGCGGAGGTCGGTTGTCATAGTCCGCCTCTGGACTGTGAGTGATCCGGCAGCTGAGCTCCTCTAACCGCTGGTTGTACTCGTCGAGCTGGTGCTCGGCTCGACGGGCTATCCTGTCATCGAAGGACCCCTCCCCCGAGGACTCTAAGGATGGGGAAGAGTGACGGCGATGTCGACGAGGGCGCTCCGCCTCCTTCTCGTGCCGCCGCTTGGAAGAAACACTGGTGTGATGAGAAGGCGACCGAGGTCTCTTGGAGGCTCCCCGGCGGTGAGGCTTGGGCAAAGCATGGCGGTGGCGAGCTTCCGGGACCGGCGATCTCCTTCAAGAGGAATGCTGGCTGGGTTGCACCACCCCCGGAACCGATGGGAATGGCTTCGACTGCCGCGGGGCCGCCTGCTAGTACTGTAGACCTTGAACCACCGCCGCCAAGGACTGAACTTGCATGGCTAGGGCGGCAAGCCGGTCTTCCTGGAGCTACTGCGGAGGAGGCGCAAGACGTCGATCGGGGGAGCGAAAGGTCCAGCTGCATGAGGACGTGGCGGTGCAGGGACACCGGCTGGGGGAGCTGAGGGGCCAACCGCCAGCGGATCAGCTCCTTGACGCTGCCCCCCAGCGTAGCTGGCGGAAACCCTCTCGCTTGGATCGTCACCATGGCTCAAGAGCTCAGGGAGAGAGAGGTTGTAGATTGCTGGTTCGAAAATCTCTCTTACCCCCCCTACCTGGTGCACCAATCTGTTGACGCCGAGTCGCTTTCTTCAGACGCCGGGGAAACAAATGTCCTTCTCGCTGGACTCCTGCAAGAAAAGTCCCCGAAGACCAGATGCTCCGGTGGGGACCCTCCGACGCCTAAGTTAGTCACTCGGGAACAAACAAAAACTAACTAGCGAAAGGAAGCTAGAAAGTTGGTGTTTAGCTAGTGGGAAGAAGCTAGAAGATCCGAATTTGGGATCCTTACTTATAGCAAGAGTGTGCGCTTTTATACATGTTCGAAGTCCACCTTTTCGTTTCAGAAGATCGCTGATTTTGAGACACCTCGTCCAATAATGGACAAAAAGGTAAGGCTGACGTGATGGGTCGTACCGTCACCGTGCATGTCGGAGGCATCCTGCGTTGCCTGCCAGTACGGCTTCACAGGTGTTTGACGACTGTAGTTATGCCTGATGCACGCCGTTGTAGGATGTGACCGCACGCAATTGAGGCTGATGGTGAATCGTACGCTGTAACAGGGTATGGTCATGCACAGTCGCAGACGTGCGATGTACCATACACCGTTATGAGATATGGCCACACGCTGCTACGGATGTGCGACGAACCACGTGGGCATGCCAGGTGGCTCGAGGCTATAGGTTGCTAGGCTCAAGGGCCAGACCACGTACCGAGCACTGCTTATGCAGTTCGAGGCCGATGGGGTCTCGGAGGTTGAGATACTGTTCATGCAGTCCGAGGCCGAGGGGGCTTCGGGACCTCGATGGTCGGAGTTGACCCGATGCAAGGTGAGGCTGGAAAGTTGAATGACATTTTGGAGAAGCGAAGAGTGAGTCAAGTCTGCCGATGCTGATATCCGAGGTCAAAGGGGGCCTCGAAGGCCGAGTGGGTCTCCGTCAGGCGCTGCTACTGTTTATTCTAACGATGCTGGATCAGCCATATCAATAGCTTTAATTTTTGTGCTTTTATATATATATATTATATATATATATATATCAAGCACTGGATGGCATTTAATTATAGATATTATTCTCTCATTTGAAGACTTCTTTATGCTTCTTTAAGGCTTGCCACTGCAGATTCTGGAGGTCGTTTGTTTTCTCCTCCTCTAGTTATAGCTACATTTGGATGGAGGGCATCAGAGCAATCGAAGAATGACAAGCACCTACCATAATACCCTTCAAAAATTCAATTTCTAGCATGACGTTAAAGATGCCTGTCAACCTCTGGAAAATAATGGCCTTTTAGGAACAACCAGATTTGTAGGCAATTATCTTAGCAAAATGAATACAAGGGCTAACTACTAAATCAGCCTCATCCAGCTACGCATGAATTCCTCCCCTAGCAGTTATCCAAAAAAAAAGGTGTTTTCATTGATGACATATCCAGAACACCAGGTGATGCTAAGTAATAATCACAAAAGTCCAAACTGCCAGCAGACACGCAAGTTGCAATGTATGGGAATGAATGGTGTTATCATCCAGTGGAATCACTCAAAAGCTTCAACTTCCTGCATTCTGTGTTACATATTAACACTAACTAAAATATTAAAAGCTTGAAAAAAAAAACCCTTATGTAACAGCCATACAATACAAATGAGAAAAGCAAGTTTCAACGATCATGCTTCAAAGAGTAACTTGCCAGGAAAGAATAAGACTTTGGAAAGCAGAGATGATTAATTACCTTAGAATGTATTCATGTTTACATCAAAAAGGATTTTTTGCTGGAACCACAGTTCCAGATTTCAGGGATCCCACAAAAGTGCATACTTGTATCCGTATACAAGGACCAGGCACATAATACCTAGAATTTAAATTCTTTCTTCTTTGATTTCCCTTCCTTCTCCTGCATCTTGCGCTTCCGTTTCTTCTCTGCCTGCAGTAGTTGAAACTCAAAATAGTCACATCAGCGCACAGACAAGACAGATAGAATACCAAGTTTCTCTTAAAAATTGTAGAAACAAACCTCTGCGACCATGTCACTGAAATCTTCTTTCTGGTTACGCAGCTTCTCCTCCTCTCGCGCCTCTTCATACCTGTGATATATAAATTCAAAATTGAATTAGATACCAAATCATCAGCATCCGCTTGGTCTAATATGCATCGTAATCTCTCTTACTTTGCTGCCAAAACATCATCCATAACTTCAAGCTCCTCGGGTTGTATGGTCACATCCACTTTGTCTGACTTCTGACCCCGTAGAAGATCAACCTGGGAAACAGATGCCACAAAAAGCATCCACACAGTTAAGAATGACCATAAAAACGAATGTCTTTAATGAATTGATCATCTATTGGCAAAGTCAACAATCGTCATTGCAAAAGTAAATTCCACAAAATATCAAAGGCATCTCACCCTTTTAGCAGCTGTTTTGTCTTGTGCACCAAGAACATACCTGTTTCCAGAGAAGAAAAACAAGATCAGAACATAATATTGGAAATGATACAAAATATAACTGTCTGGTATACTTATGATAAAGGTAAAAGATTAAAACACCATACGTGTGAGTTGTGCCAAGCAAAGTCCCTGGAGCAATCCTTTCTTCTTTCTCCTCAAGCACCTTCACATGACAATAGGGTGGAAAGCTGACGAGTCAATCAGCTCTAGAACAAAGCTCAGATATGTACAACCGAAAAAAAGATGCAGGTAAAATATTACCTGATATAGTGGCTTCTCAGGCTCTTTCCTCTGTTGCTTTCGAAGATCGATGACATCAGGCGTCTCAACACCAGTTGGAGTGCTGCATACAAAAGAAACATTAGATAACATGCAACTTTGGTCCAGTCAACGAGAAGACATAAGAGAACAGGTGACACCTTGAAAGGCTGTCAACAGATTGAATGCCTTCCTCCAACTCCTCTTCTTCCATCTCTTCTTCCTCCTCCTCCTCCTCTTCCTCTTCTTCCTCCTCCAAGTCACCCCAGTGTTTGCTCCGGTCAACAGGCTCTTCCTGCGATAGAACTCAACAAGTAAACAAGTCCATCTCCCATGATTGACAAGTTCTACAAACTCTAACATAGATGAATATTCTGCAATGCCATAGCACAGCTACAGAACCCTAGCAGAATATGTACTAAAAAAATGTGTAAACTACTATGAGCTGATCCTTCTTTGAAACTTGGCGGACTCCTTAATTCAAAATAGTGGCAAATTTCAACCTTAGCAAAGGATTGAATGGTAGGTCTGCCTCCCATTCTCCTGGGAATACTGTGGATCTGCCTTCTCTAAAGCTTAAGTCTGCTCCTGTGTTGGAGAGCCTGCGTGCCGTCTTCCTCCCACAGTGTCGGCAGCTGTTGGCAAGATGCCTGCTGAGCAGGGGGTGGTGTCCACGGGGTATGATGCAATTTCAGGAGAATGATGCCTCGGGTCCCCGAGCTCTCCCTCTGTGACTGTTATTCCAGCGTGCCGGTCCCTTGTTTGCGTGCCGGTTGGACTGGGTGGGAAGGCTCAGGAGTCTAACTCTGAAATCCTGGTTTCAGTCCCGGTGGCCTCAATGAATTCAGTGAATTCTAAGGAATTAGGCTCTATTCCTTTGGTATTGGGGGGCCGTCTAAGTCTTGTGGTGGTGGCCTTTCTGGTCCATCAAAGAGAGCTCAGCCTGTTGAGCCTTTGGTGGAGCGAGTCGTATCCAAAGCTTCTAAAGTTAAAGGGAAAGCACCACTTAGGGATAAGTCCATTGAGAATGGGTCCTTTGTTTTTCAGCTTCTATTGAGTCCCCTGGCGGCACGCCGGATCTTGTCGGGATGAGGAAGCAAAAGACCCGCCGTAAGGACAGTTTGGCCCCAGCTTTTGTTGATGGGTCAGCCCAATCGATTCGTTCGGTCAGTTCGGACCACGATGCGGCGGTTATCCTTCTTAAGGATGCCATCAAGAAGGATCGTATTGCGGAGGCTATGGACTCCTCCAGGATGGATGAGTGTACTGACCAGGGACCTGTGGGTCCCATGCTGCTTAACGATCACCTTGGGGAGCAGGTGACTGGGGACTCTGCTGGGGTCCCTCTATCTCAATTTTCCAAATGAAGATTCTTGTTTGGAATGTTTTTTCGGTCCTCTTTTGGGAGGCTTCAGCAGCTTCATAACCTTGATATCTGTATTTTGACGGAAACTCGTCTATCGGGGGATAGTCTGACTCGCCTTCGGAGGCAATTTCTAGACTATGGAATTCTTATGCTATTGACTCAACTGGTCTTTCTGGAGGTATTTTGGTGCTTTGGAGATCGAATAAAGTCCGTGTCGATGCCTTCCACAGCTGTGGCCAGCAGATGGCTTTGGTTGTATCGGAAGGGTCCTCTGCGCCTTGGCTACTGTCTGGAGTTTATGCCAGCACTTAGTTTAGGGCTCGTCGTGTGCTTTGGAATGAGATCCTCTGCTCTTTGGCCAGGGCTTTCCCTCCCTTGTTGCTGGTGATTTCAACTGTATTGTGGGGGCCTCTGAGAAGAGAGAAGGTAGAGTTTGTTGGTTCTTCGGACATTGTTGAATTCAGGAATTGTATTGCCTCGGCGGGTCTCTTGGACTTGGGGTTTGCTGGACCCCAGTTCACCTGGTGCAATAATCGTCAGGGTTCTGCTAGAGTCTGGGAGAGACTGGATAGGGCTTTGGCTTCTGCCAATTGGCTTCAGATCTTTCCATCTGCTATTGTTACTCATTTGCCCCAGATTGGTTCTGATCACTGTCCTATCCTGCTAGAGTCTGGGAGAGACTGGATAGGGCTTTGGCTTCTGCCAATTGGCTTCAGATCTTTCCATCTGCTACTGTTACTCATTTGCCCCAGATTGGTTCTGATCACTGTCCTATCCTTATTTCTACTGAAGTTTCTCTTCAGCGGTCTCGACAGTTTAAGTTTGAAAAGTTCTGGACCTTTTATTCTTCAGCGAGGCATATCATATCTCAGGTCTGGCGGATGTCGGTCAAAAGAAATGCTACATACAGACTTTCTAGACGCCTGTTCTTGCCAGCCGTAGGCTCTCAAGATGAAATAGGAGAGAGGTGGGGAATATTATGAGGCAAGTAGAACAAGTGGAGTCTATTATCTTTTCTCTACAAATCAAGGAGGATCAGGAGGGATTTCTTCACGATACGGATCTGTCCACCCTCAGAGCCACCTTAGCCATCCACCACTCTCTTATGTTGTAGCAGGAAACTTATTGGAGGCAAAGGTCTCGCATTCAGTGGATTATAGAGGGAGATCGCAATACGAGATTCTTTCATCAGACTACTTTATGGCGTCGTTCGTGAATCGCATCAGGCGTTTAGTTGATGATGAGGGCCACTCAGTGGATGATCCGCAGGCGATCAGGGATCAGCTTCTTCACTTCTTTCAGTCCAGATGGACCGAGATGTCGGGGGATGGATTCTCGGTTTATCCTGTTCAGCCTTCATGCAAGGTCTCTGATGTGGAGAATGATATTCTTATCAGCCTTTCTCTACGGAGGAGATTCGCATTGCTTTATGGGATCTGGGCCGGACAAGGCCCCGGGCCCTGACGGATACCCGTCCTTATTCTTTCGCCATTATTGGGACATAGTTGGTCTGGACGTGGTCTCGGCTATCCAGTCTGTATTTCAGGCCACTCATATGCCTTCTGACTGAAAGCGGACTCTTGTCACCCTGTGCCTAAACGTATTGATGCATCCTCTCCCCTGCATTTTCGGCCTATCAGTCTGTGCACCATTATATAAAATTTGTGCTCGGCTTTTGGTTACCCGGATGGCTTCGGTTATCCCTCGTCTAATCTCTGAGCAGGATGCTTTTCTTAGGGGGTAGTATCACGGACAACGCCCTGTTGGCTCAGGAGTTTATGTATGACCTTCAGAGAGCCTGGGGCGTCAGTGCCTCATGGCTATCAAGCTTGATATGGAAAAGCTTATGATAGACTGAGGTGGGACTTTCTTTGTAGCACTCTGCATGAGTTTGGATTCCACGGGATTTTTGTTGACTGGGTGATGGAATGTGTCCAGAGGCCGTCGTTCTCTCTCCTGATTAATGGGGGTCGACGGAGTTCTTCCATTGGCGATTGGTCTGAGACAGGGATGTCCTCTTTCTCCATTCTTGTTCATCCTCTCAGAGCTTGCTATGGTGACGCGGACTTCAGCTATTGACCCTTATGCTGCGAGCCCCCAGGGACCTTCGCTGTCTCATTTACTTTTTGCTGATGACTGTCTCCTGCTGGGAAGGCCTCTACCTGTAATGCCACCATCTTTGCATCCATTCTTCACTCCTATTGTCGTGCTTCGGGTCAGTGTGTCAATCTCAGCAAATCGCTGATATGCTTCAGCCCGAGGACGACCTCTGCTATGAAGAGGTCTATATCTCAGATTATGGGGATTCATGCTCAGTCCGATCGGATGTCCTATTTGGGGATACCGATCACTGGGAGACGACCACGGTGCTCGGACTTTAGTTTTCTGGTGAGACGGATCCATGATCGTCTGGATGGCTGGCAGGTGTCTGGCCTTTTTATGATGCGCGGATTACTTTGATCCGTTCTGTGCTTTCCTCGATGCCTTGCTATCTCTTATCTAACACTGCCATACCGCTGGCTTGCCTGCAGAAGATAGAGAGATACTTTGGGATTTTCTCTGGGCATCGATGCAGGATGGCCACGGTATTCATCTCTTGGCTTGGGACACTGTTTGTTTGCCATTGACTGAGGGTGGACTCGGCATCCAGTCGCTGTTGGTCAGAAGAGAGGCTCTGACAGCAAGGCATGCCTTCCGGTTCCTGCTTGACCCGCCTGTGGAGTTCCTTCATGCGAGCCAAGTATGGTAGCTAGAATTCTTCTACTCTTTCTCAGTCTAATCGGGGCATTCTTTTTATTGGAAAGAGGTCCATCGATATGCTCCGACTATCTTGAACTGTACCTCTTGGATGATTGGTGACGGTACTCTGTGGACGCCATTCAGGATTCGTGGATTGCCGACCTCCCCTGTCTCGGTGGCCGACCTTTGTTTGCCCAGACATTCCTCATGGTATGTTTGTTAGTGGCCTTATTTCCTCGATTGTTCTACCTGGTGTATTCTTGGGTATCCAGTTTTTTCGGGACTGAGCTCTATCGGCGCATTCTTTCTATCCCTCTTTCTTCGGCGCTAGTACTGATACCAGGGTGTGGAAGAGATCTTGCTTGCCTCGTGCTCCCATGAGGGACCTCCTGTCTATGTTCAGAGACTACCCTCAGGATTCGATGGATGGGGATTGAATTTGGCATCTGCCTGCTCACCCTAGAGTGAGACTTTTCATCTAGAAGCTGGCTCAAAAATTTTCCTACATGCTCCATTCTATCACGTCGTGGTCTAAGTATATTGCCCACTTATCCAATGTGTGGTACTGAGAAAACGGTCGATCATGCTATATTCTATTGTGCCAGGGCTAGACAGATTTGGCAACTCTCTGTGCTTGTCCCTGGGTGGACTATTCTGACTCCCACCGTATTTCTTTCTGAGACTATTGAAGCAGGGAATTGGGAGGGGTACTCATCAGCGGGGTCCTTTATGGGCCTATATTGCTTATCAGATATGGCTATCCCGGAATCAGATTCTGTTCTCGGATGTGGTTCTTCCTCCTCGCAGGGTTCTCAGGGGCTGCATCCCTTTATGCTGAGTATGCCTCCCATCATGGGTCCTTTGATTTTGCGAACCTTGGTCAATGGGGCTCCTGCTGCTGCGGCAGCGAACCGACGTACGATTTTATTTCTTGGAAGCCCCTCCACTAGGGTTTGTCAAAATTAACTTTGATGGGAGTGTCCGCGGCAGAAGTGCTGGATCAGCTTATGTTATTCGGATGCGGATGGTATGATGCTGGCGGCAGGGGTTTTGGTCTTCTTGATTCTCGGTGCCTTGACCGAGCTCTATGCGGCATGGGCGGGTATATCATATGCTGTTCGAACCCTGAGCGCCGTAGTCTCATCATTGAAGGTGATTCCAGTACTATTATTTGATGAATCCGTTAGGAGCACAGGTCCCATTTGCCTCATATCCCTTTATTATGTGACATCCGCTCTATGACTTTGGAGGTACCTAACATCCAGATTCGCTATGTCTACGTGAAGCCAATGCTGTTGCGGATTGAATTGCTGCCAGAGTGGCCTCTTACTCTGGTTATTGGAGATGGGAACTGGAAGACTTTTGCCCTTTGATTTTGTATCAGTTATTAGCTTCTGACTTATCGAGTCTTACCCGACCTAGGGTGGTGTGAACTACCGTTTGTACCAAAAAAAATACCAAATACAACACAGGCATCAATACCTCATAATTAATTTGTTCCTGTTGTTGAATCCCAAAAACATCACCATATAAAGGGCGTCCAGTCTGTTAAACAAACAGCAAAAGGTGGTATCAAAATGGAAAAGATGAGCAACAATGTTATTTGTGACAAGGAAAATGCCAATCAAGAGCAACTTTGTGAACCTACTTCATCAACAGGAGGTTTACCCCAACCTCCAGGATGATAACCAAAGCTAGCACCAGGAGGGATAGGAGCATTCAAACCAGGTATTTTCAGATGTGGATAAGAAGGTGGAGGGCCATATCTCTGGACAAGGTTAGTTGCTGTCAGTTCACTTGAAAGTATAAGACATGGAAAACAAATAAAATCAATATGAAATTTGATGACAGACCTGCATGTTAATAAGCCATGGGGGTGGGGCACCTTCAGGCATACCTAGACCTTCTTTGAGTTCTTGCGACAACATGCCAGGTTTCATTTCCCTCAGCTTGACCTGTCAAGTTGCAAAGAAGATCATGAAGTCATTAAAGGTCTCAAACCAGAATGGAAATGCTTTCAAAATAATGGAAGCAGAAAATCCATCTTGTGAAGAAAAATAAAGATGCCGAAGGTTTCAATATGCAAAGGAATTTCAGAAAAAGAACATATTAACATATGATAGAAGGGATTTCAGGACAATACTGAATAGATCCTTGTTACATTAAGATTTGATAAAAACTGTAAATATACTCATATGCATAAACTTTTCATGCAAAAGTTAACCTTAAGTGACTAACAGTGCAAAATCTAGAATTATGGATGAAAACTAGAAACAATTCAATTTGTTTCACACCCAATTAAGATGGTTTCATGCAAAAAATTTCAAGCAAAACCAAACCCTTCTAAGACATGCCTAAAGAGGACAAAAACCTGTGATTTTTAGCATCTATGAAGGTTTGATAAAAGTTCAAAATGTTCTTTTCAAGCATCTAATAAAATCTTGCAGTTTGCATAATATCAGGTTTTAAAGAGATTTAGAAAAGGCAATGACTCTCCAAAACTCCATATGGTGTATATAGAAAGATAATAATATTAACCACCTTTGAGCAACCATATTAGTCACCATCATGTATAACATGATTGATGTAATAAATAAGCCCAAAAAGATCTAATTGGTCACTTTCTTACTAGTCCATGGCAGACATTCTGGTCAATCTAGTCCAAGCAATCATAAGGCCAAAAAAAATTTACCAGCTCTCCTTGCAGCAGACTCAACATTCAAAAATGAGATCTATAACTCACACACCCTAAGCAAGGGAAGGTGAAATGACCTTCGACAAATTCTCACAATAATTTTACATATAAACCCATTAAGGCACAGATGGTAGTTCCTCAAAAGGGATTTTGGGCCTAAGCAGCTAGTATAATAAAAGTGGGCTTCCACAAGTCATGTGAATATATCAAAATCTAGGAAGCATAGATACTCAAATCACATGCCACATCTGTGCCGTATCCATATCAGATGTCAATGCTCATCAGATACTTCTATGATATATTACGATGCTTATGTTAAATATTCTATTTTTCAAAATTCAAAAGACCCTATGGATACTTACCTGTTACACTTAGCTCCAAAACTGAAAGGATCAATTATGTAGTCTTTTGATATTAATATTCAATTTTGAAGTATTGATTGTGATCTATGGAATTATGATTACTGATGAGCCTGCAGAAGTAATCGCTATGTTATTTTGATAACCTATATACTTTATGTATGTTCTTTTTAATAAAAATTAATGTTTTTTTATATATTTGTGTATCATGTATCCACAACGTGTCATATCCATATCCCATAACTATGCCAATGCTTCATCCATCAAAGGTAATTAGTGATAGATCCTCTGTGGCAGTGGTTGACATGGTGAAAAATGATGAGACAGAACCGATGAAGCATAAGGTGGGAATGTGAATGCGAGCTGAATGACGTTCCATTGAGGAACGATAGATTTGATAGTTTTCACAGCTTAAGATGGTGCAACAAAAAGACCAACAATATAATGTATTGATCCACGCATCTGATAATTCAAAGTTTCAACTTTTCTAAAATTGCTTCTTTAAATTAAAAAAGAAAAAGATTGCTTTACTAAGCTTAAAGGCAATTATGTAGCAGTTACATGAACTTCTAAAATACATGCCCAAATGCTAAAAGCTTACAAGACTTCTGAATCCACATTCAATTAATCACAAACACATATAATTATCAGTCAGATTTTCAGTTGGAAGGCCAATAAAGGCCTAGCTTCAATTTAAAAAAAATGATGATCAATGGATCACTAAGAGTAAAGCTAACGTGACCAAATGGTAGACACTAATCTGTACGTAGTCAAATTGCACATTTTCACAAAAGCCTTTATCGGGAATCCAGAACACAAAAGCTTCTGGTCAACAAATAGAAAACTAAACGCAATGATGTTTCCACCTGCGTAACTCAATTAATAGGGAAAAAACATTAAAAGGCCTCATGATAAGTATGCATCTAATTTGATGATGATGCGAAGATGGTACCTCAATTAGATTTGCACAGGAAAAAACAAAAAAATCAGGGTTAAGAAAAATAACTTAGCATATCATTCACCATGTCCAAGATGAATTTCATATGATGAGTGTAAATTTTATATGATGGTGCTGCATGGGATACGTAACTGCATGGGCAAGAGGGGAAAAAGAGAATTGTGGTAAATATAAAATTGGATTGGATAAAATTTACCATCCCTAACAGGTATTTGTAGAACAACAAGTTTGATGACATAAAGATCAAAGTCATCTGAATTACCATGACTTACCATGTATTCATCCCAAGTCAGTCAAATATAGTTTTAAAAAAAGTAGAAAAATCAAAAATATCAAGTGCCCTTTTTTTTCTGATTCTGATTTTATATTGGACGGGCAAAGAAATTTAGCATATAAACGAACTCTTAGATTTTACCAAGACAAGATTTTGACATGGTCAGGCTTGAGATCTGGGTCTGCGCAAGAGTTGGTTGAATTATTAAAGAATATTACTCAGCAACAACATACGTAGCTATTTATCATATATTAGGCTCAGGTATACCAAATTCTTTTTCCTCTCAAGACTAAATTTATACATAAACTCCAACACAATGGAATAACATATGGTAATGGGAAATTCATTCTTCAGGCTTGAAATACTCAAAATGAACAAGGTTGGTCATCAATTTTGGCAGTGGGCAATTCAATCTTCAGGCTTGAGTCATTTAGAAGGAACAAGATTGGTTGCAAATTTTGGTAAATATGTTAGTGCCAAGAAAGCCGACCCCATGTAGTTGGGAAAACACTTAGATGAGTTGAGTTGAGTTGTATGTTAGTGCCAAGAAAATCATCTTAAGGTTGACAACTTTCAGAATCTCATGCACATCTTCCTTGTTAAAATCATGATTTCTCCCATTTATGTTTCATACCTTTCATTGCTCTTGCTAGTTTGGGATTAAGGCTTCATTGTTGTTGTTATTTGTTGTGTCTTTCATTGCTCCCAATGTGATGCCCATAGTCATTCAAGGGCCTACTCTATCATATTATGAGATCAAGCATATTCACAGGTTAATTCATGAGTATCTGAAGGTGTCTCGGAGTGAATCTTATCGATCCGATCCTCCTATTTAGATAGACATTTATTATGATAATAAATTGATCGAGCAGTGCTAGGTATCAAAAATTCTTCTAAAAGAAAGTGAAAATATACTCTAAAGAAGCATCCAAAAAGAACATCCTAGGTTGATGCTTTTTTTTTCCTATCCAGAAACATTTTGGAGTAAACAAGGCTTCCATTATGAAGACACAAAGCATGATTGTACAAGATGCAATGTTACGGAGAGTAGGTGATATGACAGGATGAGAATTTGAGTAATAGTAGCTGTATGAAGTTATATGAATAAGAACTGTCTATGAATTTATATGAATAAGAACTGGCTTACTGCATATTTCCTGCTGAAGTTTTTTTTTTTTTTAATTACCAGAGAAAAAGAGAAGGGAGCAGGGAAAGAGAGTATGGTAGCATTTTTCAGGAACTTCTCTTCCCCAATCTTACATGAGCATTGGTTTTACAAATGAGTTTCTGATAGAACAGGTTTTTGATAATCCCACAAACATAAATTAGTATAGCTATCATCCATAAACAGAAGCTTTTCTCACTTTGAGTGACCAAACATTAGATTTCAGTTTATGTGATGGGTGGCAATAAAATATGATCTTAATCAAAAGACCAATTAAGCTATCAAAATATATGCAAAATATGGTGGACTTTAGGAATGTTAAAAACATTCCAGTTCTCCTTGCCATTACCTTGTTCAAAATATACCTAACAACCCACCCACCCCACCCCCCCAAAAAAAAAAAAAAAAAAAAATTACAACTATCTCATGTAGAAAAGGAAGCTTTTTTTGTGGGGTGGGGGGTTGCATTCACTATAAAGGGTAATATATTTTTGATAAAATATAGCAATAAAATATCGCTATACCAATGAACATTTCAAGATGAGCACTTCAGAAATTGAAATTCATTGGATTTGTAGGAAAAAAAATTGGCAGGAAGTATATGTAAACAAAAGGAAAAAGCAAGCACTTAAATAGGACTTGCAAGTCCTCATATTACCATCAACACCACAACAACAAAATCAAAGTCTTAATCCCAAACTAGCTGCAAGTCCTCTTATTCTAACAATTGAGTAATACAAAGTTTATGGTAAATACCTCAAATTCTTTGCCTTCATGGTATAGATCACCATGTGTAGTCAACTTTGGTTTTGTCTGATACTTGAAAAAGGCATCATGCAGAACCTGCAGCAAAAACCAAGATTTTAAATCTGAACAATTTCCCAAATCAAATAAGTTATCCAGCAGAAATTGTCCCCCCCCCCCCCAACCCCTGGAAAAAAAAAAAAAAAAAGAAGAATAAGAAGAATAAGAAAATCATATGAATCATAAGAGAAAAAATGCCATGCTAATAACCATTGCCATAAAACTCGAATTGAATCAACTAATCCAACCAGTGAACTAGACTCCTAACCAGACTAGATTTTTAATTGGACCAGTTGTATAATTGCCTCAGTGAAAACCAGAAGAACTGGTAGGCTTTTTTTATTAACCTGACCCGTTGTGAGCTGGTAAAACCGGACTACTTTTTTCGTGCACTTTAAAATTATTTTTTGAACTAAAAAAATTTTAATATCCATATTACTTCCTAGGAGTGTTTCCTCTTTTAGGCCTAAGAACTTTATGGATGGCTTGGATCTTTCTTATGCTTTTATNAAGCCTTTATCGGGAATCCAGAACACAAAAGCTTCTGGTCAACAAATAGAAAACTAAACGCAATGATGTTTCCATCTGTAACTCAATTAATAGGGAAAAAACATTAAAAGGCCTCATGATAAGTATGCATCTAATTTGATGATGATGCGAAGATGGTACCTCAATTAGATTTGCACAGGAAAAAACAAAAAAATCAGGGTTAAGAAAAATAACTTAGCATATCATTCACCATGTCCAAGATGAATTTCATATGATGAGTGTAAATTTTATATGATGGTGCTGCATGGGATACGTAACTGCATGGGCAAGAGGGGAAAAAGAGAATTGTGGTAAATATAAAATTGGATTGGATAAAATTTACCATCCCTAACAGGTATTTGTAGAACAACAAGTTTGATGACATAAAGATCAAAGTCATCTGAATTACCATGACTTACCATGTATTCATCGCAAGCCAGTCAAATATAGTTTTAAAAAAAGTAGAAAAATCAAAAATATCAAGTGCCCTTTTTTTTCTGATTCTGATTTTATATTGGATGGGCAAAGAAATTTAGCATATAAACGAACTCTTAGATTTTACCAAGACAAGATTTTGACATGGTCAGGCTTGAGATCTGGGTCTGTGCAAGAGTTGGTTGAATTATTAAACAATATTACTCAGCAACAACATACGTAGCTATTTATCATATATTAGGCTCAGGTATACCAAATTCTTTTTCCTCTCAAGACTAAATTTATACATAAACTCCAACACAATGGAATAACATATGGTAATGGGAAATTCATTCTTCAGGCTTGAAATACTCAAAATGAACAAGGTTGGTCATCAATTTTGGCAGTGGGCAATTCAATCTTCAGGCTTGAGTCATTTACAAGGAACAAGATTGGTTGCAAATTTTGGTAAATATGTTAGTGCCAAGAAAGCTGACCCCATGTAGTTGGGAAAACACTTAGATGAGTTGAGTTGAGTTGTATGTTAGTGCCAAGAAAATCATCTTAAGGTTGACAACTTTCAGAATCTCATGCACATCTTCCTTGTTAAAATCATGATTTCTCCCATTTATGTTTCATACCTTTCATTGCTCTTGCTAGTTTGGGATTAAGGCTTCATTGTTGTTGTTATTTGTTGTGTCTTTCATTGCTCCCAATGTGATGCTATTGCACCCATCCCCCATAGTCATTCAAGGGCCTACTCTATCATATTATGAGATCAAGCATATTCACAGGTTAATTCATGAGTTTGAAGGTGTCTCGGAGTGAATCTTATCGATCCGATCCTCCTATTTAGATAGACATTTATTATGATAATAAATTGATCGAGCAGTGCTAGGTATCAAAAATTCTTCTAAAAGAAAGTGAAAATATACTCTAAAGAAGCATCCAAAAAGAACATCCTAGGTTGATGCTTTTTTTTTCCTATCCAGAAACATTTTGGAGTAAACAAGGCTTCCATTATGAAGACACAAAGCATGATTGTACAAGATGCAATGTTCCGGAGAGTAGGTGATATGACAGGATGAGAATTTGAGTAATAGTAGCTGTATGAAGTTATATGAATAAGAACTGTCTATGAATTTATATGAATAAGAACTGGCTTACTGCATATTTCCTGCTGAAGTTTTTTTTTTTTTTTAATTACTAGAGAAAAAGAGAAGGAGAGCAGGGAAAGAGAGTATGGTAGCATTTTTCAGGAACTTCTCTTCCCCAATCTTACATGAGCATTGGTTTTACAAATGAGTTTCTGATAGAACAGGTTTTTGATAATCCCACAAACATAAATTAGTATAGCTATCATCCATAAACAGAAGCTTTTCTCACTTTGAATGACCAAACATTAGATTTCAGTTTATGTGATGGGTGGCAATAAAATATGATCTTAATCAAAAGACCAATTAAGCTATCAAAATATATGCAAAATATGGTGGACTTTAGGAATGTTAAAAACATTCCAGTTCTCCTTGCCATTACCTTGTTCAAAATATACCTAACAACCCACCCACCCCCCCCCCCAAAAAAAAAGAAAAAAAAAATTACAACTATCTCATGTAGAAAAGGAAGTTTTTTTGTGGGGTGGGGGGTTGCATTCACTATAAAGGGTAATATATTTTTGATAAAATATAGCAATAAAATATCGCTATACCAATGAACATTTCAAGATGAGCACTTCAGAAATTGAAATTCATTGGATTTGTAGGAAAAAAAATTGGCAGGAAGTATAAGTAAACAAAAGGAAAAAGCAAGCACTTAAATAGGACTTGCAAGTCCTCATATTACCATCAACACCACAACAACAAAATCAAAGTCTTAATCCCAAACTAGCTGCAAGTCCTCTTATTCTAACAATTGAGTAATACAAAGTTTATGGTAAATACCTCAAATTCTTTGCCTTCATGGTATAGATCACCATGTGTAGTCAACTTTGGTTTTGTCTGATACTTGAAAAAGGCATCATGCAGAACCTGCAGCAAAAACCAAGATTTTAAATCTGAACAATTTTCCCAAATCAAATAAGTTATCCAGCAGAAATTGTCCCCCCCCCCCCCAACCCCTGGAAAAAAGAAAAAAGAAAAAAGAAGAATAAGAAGAATAAGAAAATCATATGAATCATAAGAGAAAAAAATGCCATGCTAATAACCATTGCCATAAAACTCGAATTGAATCAACTAATCCAACCAGTGAACTAGACTCCTAACCAGACTAGATTTTTAATTGGACCAGTTGTATAATTGCCTCAGTGAAAACCAGAAGAACTGGTAGGCTTTTTTTATTAACCTGACCCGTTGTGAGCTGGTAAAACCGGACTACTTTTTTCGTGCACTTTAAAATTATTTTTTGAACTAAAAAAATTTTAATATCCATATTACTTCCTAGGAGTGTTTTCGTCTTTTAGGCCTAAGAACTTTATGGATGGCTTGGATCTTTCTTATGCTTTTATCATGCTAGTGAAATAGTGTTATTATTTTTAAAAATTTGAGATGAATTCAATGTTAGTGGATATAATATTCTATCATACTTTAAATAACTAAATTTTAAGAATTTAAATTTTAAAGTTACCAAATTAGTTGAATTTTACAAGAAAAATATCTTTATTTATCATTATTGATCATTTTTTTAGTTTAATTGCAATTTAATTATTCTTGCAATTCAACCATTAATCCACTGGTTGGACCATTGAACTACTGACCTAGTCCTTTAGCCGATGTGTAGCCCAATTCAAATAACTATGCTAATAACCATATTATATCATGCATTGTGACACCACAGGGAAGTTCGAAACTCATTGGAAAACTAGAAAGATTAAGAAACCTGGTAATCAATATCCATCTTTCCCATCTTTGGTTGCATGCGTTCACGCTGCTTCTGTTTCAGCTTCTTGCTGTCCTCTTTCTCAATATATGCCTGAAAAATGATCATGAAAAAGAATTAGGAAATAATTCACATGAAACAAATACTCAACTAAACTCAACTAAACTAAGCCTTTTCCCAACTACATGGGTTTGACTACATGAATCTGCTTCCTTCACTCTACTCTATTCAGGACTAAGTCGCCATTCAAATTACAAATAGTTATATATTTTTTAATTATTTCTGTCCATGTTAGTTTAGGTCTACCTCTACCTCTATCTTTACCATGGATTGTTAAAAGGCCACTTTTCTAACTGAAGCAACTAAAGGTCTTTATTGTATATGTCCAAACCACCATAATTGATTTTCTCTCATTTTATCTTCAATTGAGGCTACTTCTATCATTTTTCTTTTATGTTTATTTCTAATTCTATCTTTTAAAAGTTTTACTACATATCCATCTTAACATGCACATTTTTGTTATACTTAATTTATTCACATGTTGTTTCAGTATTGCCCAACACTCTGTTCCATATAACATAGCTGGCCTAATAGCGATTTTATAGTATTTTTCTTTCAATTATAAGGGATGCATCGATCATACAATACTCCCGAAGCACTCCTCCACTTAACCCATCCTGCTTTAACTCTATGATTTACATCTTCACCTATTTCACCTTCTTGTTGGATAATTGATCCCAAATACCTAAATTTTTTACTTTTTGGTATCTCTTGGCTTGCAATCTTTACTGTTTCTTCATTTGTATTTCTACTTCTACTAAAATTACATTTCATGTATTCAGTTTTAGTTCACATGAAACAAATGATTCAAAAAAAAATCTGCAGTAACATAAAGAGAGAAAGAGTCAAATCTATGGTTATTTTGAATAGTATTCAGAAAGGCCATAAGGCTACAGTAATAATCCTCAGCAAAATTTGGAACATCTTGAAAGGTTAAACAACACTAGATAGAAGCATGATTTCTGGCCATGCAATTTTAAACCTGATATTTTAGTGAAATGATTTATCTTATCACCTGTCTTATTTTTTCTATTCCTGTTGCAGCAATAAAGTCAGGAAGTTGAAAAGGCTGCTTCTCAATACCTCGTTTTCCCTGCAAACAATCGGAAGAGCACATAAAATTAGACAAACAAATGAAATATCATAGTTAATACTGTGGCTTATTCTAATTAGACCAATATAGAACCGAAATTTATGAATAGTGTAACAGCTCAAAATATTTGCACATCAAAAAGAAAATGTTTTAGTTCAACTCTGATGTATAATGACCGACTTTAACAAGCCAGGTGCATAATTTTAGCTGATATCAGGATGTCAAAAATCTAGTGTTCCTCCAATTCAGACAAATGCAGAATCTAGTCTAGACCTTAATTAATTTGCAGAGGTGGCATCATATGCATCTAACTACACCACCCCCCTATCAATATATTAAAAGAGAGACCCCTCAAAGGTCCCTTGGGAAAACACCACATCTCCTGGCTCCTTGTTTGTTACGGCTGGTTCCTGCAAGAATTACATATATGTATAAGAGGGACGAAACCTGATTGACTTTATCATCCCTCACCCCCTTATATGACCACTCTTAAAGTATATACTCCCCTCATATAAAGATGTACATCAGCATCTCCATGACATCCATGTCAGAGGGTAAGACTCACCTGTAAGAATTTTCGTTTCTGACACCAGTGTCTTGGTACAGGTACTGTATTCCGATATGCTTTCAAATAAACTAGCAGTTTTGGATCTGCAGATGTTGCATCCCATACCTTCAGAAAAGAAACAAATAAGAAAAAGATTAATCAGAAGCAGAAAATATTACAAAATCCAGTAGACACAATCTAATGCCATCACCAAAGCAACCTAACTTTTAATTGACTGCACAAATTACTGAACTCAGTACTGAAACTATGAGACTCAGTGAAATGATAACACAGACAATGCAGTTCAAATTTATTCTATGTTACTCTGTCAAAAGATTGTTGCAAAGAGATAATGAAAAAGTACATCTGCTGTTGCAGAAAGGTGATTTGACCAACAACTAGCAAAGAGCCGTTTCCAAATTATGAAAAAGGTCTTTGCAAAAGGGACCTAGTAAGACAAAGTCCAACATGGAGAGTGCTTTATCTAGAGTGCTGTAATAATAACCATTTGGGGTTGCTTCGTGTATCTTCATCCTCCTAGAATTCTTATTTAGAGAGAATGCTTACTAAAAAGTATTATTGTTTATTGAGGTGGATTAAAGCATGTCTACAGTTAGTCCATGGACAAAAATCAACATGCAAAGATGCCCTTCTAAATAATTCTAGTCACTCTGCCAGCCAAATCACCTAGCAAACTAGGGATACACATACTGATTAATAAAGCATCTCAAGCAGGCTTGTTGCCTCATTGGTCATCTACAACCTCCTGCACTCCAAGTAATATTGATGGAATCCCTTTATAAAACTAAATTAATCATAACACTGTAAGTTAATAAAAAGGTCAAATCTCAAAAGAATAATTCAACAACCATCCCTTCAAGCGCAAATAACAACAATTATAGCATCACCTAAAAGAATAAAGAACACACAGTTAGATGACTGATTCCAAGTAATAAAGGAGCTTTCAAACGAAAATGTGTGCAGTAACTTTGGCAGAGACTTTGAACCAAATAAACTGTTTTGATATCTGGAAGCAAAGAATTTTCAGATTTATCTTGAAAATCAGCTACTCTATCTTAAAAGTTGCACCAAAAAGTCCAAAAAATGTAACATAAATAATGCAAATTTTCAGAAAAGAAGGTGTTGCGAATCTATACCATCTAAACAATCATGCGAGCACAGGTTTTGTCAACTCATGTCTTCTTGCAGCAGTTTTTTTTTTTTTTTTTTTTTTTTTTTTGACTATGTAAAGAATCAGGGTTCAGCATACTTTACATAATCATAAAGCTATTTAATAAGTAAAATATAAAAATCTTCTTGTTAGAAATATGTCTTAAGGGTACCTCCACAACATCTGGCCTCGAGCATATCTGCTTCAGCTCAGCAATTTTCATTCTCGTTTGCAACTGCAAAGGGTGCAACACGTTAAGTTTTATGAAACTGAGAAAGAAACAATGAAACAGCTTAAGCAAAATTGACCTTTTTCTTTTTATTAGATAGCCCCTTCTCCTTTTGCTGACCATCCGGCTCTTCCTCTTCCGAGTCGGAATCTCCTCCTTTCTTCTTAGATGCCGCATTGGCAGCATCCTCATCTTTTTGGCACCATCCTGTAAGTAAACAAATATAAAGGGTTAAAGCAACTATTCTTCCTCAAACCATAACAAAATTTTGCACTTGAATCACATCCCCTCTCCTACCTCCGCACTAGCAGCAGAATCTTGGAAGCTGAACTTCTCAAAAACTTTCTTGAAATCTTCCAGAAAATTTTCTTCTACATCAGCCTTCTCAGGAACATACTCTACCTCAACTGATACGTCAATCTAACACGTAGAACAAATATTCGGGCATGAGAAATAAAGATTTCACAAAATAACATGAGGAAAGTATAACAACATTCCGCAGCAATTTGCCAACAACGGTTGGACCGAAATCAAGAAACCAGATCTGGATTTAAACCATTAGAAATGAAACAAGAAACCCTAATCCGTGAGAAAATACCATAACAGCACAACGGATCGATTGGTAACCGCAGAACTGATGGATGGATCGAAAAAGAGAAACCCTAACCGTCAGGATTGGATAAACCGCGCGAGAGAGAGAAAATAGAGATACCTCGGGGTTAGGATCGGTATTCTCGTTGGCCTCCTCCTGGGCTCCTCCAGCGCCTTCGCTCTCGTCGCCACCGACGTCGGTGGAGAGGGACGAAGCCTTGTTGTTCCTTTTCTGCTTCCTCCGTCGCCGGCGCCGCTCGCTCTCGCGGGCCTTCTTCTTCTCGGCCGTGACGGATCCTCCGTTGCTGAGGGGCTCCGCCTTCGGGCCGCCGCTGGGGTAGGGGATCTCCGTGGCCGTTTCGGCGGCAGTCATGGTCGCAAACGGAGGGAGCGAGACGAAAACAGAGGAGACAAGAGCGCCCCCTTCGCTCTGCTTTACCGTGGCGTCATTTGGTTTTCGATTGACTAAAATATCCTTTGTTCGACTCGGCAAGTTTTCAGCCGGGACTCGGAAATCGTAAAGCCGAACGTGCCAAGAGGCCCCCTTGTTTCGAGGTGCAGAGGGCCCGCGAGAGGTCGCGCGTTTCGCTCCTGCGCAAGGCGGTGCACCACGTTCCAATTCGATCGGAAGAACCTAGCACCCCCAATGGTCTCCTTTGTTCTCCTTTTGCCATTTAACTAAATTAAATATGCTTAAACTTTACAATTTTATAGTTACTGATCAAGCCATGTTAAGACTAACATAAGTGACTAACAAAGTCAATTCAAACAACCAAGTCAGCAGTAAGGAATCCCAGAGTCCCTCTCGGCCTGGCACGTGGCCTCATTGATGTCTGCAACCGCCATGTGGCCCATCAACCACCGGCGACCCCATGTGGCCACTATCATTTACGGTGCATGCCCGATATGACCAGGCCTATCTGCCACCTGTGATGCCATGCCTGACATGGAGATGACAGATCAAGCTACCTCTGACAAGCTCAGGGACGGTTTTGATTTATCCCTGTCAACCTTGCCGCCTATTCTCTACCAGACGATGATGTCTCGGATTCAACAACCTTCCAAAAAAGAAGGTGAGAGGGACTTTCGAACATGTATAAGAATCTTTGCTCATAACGAGAGGAGGGATCTGAACTCCAAGTTTTTTGCTAAGTCTTTTAGTCCACGATTCATCATTGTTTCCCAAGTTACTCACTTGAGCGTCGGAGGGTCCCCACCGGAGCAACCGGTCCCCGAGAACTTTCCTAAGATTCCCACTTAAGAAGGAGGTGTTTAAAGATTCCAAGCTTTGCCCTCATCGACCTTTGGATCCTCATCCTCGCCCGACGTTCGAGGAGGTGATTTGATTTGGCAACAACAGATTGGCGCGCCAGGTAAGGGGAGAAGACAAGGAAATAGAAAGCCTCAAAATAGTGAGCTGCAGACCTCAACTCCCCGGAGAAAACAAAAGAATGGTGGTGACGCGCACCCAGGAGATTTCCACCAGCCACACTGAGGGGCATCGTCAAGGGCCTGAGCAGCAGGAGACCAGTCTTCCTGCTCCTCAAGCCAACTTCCCAGCTCGCTTTCACCACCACCTCAGGATGACCGAATCACCGCCCTCACCCTACAAGTCCAGTCGCTTGTGGCGGTGGTTCATCAGCTGCAGCAACAACCAGCAGCCGCAGCAGCGCCCGGGGCCACCCTCGTCGGGTGCGGGGGCCACTTAGCCCAGTCAGCAATTCACCCATGGGAGATCTCCTCAGAGGGAGGCTCCCCATCGACGTGCCTTGCCCAGGCATCACCGCCGGAAGGCCTTTAAGAGGCCTCGGTCTCCCTCCCGCCATTCTAACGATTCCCATAAACGGCGGCCTGAAAAGGAGACTGAGTGAGGGCATCATCATCGGCATCACCCTTCCCCGTCCTCAAGATCTTCAAGGGAGGGGTCCTTCAATGGTCAGATCACTCGCCGGGCCAAACAACGGTTGGACGAATATAACCAGCGGCTGGAGGAGCTCAACTGCAAATCACTAACCAACCGGAGGTGGACTACGACAACCGCCCCCCACTATCTTGTCGTATCATGGAGGAGCCGATTTCAAACTGATTCTGTCTCCCCCAACTGGACTCCTACAATGGCACCACTGACCCCCTGGACCATCTGGAGAGCTACAAGGTCCTTATGCAAGTCCAGAGGGTGACAGACTCCCTCCTTTGCATCGCCTTTCCGGCCACCCTTCGGAAGGCTATGCGTGCTTGGTACTCCTGTTTACCGCGCACAGCATCAACTCCTTCCGATAGCTGGAGAGGGCCTTCCTGATGCACTTTGATGCATGCCGAAAGATCCCTTGGGTGGCCAATAGCTTGCTCGCCATCCGGTAGAAAAGCGGCGAGTCGATAAGGACTTCGTCGTCCGATTTAAGGAGGCTGCACTCGAAGTCTATCATCTTGATGACTCCGTGGCCACTCTGGCCTTGAAGCGAGGGCTCCGCCCCTTCCGTTTCGCCTACTCCCTTGACAAGAAGCCCCCACGTTCTTACGCCGAGTTGCTGAGCCGTGCGTAGAAGTACTTCTGCGATAACGAGGCGGACTCTTCCTGGAGAGAGGCTGATGAGGGACCCAGCAAGAAGCAGACCCGTCAAGAGCCTAGTGGAACTCGTCTCGGGAGGCCCGAGCCTCCCCGTCGACCGAACAACCGACCTTGGACTCTCGCCCCCAAAGAAGAGCACTTCATCCCTCTGCTCGCTCCGATATCCCACATCCTAATGGAGATCGATGGCAAGCCCTACCTCAAGCGTCCCGTCCACATGAAACCAGAAACCCCTTGTGATAAGAATCTCTACTATCATTTCCATCGGGATCATGGCCACGATACAGATGTAGGGAGAAATAGTCTCCGAAGCATACATATTTTTTAAAATTGATAACTATTATCATTGCGGAAATTAAAAGATTACATATTAATCTATCTAATATGCATCAAGATCATATCTTTGCCTATATATTCAGGGTCGTTTGATCTAAAATATGCATATAAAAACATCAAGATCATATCTTGATCTTCAAGATGACTAGTCACACTATTATCTTGAAGCCTGCCTTAAGATCTAGGGATCAAATCACTTACCTTAAGAACAGTAGGTAAATCCTTATTGCTCTGCAGCCGTTCAATCGTCCGGCCTCTAGTATCGTCCACGCGAAGCCCCGAATGATCAGATTTCGGGAGTGCTAGCTCGCGGAAAAATAGCTTTGCTGATCTTGAATCCCCTCACTTGAATCTTCCTCCAAGATCCACCAGGCTTCCGCTAACACCAGAATCACCAGGATTTTCTATTCTAACATTTTAGAATTACAATCCACGACAATTTAGAATTACAATCCACGACAAATCGTGTATTGTTGTTCTATTTTTTGTTCTGTGTTCTCTGGTGAGGGAATGCCCTCTATTTATAGTCTCGATTTAGCCTTGACATTTAATTCTGACATTTAAGAATCCGTCGTTTGGCAAAAGCGAAGAGACGCCGAAGGCGCGGCGCTTGGTTTAATTCCGATGTTCGAGAAAACCAAGGAGTCGCGGCGTTTGGTTTAGTTCCGTCGTTCGGAGAAAACCAAAGAGACGAGGGATAAATCCGACGTTCGGTAAATAAATGTCATGCATTAAATTCTATCTCATGAGATGAGATTTTAGCCATCTCATCATATGAGATCCATATTCGAGAGGTTTGGGTTCTGATCTGAATTTATTTGACTTAACCCACATAGATCATGGTCCAAGCCCAAATCAAATTTGGCTAGTCCTGAATCTATTTAAATTCAAATCAAGTCTAATTTCAAATCAATATTTGAAATTGACTTGTCCTTCTAATAGACTTAAACCAAATTGAATCTTATTCAATTGTACTTAACCCAATTGAGATAATTCAATCAATCAAATTGATTAATTAAATCATATACGATTCTCAATCGTTGATCAGCAAATAGATCATCCTAGGAAACTTCTATGCGTGTGACTCTCTAGGTTCGAACCTAAGCCGGTAGCATAGAAACAACTTTCTATACTAATCGATGTGCCCATCTAGCAATGGAACCCGACGTCCGGATAGGTCGAAGAGTTGCCGAGCAAACTCCAAGAACCCTAAGAAACAGTTACCGTATAATTCATCCTCTTGACCACAAATGCTAAGGATGGCTTAAGAGCCTGTCAACTCTAAATAGCAAATCCATAAAGTGATTTCAACTTTAGTGATCATGTGACTTTCACATGAAGTGCCTTGGCCAAGGTCTTGCTAAATTGAAACACAAGCATTTCTCCTTTTAATGGGATAGGTCAAATTCCATCTTGATCCACAACTGACTACCACAAGTACTTGACTGCACCCAGTAACCTTTCGTAGCTGGATTAGAAATCCAGGTGGTCCGGCACCTAAGTACAATGAGTTGCTTGTAAGCCACTGGTTGTGATCTTCAGGTCTGAAGGATACTTATACCTATATCTTCTCGGATTAACTCTTGACAGCAGAGTATCCGGAAATGAGTCACGTTCGGTGAAATGTACTCCTACACTTTCACCTGTATGTCATACCAGTGTCTCTACACTCCTTGGTTAAGAGGATAACCAACAAATATGATATACAACGTCCTATAATTGATAGTACTATGGCCCTGTCATAGTATATCATTTGGTCGCGAACTCTTTTAAGGACCTTCTAAGATAAATCCTCCTTTATCGTGAGGAAGATCCTAAGGGCTTCATTACTTTCAGGAGTATTAAGAAGATGTTCTTGTAATGAATAAACTGCCAAATAACTTTTATTAATATATCAATTTATATACAATTTACATCAGCACAATCATCAAATGATTGGCTTTAGGATACAATTCCCAACAAACTCCCACTTAGCCTAAAGCCACTCATTACAGTATCTAATACCCATCTTCAACTTATAGTTGTCAAACTCCTTGATGCTGAGTGCTTTAGTAAATGGGTCACCTAGGTTTTCCTTTCCATCAATCTTCTGAAGATTTATGTCACCTCGGTCTACTATCTCTCGAATAAGATGAAACCGGCGCAGTATGTGCTTGGTGCGCTGATGTGCTCGTGGTTCCTTTGCTTGAGCTATGGCACCAGTGCTGTCACTGTATAACAGGACTGGTTCATCTATGGAAGGTGTCACTCCAAGCTCGGAGATGAACTTTCGCAGCCACACAGCTTTTTCGCAGCATCTGATGCAGCGATGTACTCTGCCTCGCACACCGAATCTGCCACTGTATGTTGCTTGGAACTTTTCCAGCAAACAGCTCCACCATTTAGGATAAACACGAAACCCGATACACTTTTGCTATCATCATGATCTGATTGAAAACTGGAATCAGTATATCCAACAAGTTTCAAATCAGACTCTCCATAGACTAACCACTGGTCCTTAGTATTTCTCAAATACTTAAGGATTGTCTTAACAACTTGCCAGTGTTTTTCTCCTGGATCAGATTGGTATCTACTCACTACTCCTAGTGAGTATGCCACATCTGGTCTTGTACATGTCATGGTGTACATAATCGATCCTACTGCCGAAGCATATGGAATTCGACTCATACGTTCTCTTTCATTAGGAGTTGTCGGACAATCCTTCTTAGAAAGATGAATTCCATGGCCTATCGGAAGATAGCCTTTCTTGGAATTCTCCATGCTAAACCTCTTTAGCACTGTGTCAATGTACGTAGATTGGGATAAACCTAGCATCCTCTTAGATCTATCTCTATAGATCTTCATCCCTAGGATGTATGATGCTTCTCCCAGATCTTTCATGGAGAATTGTGATGATAACCATGTCTTTATTCCTTGTAATGCAGGGATATCATTCCCGATTAAGAGAATATCATCCACATATAATACAAGAAATACAATAACAGAATCGTTAGCCCATTTATAAATGCAAGGTTCTTCTTTATTCTTAATAAAGCCATAAGATTTGATCACTTTATCAAATCGTATGTTCCAACTCCTTGATGCTTGCTTAAGTCCATAAATAGACTTCTGTAGCCTGCACACTTTAGACTCGTCTTCAGATATAAAACCTTCAGGCTGTATCATATACACCTGTTCTTCTAAATCACCATTTAGAAAAGCGGTTTTAACATCCATCTGCCAAATCTCATAATCGAAGTGTGCTGCTATAGCTAGCATAATCCGAATGGATTTCAGCATTGCCACAGGAGAAAACGTTTCGTCATAGTCAATACCATAACGTTGACGATACCCCTTGGCAACCAGACGTGCTTTATAGGTCTCTACCTTTCCGTCTGCGCCTCTTTTCCTCTTGAAAACCCATTTACACCCTATGGGTTTTATCCCTTCGGGTGGGTCAACTAATGTCCATACATTATTGTCCTTCATGGAATCAAGTTCGGATTTCATGGCATCAAGCCATTTATTAGAGTCAGTCCTTTGCATAGCATCCATATAGGTGATCGGATCCTCGTTGTTCTCATCGAGTTCAACAGGATCATCGTTCTGGACCAAGAAACCCAAGTATCTGTCCGGTTGATGTGGTACTCTACCAGATCGCCTTAATGGTGCATCTAAAATGGGTTTTGAGTTTGATCTAATCAACTCAGATTCTAGGGGTTCACTGGTTTGTGTTGTTCCTTCTACTTGATGAACTTCCTCAAGTTCAACATTAGAGCTATTTGTTCCTTCACTAAGGAACTCCTTTTCAAGAAAAACTGCTCTATTACTAATGAACAACTTTTGTTCTTCAGTATTGTAGAAGTAATATCCTTTTGTTTCTTTCGGATAGCCGATGAAAAAATATTTGTCAGATTTGGGTTCAAGTTTGTCTGATTTTGCACGTTTCACATAAGCCGGACACCCCCAGACTCTCAGATAGGTAATAACCGGTTTATGTCCATACCACATCTCATGTGGAGTTTTAGAAACAGACTTACTTGGAACCTTATTAAGAATATGACAAGCTGATTCTAATGCGTATCCCCAAAATGATATTGGCAAGCTTGCAAAACCCATCATGGACCGAACCATGTCTAACAGAGTTCGATTCCTTCTTTCCGACACACCGTTATGTTGCGGTGTTCCAGGAGGAGTCCATTGGGAGAGAATCCCATTCTCCTTTAAATATGTCACAAATTCATTGGAAAGGTATTCGCCTCCTCGATCTGATCGAAGGGTCTTAATACATTTTCCTGTTTGTTTTTCTACTTCTTTATGATATAGTTTGAACATTTCAAACGATTCAGATTTATGTCGCATAAGATAGACATAACCGAACCTAGAAAGGTCGTCTGTAAATGTAATGAAGTAGTAGTATCCACCTTTGGCACAAGTGCTCATTGGTCCACATACATCAGTATGTACTAGACCCAATAGCTCTTTGGCTCTTTCACCTTTTCCAGTAAAAGATGACTTGGTCATTTTACCAAGAAGACATGATTCACAGGTAGTTAATGATTCACAATCATCAACTCGAAGGATGCCCTCCTGAGTTAACCTGTTTAATCTGTTCTTGTTGATATGACCCAGCCGATGGTGCCAAAGATAAATATCTGTGACATCAGTTGTTCTAGGGCGCTTACTTGATTGGTACACTACATTCACAGGCTGTGATAATATATAAATGCCATTAGATAAATGCCCAGTCATTACAGTGACTCCATTCATAATGATATTCAAAGTAACATCCTTTATTGAAATTTCATAATTATTTTTGGCCAGAAGGCCTACAGAAATTACGTTCAATAAGAACGTTGGGCAAAAATGACAATCATTTAGTATAATGACATTTCTATTGAAAACTATTTCAAGAACTCCTAATGCCAGTACTGGAACTAATCTTCCATCGCCGACATTTAGGAATCTTTCATTGTCCTCAAATCTTCTGGTGACCTGTAGTCCCTGCAATGAATTGCAAATGTTAAAAGGACTCCCGGTATCCAATACCCAGGTCTGATTATCATATATAGAAAAATTACAAGGTGTTATCATATAAATACCTTGTTGAGCAACATCTTGCTCCTTTTTCTTCTTTGGCCTGTTTGGATCAAGTGTGGCAATGTAAAGAGGACAGTTCCTCTTCCAGTGCCCTTGCATCTTGCAGTGAAAGCATTCAGCTTGACTTTTATCAACTTTCTTCTTCTGCATCTGACCCCTTATAGATGTCCTAGCATGTTGCACCCTTTTATTATTCTTTTTCTTCTTCCCTTTCCCAAAGGGTTTACGCCCTACCTTAGATCCTTCAACCACATTAACCAAACCCTTAGAGAGCTGGTTATCCTTCTCAAAGTTCTGTAACAACCCCAACAAACCGTGGTAGTTGACTGCAGGCTTTGTCATTCGAAAATGAGTAAGGAAAGGTCGGAAGGATGGAGGCAAGGAATTCAGGATCGCATCTTTTCCCAACTGCTCATGTAAGGGAAAGCCGAGCTTGCTTAGGAGTTCTATCTTCTCGATCATGTACAATACATGATCAGTGACAGGAGATCCATCTCTCATTCGAGCATTGAAAATAGCACAACTAGTCTTGTGCCTTTCAACATCGTCGGGTGTGCCGAAAGATTCATTCAACGCTTGAATGATTTCTTCTGGCTGAGCATTCTCGAACCGGCGACCGAATTCATCGTTCATTGCTGCTAACATGATACAACGCACGCTAGTTCTATCATTGAGCCACTTCTGATAAGTGTCTCTCTCAGAACTTTGGGTGTTTGCATCAGGTATCTTTGGTGCAGGATTATTCAGAATATATAGAATCCTCTCATGCTCAAGGACGATCTTAAGTTTTCTGAACCAGCTATTGAAATTGGAACCATTCAATTTGTCACTATCCAATAGGGACCTTAATGATAAATTAGTGGCCATGTTCTGCATAAGGAAAAACTAAAGTTTATTAGTATATAAATTGATTCAGTCTAAAGACTTGGACTTTAGTCTAAAGATTCTCCCACTATTTTGTTCAAATTGGCAGCCTCTACACCCCAATTCGAAGAATTATTCTTAATTCTTTAGCGGGCACTAAGATCTACATAAACTACATACAGGCCCAAGTGAAGCTTGGCTAACCCATATGCATCTAAGAGTAGGTTCAAAACCAATTGTTTCCCCAAACAATTCTTAGTGTTCAGTTTTGCCCCATGTACCTCTTCAGCAGGCATGAAGTGCCTCCACTGAAAGTTCTGGTTAGGTCCAACCATTAAATGATATAATCAGTGTAACCTATCAATAGACAACCAAGCCCGAGTGAAGCTCGGCTCACCTGACTGTTTATTTAATAGTTACGCTGACTTATCATATAATGAATGATAATTCCGATGGTTGACAAGCACCAGGCATGGAGTGCCTCCAATGATTATCAAGACATCGGACTCATTATCACCCACCTTAATGGGAGGCTATGATCTAGTTATCATATAACTATTTCATTTTAAGGACCTAATAATTTTAGAGGATTTTAATAATATGAAGATAAATTGACTAATCAAGTTCTCCCACTGAATCTATGAAATCGGTAGAATGAAACAAGATTAAGTCAGGTTAAGTGGCACCTAAATCAGTCATACTGATATCCTTACAGGCATGGGTCAACCCGAATCAGGTAAATGATCTGAATCATAAATGGTTCACCACAATGACCAGGTGAGAGAGATCGATGGGAGGGATATGCCATTAACTCGTTAAAGACGCATCAATACGAGTAGCTCCCAATTAAAAACCATTCGATCGTTGATCCTAGAGCAACTTGCCATCCCACCTTGACATCATATGGTTAACCAATTCTGATTTGACCATCTAATAGATTCATGCTCAACCACGGAGCCTAATCTACTTCCATTTGGTTTAATCAAAGAGAAGGACTTGATCAACTACAACTATTGTTTGATTTAGAGCATTCTTAACCTAATCTAATTAGATTTGAACAAATACTCTTTTAGTCCAGTTGATTTAAACCTTAGAGTCTAACCCTTTATGGACCCGATTTAGCTAACCCAAATGATTAAATATATTTCATGTTAACATGTCATATATTTCAATCAAGCATAATGTTACTACTCATAATTCCTATATTTAGATCATATCTAAAAAAAATTATGAACTAATATTTGACATTCAAATAAAACTCTCATAAATATTTGTATGTTTTATAACATAGACATCATGCCATCATATATCATATCTATGTTTTTATACTAAACATGCAAATATTATGGTTTTATACAACATCAATATGTATCAAATATAAAATATCTTTTGAGTGTGTGTAATCTATGTTTTGATGCCAAAGCACAATTTAAATTTTCTTTAAACAAAGCATCAACGATAAAACAATCGCACGGCAATATGTCACAGAATACCTCATTGAATGGGTAATTCGGATTTTCAATCCACCTGTGACCATATGGCCTTGTGATAAGTTTTAGCCATAATTACACAATTAATGAGAATATTAATTTACATGCAATAAATTAGATCATTAACGAAACCATGGCTCTGATACCATTTGTAGGGAGAAATAGTCTCCGAGGCATGCATATTTTTAAAAATTGATAACTATTATCATTGCGGAAATTAAAAGATTACATATTAATCTATCTAATATGCATCAAGATCATATCTTTGCCTATATATTCAGGGTCGTTTGATCTAAAATATGCATATAAAAACATCAAGATCATATCTTGATCTTCAAGATGACTAGTCACACTATTATCTTGAAGCCTGCCTTAAGATCTAGGGATCAAATCACTTACCTTAAGAACAGTAGGTAAATCCTTATTGCTCTGCAGCCGTTCAATCGTCCGGCCTCTAGTATCGTCCACGCGAAGCCCCGAATGATCAGATTTCCGGGAGTGCTAGCTCGCGAAAAATAGCTTTGCTGCTCTTGCTGATCTTGAATCTCACTTGAATCTTCCTCCAAGATCCACCAGGCTTCCGCTAACACCAGAATCACCAGGATTTTCTATTCTAACATTTTAGAATTACAATCCACGACAATTTAGAATTACAATCCACGACAAATCGTGTATTGTTGTTCTATTTTTTGTTCTGTGTTCTCTGGTGAGGGAATGCCCTCTATTTATAGTCTCGATTTAGCCTTGACATTTAATTCTGACATTTAAGAATCCGTCGTTTGGCAAAAGCGAAGAGACGCCGAAGGCGCGGCGCTTGGTTTAATTCCGATGTTCGAGAAAACCAAGGAGTCGCGGCGTTTGGTTTAGTTCCGTCGTTCGGAGAAAACCAAAGAGACGAGGGATAAATCCGACGTTCGGTAAATAAATGTCATGCATTAAATTCTATCTCATGAGATGAGATTTTAGCCATCTCATCATATGAGATCCATATTCGAGAGGTTTGGGTTCTGATCTGAATTTATTTGACTTAACCCACATAGATCATGGTCCAAGCCCAAATCAAATTTGGCTAGTCCTGAATCTATTTAAATTCAAATCAAGTCTAATTTCAAATCAATATTTGAAATTGACTTGTCCTTCTAATAGACTTAAACCAAATTGAATCTTATTCAATTGTACTTAACCCAATTGAGATAATTCAATCAATCAAATTGATTAATTAAATCATATACGATTCTCAATCGTTGATCAGCAAATAGATCATCCTAGGAAACTTCTATGCGTGTGACTCTCTAGGTTCGAACCTAAGCCGGTAGCATAGAAACAACTTTCTATACTAATCGATGTGCCCATCTAGCAATGGAACCCGACGTCCGGATAGGTCGAAGAGTTGCCGAGCAAACTCCAAGAACCCTAAGAAACAGTTACCGTATAATTCATCCTCTTGACCACAAATGCTAAGGATGGCTTAAGAGCCTGTCAACTCTAAATAGCAAATCCATAAAGTGATTTCAACTTTAGTGATCATGTGACTTTCACATGAAGTGCCTTGGCCAAGGTCTTGCTAAATTGAAACACAAGCATTTCTCCTTTTAATGGGATAGGTCAAATTCCATCTTGATCCACAACTGACTACCACAAGTACTTGACTGCACCCAGTAACCTTTCGTAGCTGGATTAGAAATCCAGGTGGTCCGGCACCTAAGTACAATGAGTTGCTTGTAAGCCACTGGTTGTGATCTTCAGGTCTGAAGGATACTTATACCTATATCTTCTCGGATTAACTCTTGACAGCAGAGTATCGGAAATGAGTCACGTTCGGTGAAATGTACTCCTACACTTTCACCTGTATGTCATACCAGTGTCTCTACACTCCTTGGTTAAGAGGATAACCAACAAATATGATATACAACGTCCTATAATTGATAGTACTATGGCCCTGTCATAGTATATCATTTGGTCGCGAACTCTTTTAAGGACCTTCTAAGATAAATCCTCCTTTATCGTGAGGAAGATCCTAAAGGCTTCATTACTTTCAGGAGTATTAAGAAGATGTTCTTGTAATGAATAAACTGCCAAATAACTTTTATTAATATATCAATTTATATACAATTTACATCAGCACAATCATCAAATGATTGGCTTTAGGATACAATTCCCAACAACAGAGGACTGTCATCAACTAAAGAAGGTTATCAAGGACCTCATTCAACAGGATTATCTGGGAAAGTTTGTCCATGGGGGGAATCCGGCTACACCAGTCCTGTCAGCACCTCCGCCTACCCAGGCCAAAGTCGACGATGCCCCAATTGAGAAGACAGTGGCTATGATTTTCTAGGGGCAGGCGGTACTACCAAGAGGCCACGGGGGGGTGAGGGAGTTGATATTGTAATCCCCTTCTCTAAAGGGGACTTAGAGGGGGTAGGCAATCCTAATGATGACAGTGTCGTTGTGTCTATGACGATTATGAAGCACCATGTAAAAAGAATCCTTGTTGACAATGGAAGTTTCGTAGACATTCTCGCTTACGATGCCTTGTTCGGATGAGCTTGTCCCTCAATTCTCTTCGACATGTGTCTATACCTCTAATGGGCTTTATCGGAGATTCCGTGAAGGTAGAGGGAGAAATCACTCTCCCAGTCACGGCTGAGACACTACCATGCCAAAGCACGGTCTTCATGAAGTTCCTGGTTGTCCAAATTCCTTTAGCCCACAATGCCATCCTCGGATGATTCGGCTTGAACCTCTTGGATGCCATCATCTCCACCAAGAGGCTGCTTGTAAGGTCCCCACCAGCAGAGGAGTTGGGGAGATGCGCGGGGAGAGAAACCCGATGACACTCTGTTACCATACGGCCCCCAGCCCTCAGACTACAGTTGCTCCACCAATGCCAAAGTTGCTGAACCCCAAAGAATCAGAAAGAAGGGGAGAGCCGGTCAAGCACATATTGACCTTACCGCTGGGGGAGGATCCGATAAGGATGGTCCAAGTCGGGGTGCTTCTCTTCTTGTGGAGGCAAGGGACCAACTTCTCACCTTCTTATGAGCCAACTCGGATATCTTTGCCCGGTCACCATCGGATATGCCAGGTATACTACCGAAGGTGATCACTCATAAGCTCAGCATCAACCTGCAGTGTCAGCTAGTCCAATAGAAGAAGAGAAGCTTCGCCTTCGAGCATCAAAGGACCATTAACGAGAAAGTCCGCAAATTAATTGCCATTGGCCACATCCGGGAGGCGCATTATCCGGACTGGCTGACCAACATAGTGATGGTCCGTAAGGCCAATGAAAGCTAGATGATGTGTGTCGATTTCAACGACCTCAACAAGGCATGCCATAAAGACAGCTTCCTGCTGCCCAAAATCGACCAATTTGTGGACGCCACGTCCGGCCATGAGACCCTCAGTTTCATGAATGCCTTCTCGGGGTATAATCAGATAAAGATGGATCCTACGGATGAGAAGGCCACTTCCTTCGTGACCGAGAAGGGTGTCTACTGCTACAAGATGATGCCCTTCGGCCTAAAGAATGCAGAGGATACATATCAAAGGCCGATGAATGAAGTCTTCAAGGATCAAATCGACCGCAACATAGAGGTGTATATGGACGACATGCTTACCAAAAGCATCTGCACCGACGACCATGTCGCTGACCTGGCAAAGACTTTTGGTAACCTTCACCGCTACCAAATGAGACTGAACCCACAAAAATATGCCTTCGGAGTCACTGTGGGCAAGTTTCTGGGTTTTATGGTGACACAGCGGAGAATTGAAGCTAATCCGAAGAAGATCAACGCCATCATCAACATGAGGCCGCCGACTAATAAGAAGGAAGTGCAGCGGCTTACCGAGAGAGTAGCAGCCCTAAGCCGCTTCCTATCGAGGTTGGTAGAAAGGTGCCTGCCCTTCTTCAAAGCCCTGCGTAAAGTCAAAGACTTTGAGTGGACAGAGGAGTGCCAGAGATCCTTCAAAGGATTGAAGGAGTTCCTATTGACCCCGCCGCTATTGTCCAAGCCGAGAGAGGGGAGGAACTCTTTCTCTACCTTGCGGCATCTCCTGAGGTGGTCAGCTTTGTGCTCGTTCATGTTGATGCCTACGGAATGCAGAAGCCCATCTACTACACCATCAAATTGCTTCATGATACGGAGACCAAGTATTCCAAAACTAAAAAATTTATTTTTGCTCTGATCATCTTCGCTCGGCGTCTTAGGCCTTACTTCCAAGCCCACTCGATCATAGTTGCTTACAGACCAACCACTAAGGGCTATTTTATCTCGTCCTAACACCTTTGATCGGTTGGCCAAGTGGGCGGTCAAGCTAGGGGACTTGGTCCTCAGGCGGGTGGAGATCTCAAAACCAATGGAGGGGGCAAACTATAGCCAAACTGGAAAGGGCCCTACCGAGTTACCGAAGCCCTCAATTGCAGAGTGTACCAGATCGAAGAACTGGATGGGAAGCCACTCCCTCACACCTGGAATGTGGACAACCTCCGTCAGTACTATCAGTAATGTATACAACTAATCGATAAAATTTGAGCATCTCATTCTTTCGACTAACAAAGATATGTTTGAGCATCTTTCTCTCTCAGCGCCGAAGACCGACTTCAGCGTTGGCACCCAAAGACTGACCCAACATCGCCAATCCAAGGACCGACCCAGCATCGACACCCAAAGACCGACCCAACATCGGAGCCAAAGACCGACTCCAGCGTCGACACTCAAAGATTGACCAAGGTCGGCTCCAAATATTGGCTTCAGGCCAGCACCAAAGATCGACTCCAGCGCTGGCACTCAAAGACCGACCCAGGTTGGCTCCAAAACCGGCTCTAGGCCGGCACCAAAGACCGACTCCAGCGCCGGCACTCAAAGACTGACCCAGGTCGGCTCCAAACACCTTCTCCAGGCCGGCATCAAAGACCGACTCCAGCGCCGACACTCAAAGATCGACCCGAGTCGGCTCCAAAGATCGCCTCTAGGCTGGTACCAAAGACCAACTATCGGCGTTGGTCAAAGACCGATGATAGGTCGGCACCAAAGACCAACTATCCGTGTTGGCACAAGGACTGACACCGAAGTCGGCATGAAGATGGACCTACTGCAAAGTCCACATCTGAGGCTGACTCCAAGGTCAACTCCGAAGTCCAACTTCAGAGTCGGCCCCAATGCCTGCCTCGAATTCACTTCGATATCGGCCTTACCGGGAGCCAGATGATCCCATCACGGATTTTCACAGGCGTAAGATAAGGAACATGCTACAAAAGCTAAGTACTCAAGGACTCAAAGAATGTTCATTTTCATTACTTATCAAAAGAGTTTACAAAAATGCCGACTCAAGTCGGACTTTGATACAAGGGTAGGAGATGGACAAAAAAGGAATACAAGGAGAAAAGGCCCTCAAGCATCGGTTAGTGCTAGCCCATCGTGAGCCGATCTCTGCGCCATAGGCAGCACCTCCGGCTCCTCATCATCGTCGGGCTCGAGGTCATTAAGGCCCGTAATGCCAAAGACCCTTGCCACCTTCTCCTTGCATTCCCGGAAGCCTTGGAGGTAGACTTCAACCGAGGCCTCCGCCACATCATCCAAGAAGGCTTCAGAGTTTTGGTAGCGTCCTATGCCTTCTTGGCCGCTGCCTTCTCGGCCGCTGCGACCTTCTCCTCGGCAGCCCACATCGCCGCCTCCATCTCCGATGCCCTTTGGAGGGCCTCAAGCTTGTCCGCCATGGCGTCAGCCGCCCTGGCGTTGGCCATGTGGGCGATCTCCTCGATGTTCTCCACCCGCTCCTTGGCCCCCCTCACCTGCAGGGTAACGGTATAGAGCCAAAGCTGATGCGAGGTCAGCTCCGCCTCTGTCTCCTTCAGCTTTGCCTCAGTGGAATGGGCGCACTCGAGTTCGGTCGTCGCTTGTGCTTGGCCTCCTCGACCTCCTCTGCCCACTCGGCCCAAGCCATCTCCAGTGCCTTCTCAATCTCCTCTACCAGCTCGGCCCGAGCCATCTCCAGTACCTTCTCGGCCCACTTGGCCTAGGCTCGAGCATCGATGGCCTCCTGTCGGGTGCATCGGAGAACCCCGTCACCCTGAAGGGTGACGTCCCTCGCAGTGACCATGGAGTTTACCGTTTGCACAGGGAAACCTCCGTCAGCATAAAGCAAAGCAAGCAAAATTTCATAAGGAAAGGAAGACACTTACCAAAAGCAGGGCCGCAAGGGCGTCGTGGAAGAAGGCAGAGGCCCCTTTGCGGTGAAGCTCCCCCTGAAACTTCGGTAGGCAAACCCAGGCCATTAGCTGCTCTGCTAAGAGGCCGTGGTTCATCAGTGATAGCCAAAAGGGTATCGCCTAGAGTCCTCCTCCCTCTGCGGCCTCGGCCAACTCCAAGGTTGCGGGGGTCGCGCCGGAGGCCGACGACATCCCTTTGCTGATGGCTCTGTAGTCTCCGGGCACTCCTCGCCCACGGGCGGGCCTCCGCTTGGTGGGCCCCCGTCCAGGGCCACCTTGGCCGCCGAGCGAACCGGCCCCATGCCCGAGGTGATCGGCTTCGCAGGCGATGGGACCACTCCGACCCTCGGCTCCTCGGGGGCGACTTGATAGTGAGATCGATCAGTATGGCGGCCCTCTAACTCGTCCGAGGCCCGTTGAAGGGAGGGATCGGTGATTGAGAATGAGTTCTCTTCCTTGACCCCTCTGCATCGCTGGTGGCCCTCTTCCTCTTGGCCACCACCTTCTTCATGGCATCGGTCAGTGTCCTCATATTTGCACATGCCAGAGGTTAATTAGTAAAAAAAGGGGGAGAAAATCTTCACGGCTGCTCACCGTCGCTCGGGGCAATACCCGCAAGCCGGAGGTTCTCCTCCGATAGAGTTCTCGGCAGCACGGGACCATGGAGGTCAGCAGCTGCTCGAACACCTCCCGGTCTCCTAGGACCATCGACAGGTTATTGTTGGGCTCTAGGTTTGGGTCCCCCAATCTGACCTCACCCCCTCGAGATGCGCAAAGAAAAATTGGGTCTTTCATCCTTTAACGGACATAGGGAGACCTAGTTTGATGGCTCGGCTGGGCCTGGGTGCGAACAACCACCAGCCAGCTTGTGGGCGGAGGACATAGAGGATGTAGAACAAGGAGATCCTACCCTCTATGCCCTGTAAGCGACACAGCACTAGAAATGCACAGATGGTCCGAATGAAGTTCGAAACCACTAAGGCATCCCTGTGGAGGAGGTTGACTATGAGAGGGTGGAGAGGAAGCCGGAGACCCACCTTGAGGAACACCTCATACAAGGTGACTCTCCCAGATCGAGAAGAAGTCATCCTATCATCGGGTCGAGGGCGGATAACCGGATGTCCTCAGGTATCTTATAGGCTATCCTAAGAGAGGCTAGGTCTGCAGGAGGGATGGTAGAGGCGGTCCCCTCCGAGGATGCCCTCCTAATCCTAAGCGGAGAAGCTACAGTGGCCGAACGATCCCTGACACGGATCCTACCGGCAGCCCGCAGCTGTAATAAGGGACCTGATCATCTGAAGAAGAAGAAGAGGATGACCATGGGGGTGTTGGGGATGGAGAAACCCGTAGCTGTGCTGAGGAAAGGGAAGCATGATCCTCAGAAGGAGGGAAGAGGACCATGAGGGTGATGAAGCTATAAAGGGGAGCAAAGAGAAGTTGGGAGGACTGACCTGAACAAAGGAAAAAGAACGGCAAGGTCCAAGAAAGAAAGACTCGGATGAGGCTCAAGCTCAGGGGAAGAGGAAGGAGATCTCAGAGGTGCGAGGAGCCAGGTTCAGGGACCCTCCTTTTATGCCTCCTTTTTGAATTGTCCCGTCTGGCTCGACTTGCCATGTGCACACCTACCATTGGAAGAGACGCTTCGGCAACCACCAGGCACGCGGGATGCGAGATCTATGGCCAATGATGGGACATTGGTAATGTCATCTTAATGATGGCGATTACCTTTCCACTGGTTCCAAAGGGTTTTCCCCAGTTTCGAGGAGGATCCCCCTCATCTGATGGTGAAGATTGACAGAGCCCCGTACTCTCGACATTAAAGAGCCGTCGTCCCCCCCCCCCGGAAGACATGTGCCCCTTTCAGCCACTAATGGCGCAGTGAGATCAGCCATCGAGTGATCTTATGCCCCTTTCACTGGGTGAGGGATGCGCCCGCACCATCTTAGGGATGGAGGGGCATATGATGTAGCTGATCAAGCCACGTTAAAGCTAATGAACCAAGTGACTGACAGAGCCAGGCTTGGATAGACCAGGTTGGCAGCAAGGGACCCCAGGGTCCCCCTTGGCCTTAGCACCAAGGGACTCTGGGGTCCCCCTCGGCCTCGGCACCTGACCTCCATGTGGCCTAGTAGATGTCTGCAACTGCCACGTGGCTCACCAACCTCCTGTGACCCCACATGGCCACTATCAGTTACAGTGCACGTCCAACATGACCAGACCCACCTGTCACCTGTGGCGCCGCATCTGATATGAAGATAGCATACCAGGCTACTTCTGACAAGTTAGGGACGGTTGCGACTTATCCTTGTCGGCCTTGCCGCTATGACGTTTCGGATTCAACAACCTTCCAAAAAAGAAGGTGAAAGGGACTTCCGAATAGGTATAAGAACCTTCGCTCATAACGAGAGGAGGGATCTGAACTCCAAGTTTTTGGCTAAGTCTTTTAGTCCACGATTTATCACTGTTTTCCAAGTTACTCATTTGAGCATCGAAGGATCCCTACCAGAGCAACCGGTCCCAAAAGACTTTCTTACATGATTTCCGCCTAAAGAGGAGGTGTTTGAAGATTCCAAGCTTTGCCCTCATCGACCTTTGGATTCTCATCCTCGCTTCGAGGAGGTGATTTGGCAACAATAGTTACTACTTAAAAGAGTATTTGGTAGCAGATAATCTATCCAATTATCGGTAATTTAAATGAAATTCATCAGATAACTATATTTGGTATGTTTTGAATGGTAATATATCTTGTGGAGATAATCTAGATTACCTTAGAAAAATGTTGTTATCCATATTATCATATATATGGTAATATGATAAATTATTTTTTTGATAAATTGCTCTTTCTTTCTTTGATCGCTCTGTACTTGCATCCTTCTCTATGGATCTAGCTAAAACCTCCATGTCGAAGGTCCCGAGAGGAGTCAGGTTGCGCCGCCCAACGGCCTCATGGCCATCTCCAAACGCTGTGAAACTTCTTTGATCGGTGGCCTCGAGCATCCTCATCGATCATTTCGAATATATTTATAAATATATATATTTTAAAATATTATTATTTATAAATATAATTTTTTAATCATATATAATAATATAATAAATTTAATTTACAGATATCTTGAGAATTTGATATTATATTACTGATAATCTGTTTGTCATATAAAATACAGTAATCAATATTATTGTTGCATTACTTGTGTATACCAAAGACAATAATCAATATTATGATGATCTATTAAATGGTAATATGGTAATCCACATTACCTTTAAGATAACCAGCAAGTTTCTTCCTAAAAATAGGCTTGTTCCCATTATTACCTCGCATGACTTTCCATCTTTGCCGTTTCTCCTCCGATCTAACAATTGCTTTGATTATCCAGCAATTGCATAAGAAATTGCTTTGGGTTTTTTTTTTCCTCATTTTTCTCTAATTAATAACCATAAATCTTACGCTGTTCCCATCCTTTCATCTTCCTCAGCGTATTTCAGCTCCTTCCCAAGGAAGAAAAGAGCAGCTTATTGGATCTGCACCTTTCCATCTTTCCATCTTCTTCTTCTGCTATGACGAGTCACAGTGCCAAGCGTGGATGGAGCTCAACGATGGGAAAGGAAGTTGAAGATTGACTGCAGCCATCTGTTCGATGAATTGCTCAAAAGAGATTTTACCAGTAAGGAAGAAAGAGAAAAATAGGTGCAGGCCACCTATTTGATGACTCGTTTGTGAGTGGCAAGAAGATGCCAGCTATGAACAGTCACAGCATGGAGCGTGGATGGAACTCAATGATGAGGAGGGAAGGGGATGATATCTGTTCGATGAATTGCTCAAGAGAGATTTGGCCAATGAGGAAAAAAGAGGAAAATAGGTGCACGTCATCCGTTTCATAAATCGCTCGAGAGTTCTAGAATCAATTTCTTGAAAGACATCACTTCTTGAAATGAGATTTTATCAGTGTGCTCCCAATCAGGGACATCGAGGTACCATAGGTTGGTTCACTGTTATCTTTAGATGACTTTAATTTTTTTTTTTAAGATAATGTGGATTGAAAAAGAAAATTTGAGTAAATATTTTTATGTTGATTAAGGTGTAGGTAATGATTCTAAGGTGCTGAGTCTAAAAGGTCTGTCTGATTCATTGGTGGCACAATAGGTAGGGTAGATTAAGTGTGTCTTTTTATTTATGTGATTTTTCTTTCATCATTATAATTTTCATATAAGGCATGGAAAGGCCTGTTGAGCCATTATCTTTGTGAGAAAAAGAAAAAAACAGCTCTGTTATTTGATAATTGCGATTTGATTAATGGACCGTATGTCCCCTTTTTTGGCTAATTTGGCTCGTTTGGTGGGCTCCAAAAGATCCATGTGATGACTTATGGGATTTAGTAAGAATTAGCTCATAGAATTTTGAGAAAATTCTGCTGTGAGATATGCTGGCATGTTATAGCCTTTGGATAAAACTATTTTGAGTACAACAAAGAACCTTTTTGTGATATTAGTCAAATATGAAAATATTTCATAAATCAATTTATAATAAGGTTTCAATAAGAACATGATATCAACAAGCTTAGATGTTAGACTTCTGTGGTTATAGTTGATATCATGACATTAAGAAGAAATGGTGCATGCTCTAACCATATAAAACAAATTTCATAGGCAAGCCTACCGGGCAACTCTTCAAGATCATTTTTTATATGCATTCGTGGACTATTTATACGTAAAAGGGTGCCAATTTCTATGAATTTATGATGGGTTAAAAGCTGGTGACACTGCTATTTTAAAGTATATCAAGCCATCCAATGATTACTAGCAGAGAGGTTTATAATTATTTGATTTATTTAATATTTTTTAAATAATTCTTCTTCAAAGGCTAGCCCCAAAAAATAAAAAAAACATCTTTTTTCACCTTATTACCTCTGGGATTCTCAATATTCTATAAGCGTACATCAATTGAGCAATTTGATCTTATATCAACTTAATTCTTAATTTAATTGCTTTGAATGGTTAAGATTAGGTGCACAACTTTTTTTAAATTTATTCTAATTTTTTTGGCTGTAATGTATCCTACTGTTGTGCATGAATTTTTACATGAATTTTGCATGCATCACGACTTGTTTTACCAAGAATTTGCATGGCTTTAAATAATGATTCCATTGTGGTTCTAAAGCAGTGATTCTTCATGACCTAAAACCTCATCAGCATTTTATCCCTATGCTTACTTAATCATTAGGATTAATGAGTACGGTATTGCACTTGCAATGTGTGATGCTTGCATGAGAGAAGTTGTTCGTATAAAACACATTGCTTAGCAGAATCATTGATCTCCAATCAAATGAGTGAAGATCGAGAATCATCACAATTCTTTTTTTCTTTCTTTTGACGGAGATTTGGAGAGGATTCACCGGCGATCAAACGACCTTAGAGGCTTAAAACATCAATACCAGCTGGTAGAAAGATACCAACTGAGATGGATATTTAACCTGAACCCTAGACAACTCCATTAAGCTTCGTGCAAGCCACGTGGTCCAACCAATTGGCCCAAGCTTATATGCAACCACGAATTTACAATGTTTAATGTGACATTTGAGTTGAAATTCAAAAGCCATTCGAGCTTGATTCCATGCTGTATATTTCTTTGTATGGTTCCAAAATTGCTCACGATATTGTAAGCTCAATTTGGGAGTCACCCTCTAACCATATTCCAGTGGGCTTTGAATTTAATCACAGCATTTACCTGTAGCCAATAAAACACCACCACTGTGATTTCTAATGACAAAGGCAGCACGACCAACGCAGCTAGCTATTCCCCTTCACGCTCCCATAAAAAATAGCTTGAAAAGAATGCCTTGGAGTGGAGGTTGTGAAATTAACAACCACCGAAGGACACCATGAATGGGAATCCCAATTCCCTTAGCATTCTTGGAAGCGTTAAGAGCAGCCATGTAGTTGAGTAGCTTGAGCTTTGGGCCGATAAGCTTGGCTAGCATATCAACAAAAAGCAAATGAAAAAGGAAAATCTTTGTACATTGCCTTCGGTGTAGCAAGTCCTACGTGGGCTGCACCGTCTCTCCTTATTGGTCCACGTAGATCCTACGTAGACTGACGATGCGGGACAGTATGGCTCTGCTACGATGTTACGTTCTGATCGTGACGTCCATTAAAAACGCTTCTCCTTTATTTTAAAAATAATATGCATATGAAAATGCCCTTTCCCTCCAGCCTACTTTTACTGTCATTTTTCTTGGATTATATCTGTGCAAGAGAAACTCTTTATGATTCTAAAACATTCTTTCCTCTCGCTCTGTCTTTCGGATGCAAGGAATCAGTCCAAGGTTTGAACAAGATCCTGAGCCCTCGCTCTGAGAGTCCGGTGTCAGGTTTTGCTCATGTTTTGATTTTCGGTCGAAAGAAAATATTTCAGCTTCGAGGCTGAAATACGTAGCTACCGAAGACTTCTTCATAATCTTCTGGAGAAAATGTCATCCGTAGCAGGAAGTAAAAAATCCTTGTTCCCACTTCTTTGTAAAGCTCTTATGTTTTTTGTTGTTAGAGGAAGTTAATGCATAAGGAAACCGTTTAATGCATGGGTAACTTCCTTAGACCAAAACAGTTATAACATAACTGTTTAGCGTTTAGTGTTTTTTTGCACGAACGTCAACACCTTGAGTTTAGTGTTTTGTTGCACGAATGTCATACTCTTTTAACTAGGATGTTATACCTTATGAACTGGGTATCGTCAGAGTATTTCAGCCTATATTCCCCGTTATTTTCTATCCATATAGCTCTAGTGTCGTCATTTGACAACTCGGGTGTCCTACGATTTTCTGCATTCAATTTTAGCTAGGGTGTCATCAGATTATTTCTTAGGTGTCGTAAGTTCTATAGCTAACATTTGGAGCTAGGGTGTCATCATTTGATAGCTCGGGTGTCATAGGTTTTTTCTGGGGTATCGTCACGTCTACAGCTATGAGAACTGGGGTGTCGTAACAATCTTTCTGGGGTGTCGTAAGTTGTTTTATAGGGTATCGTAGGTTGTTTTCTTGAGTGTCGTATCGTAGTTTTAATCAGGAGTGTCATTTGTTGCTTTCGGGGGTCGTATCATAGTTTTAATCTTTCGCGACACCGCAGTTCAAACATCACGACATCCTAGCGACAATGCTACGACACCAGTGCTTATAACGAACGCTGTAGAAAAGGCCCACACCCAAAGAGGAATTCGGCCAAAAATCATTTGTGACACCATAATTGAAACGTTACGAGACCCTAGCGACAACACTACGACACCCATGCTTATAATGATCACTGGAGAAAATTCTCGCGATACCCCAAGAGGAATTCGCCTGAAAATCTTCGCGACACCCTAGTTGAAATGTTACGATACCCTAGTGACAACGCTACAACACCCGTGCTTATAACCTTCGCGATCGAAAAGGCCTGTAGTGTCGTAAGTAGTTTTCTGGGGTATCGTAAGGCTGGGGTGTCGTCGGATTATTTAGAGGTGTCGTAAGTTCTATAGCTAACATTTGGAGCTAGGGTGTCGTCATTTGACAACTCGGGTGTCGTAGGTTATTTTCTGGGTGTCATCACATCTACAGCTATCCGAGGTGTCGTAGGTTGTTTTCTGGGGTGTCGTTAGTTCCTGCCTGAACAGTTTCAGCTACGGTGTTGTAATATATAAACCTTGGTGTCGTTAGGCCCTACCTGAATAGTTTCAGTTAAGACACCCATGCTTATAACGGACGCTGGAGAGAAGGCCAGCGACACCCCAAGAGGAATTTGCCCGAAAATCTTTGCAACACCCTAGTTGAAACGTTACGACACCCTAGCGACAACGCTATGACACCCATTCTTACAACGGATGCTGGAGAAAAGCCCCGCGACACCCAAGGAGGAATTCGGTGGAAAACCCTTCACGACACCACAGTTGAAACATTACGACAACTATCAACAACGCTACGACACCCGTGCTTATAACCTTCACAATTGAAAAGGCCTGCAGTGTCGTAATATTTCCTTGGGTGTCGTAAGGCTGGGGTGTCGTCGGATTATTTCAGAGGTGTCGTAAGTTCTATAACTAACACTTGGAGCTAGGGTGTCGTCATTTGACAGCTCGGGTGTCGTAGGTTATTTTCTGGGGTGTCGTCACGTTTACAGCTATCCGGGGTGTCGTAGGTTATTTTCTGGGTGTCGTTGGTTGCTAAAGGGTGTCGTTATTTTTTATATGGGGTGTCGTAAGTTGTTTCATGGATGTCATTATTCCTGCCTGAACAGTTTCAGCTACGATGTCGTAATATGTGAACCTTGGTGTCGTTAGGCCCTGCCTCAATGTCTTATGAATGGGTGTCGTCATTTTACAGCTTCGGTGTCATTTTTGTAAACTGGGGTGTCATGACTTCTGAATTCGGTTGTTGTAAGTTCGTGTCTTTAACTTTTAATGGGTGTCGTAGTTTTTAACTAAGAAGACGAACAAGGAGCCATTATTCAGATCATAGATGACATGTATTCTGGTATCTGATGTTCGATCATAATTATGTTATCGTATTTCTTCAATTGAGGTGTTTTTTTTTAACCTTAGTGTCCTCATGCTTTGTCAGGATATATTAACACTAAATTCTATGGATATCATTGTTCATGACTATGTGCCTATATTTCCACAAACGATGCTGAAATTATAGATTGGAAAGAAATCGAGCACACTCCCGGCGTGCACCTTCACCCATCGCTCCAATGCAGGGGATGATACTGTAGTTCTCAAACTGGAATGGAATTCAATTCAGCAGATGATGTACATACTTTCTACAATGGATATGCAAAAAGAGTTGGTTTTGGAATCACAACAGTGTGTAGCAGGGCTAACAACAACAAACAACTTTGCTTCAAGCACCTGGCGTGTTAGAGGCAAGGAAAATCTAGAAAAACAGAGAAGAGTATGAATCATACTGCGAAAGTTGATTGTATGGCATCCATAAAAGCAAGACTGAATGCTACAAGTGGTAAGTGGATATTGATTGAGGTTTCTCTAGAACATAACCATCGGATGTCCATAACATCAACTGGTTATCTACGGTCGCATAGGAGGATCAGCACACCAGAGAAAGTAGAGATCAGCAATTTACATGCCGTGAATGTGCCAACAACTCAGATATACTCTGCCATAGCAAGGAAAAAAGGGGCAGAAGATAATTAGATTTCGCAGAGAAGGATCTCGTAATTTCATTTGTCGCGAACGTTAGTCTAAGCTGAAAGAAGAGATGCTCAGTCGATGGTAATCCATTTCACCGAAATGCAACTCAGAAATCCCAATTTCTTTTATACCTTAGACCTTAATGATAATGGTCATCTCAGGTCTGTCTTCTGGATTCATCCAAGGTTAAGATTGGCATGCACATACTTCGGTGATGTTCTAAGCTTTGACTCAACCTACTTGACAAATAGATATCAAATGCCTTTTTATCCATTCATCGGGGTCAACCATCATGGACAGTCCATCTTGCTTGGTTGCGCATTGTTGTCTGATGAGAGTACTGAGACATATAAATGGGTTTTTCAGTTATGGCTGGATGCAAATGGTGGTCAAGCACCTATTGCCATAATAACTGACCAAGATAAGGCAATCGAGGCTGCTGTTAGGGAGGTTTTTCCTAACACACATCGATTTTGTCTTTGGCATATATTGAAGAAGATACCTGAAAAGATTGGCCATATTTGCGCACAAATCCCAAATTTATGGTTGATTTCGATGAGAGATATATTTGCACAGCAAATCCCAAATCCCAAATTTATGGTTGATTTCATTGACCATACAGTCATTCGAGGAAAGGTGGACATGTTATGGAGAAATATAAAGAATGCAAGGCTATAGATTGGTTCAATGTCTTTACGAATGTCGGGATAAATAGGTCCCAGTTTACCTAAAGGATATATTCTTCGCAGGTTTGTATGTCATTGTCTTTGGTTAATATTCGCGTTCAATGCTTCTTTTTTTGACAAAATTATGTACAGGGATGTCATCTTCACAAAGGAGCGAGGGCATCAATCACTTCTTTGATGGATTTATAAATTCGAAGACTACACTAACGAAGTTCATAGGTAAGTATGAAGATGCCTTGGAGAAAAGGTATGAGATGAAAATATGGAAGATAATAGGATATTGTAAACGATTGCTTTCCTAAAGACATCATCACCTTTTAAGAGATAAGCTGCAGGAAGGTATACAAGGCGCATTTTCAAAAAATTTTAGAATGAGATCCTTGAAATGACTGCATCAAATACTAAATTGATCAAGGAAGCTTATAACTGTTGTGTATATTCTGTAAAGTCGTATGAAAGGATTGAAGTCGATGGAATTGGCAAGGAGATGATAAAAGATTATATCGTGTCATACGATAGAAATATTGAGGATGTCCAATGCAAGTATCGATCCTTTCAGTTCAAGGGTTACCTGTGTAGGCATGCCTTGTTGGTTCTTCATCAAAGCGACGTATTTCGTTTACCAGATAAATACTTCTTGAAGAGATGGTGCAAAGACATAAAATACCAATTCGACGATTTCTACTGCAATACCGAAGGTTGTGATAAAAGCACACAAAAATCACGGTACGCAGTGATAATTTTTTATTTGAAATGTCTTAATATATGTTTTCGATAACATTATGTTATTGATTGTAGATATAGTTTGCTGAGTCATCGGATGATGAAGCTCACAGAGATAGCCTCCATGTCTGAAGATGCATTTAATTTAGTGATGGATGGTCTAACAATATTCAAAATTGTCGTGGATGCTAACTGCGCAGCTAAGCAAGTACACAGCTTGTAATTCAAGATCATGAGCAAATTAGGACGAAAGGTCGCCAAGAGAGAATAGATTAAAGAGTGGAATCGAGAAGAAGTAAAAAGATCAAGAAAAAATCTGGTCAAGGCTACCGTTGATGCTCCACCAATGCAAAATGAAAGAAGAGCTGCTTCAAGCAACAGGCAGACTTGTATGCAGTCAATTAACACCGGAGAGGACATGGAAAGAATTGTACCACCTTCCAAAACTTTGATGGACGAGTTTGATGCTTATGTATTGAATCAACTAACACAGAGCATATATAAAACACGGGTATCGTAACTTTGTAACTAGGATGTCTTAGTCGCAAATGAAGTGCTTTGTAACTAGGGTGTCTTAGTCTCATCGATAGAGTTTCTTTTAAGCACTGATGTCGTTGCTTTGTAACTAGGCTGTCTTTTTCAGCCAAATGAAGTGCTCATCTTGTCAGCCAAGAAGAGACTCTTGCTTTTCCAGCTCTCGCGTAACGACACCTTAGCTTTAAAGCGACGACACCCATGCAGGGACTGTTAAGGCGGGGGAGGGACGACATCCGTGATTTAGCATACTATGACATCCCAACTTTCACGTAATGATACTCTTGCTTTAGTGCGATGACACCCGAAAGGCCAAATCCTACGACACCCTTTTTCTCATGTAAGGACACCATAGCTTTTAATCGACGACACCTCAGCTTTCGCATAACGACACCCTAGCTTTAAAGCGACAACACCCGTGCGGGGACTGTTATAAGGCGGGAAGCGACGACATCCCAGATTTAGGATGCTACGACATCGCAGCTCTCGCCTAACGATACCCTAGCTTTAAAGCGACGACATCAGTGCGGGGACCGTTAAGGTGAGGGAGGGACGACATTCGCGATTTAGCATACTACGACATCCTAGCTCTTGCGTAACGATACCCTTGCTTTAGTGCGATGACACCCGAAAGGTCAAATCCTACGACACCCCTTTTCTCACTTAAGGACACCATAGCTTTTAATCGACGACACATCAGCTCTCGCATAACGACACCCTAGCTTTAAAGCGATGACACCCGTGCGGGGACTGTTATAAGGCGGGAGTAACGATATCGCAGATTTAGGATGCTACGATATCGAAGCTTTCGCCTAACGACACCCTAGCTTTAAAGCGACGACATCCGTGCGTGGACCGTTAAGGTGGGGGAGGGACGACATCGGCGATTTAGCATACTACGATATCCCAGTTCTCGCGTAACGACACCCTTACTTTAGCGCGATGACACCCGAAAGGCCAAATCCTACGACATCCTTTTTCTCATGTAAGGACACCATAGCTTTGAATCGACGACACCTCAGCTCTCACGTAATAATACCCTAGCTTTAACACGACGACACCCGTGCGGGACTGTTATAAGGCAGGGAGCGACGACATCCCAGATTTAGGATGCTACGACATCACAGCTCTCGCCTAACGACACCCTAGCTTTAAAGCGACGACACCCGTGCGGAGACTGTTAAGGCGGCGAGCGACGACATCCGCGATTTAGCATACTACGACATCCCAGCTCTCGCATAATGATACCCTTGCTTTATCGCGACGACACTTGAAAGGCCAAATCCTACGACACCCCTTTTCTCATGTAAGGACACCATAGCTTTGAATCGACGACACCTCAACTCTCGCGTAACGACATCCTAGCTTTAAAGCGACGACACCCGTGCAGGAACTGTTATAAGGCAGGGAGCGATGACATCCCAGATTTAGGATGCTACGACATCGCAGCTCTCGCTTAACTATACCCTTACTTTAGCGCGACGACACCCAAAAGGCCAAATCCTACGACACCCCTTCTCTCACGTAAGGACACCATAGCTTTTAATCGACGACACCTCAGCTCTCGCGTAACGACACCCTAGCTTTAAAGCGACGACATCCGTGCGGAACTGTTATAAGGCGGGAAGCGACAACATCCCAGATTTAGGATACTACGACATCGCAGCTCTTGCCTAACGACACCTAGCTTTAAAGCGACAACACCCGTACGAAGACTGTTAAGGCAGGGAGCGATGACATCCGCGATTTAGCATACTACGACATCCCAGCTCTCGCGTAACGACATCCTTACTTTAGCTCGATGATACCCGAAAGGCCAAATCCTACGACACCCTTTTCTCATGTAAGGACATCATAGCTTTGAATCGACGACACCTCAGCTCTCGCGTAACGACACCCTAGCTTTAAAGCGACGACACCCGTGCGGGGACTGTTATAAGGCGAGAAGCGATGACATCCCAGATTTAGGATGCTACGATATCGCAGCTCTCGCCTAACGACACCCTAGCTTAAAAGCGATGACACCCGTGCGAAGACTGTTAAGGCGGGGAGCGACGACATCCGCGATTTAGCATACTATGCATCCCATCTCTCGCGTAACGATACCCTTGCTTTAGCGCGACGACACCCGAAAGGCCAACCCCTTTTCTCACATAAGGACACCATTGCTTTAAATCGACGACACCCCAACTCTCGCGTAACGACATCCTAGCTTTAAAGCCACGACACCCGAAAGGCCAAATCCTACAACACCCTGTTCTCACATAAGGACACCATAAATCGTACAAAACTTAAGAAACTGGGAAGTAGAAAAGGCATAAATATAAATAAATCGACGACACCCCTGTTATCAATATAAATTTTTTTCAATTGCATTAAATCTGAAATAGTGTCAATATGAATATATTACATTAAATTTTCAATCAAAGAAGAGTGAAAAAATTAAGAACAGTTATCACAAAGTCATTGATCTTACTTGAGGCCTTCTCTCAATATCGTCGCAGCTAATTGTCTCCTGTAATATCTTATTTCCTCTTCCGTGAAATCCATCTTCATATCAGGATTGTCCCATCGAGTTAGGCATTCCATGTATCTCAGACAGTATAGGCCACAATCCAACGATCCGACCGGTTGGCTTGGGCAATCCAAATCTCTTCCATCGGCCAAATCGTCACCTCTTTCTTGTCGCAGTATATATGGAATATGTGGCCAAGAATATTATGCCATTTCTTTGCATTAGCCTTGTACCTAGCATTGCGTTTTAATGAATTCAAGTGCATGAACACCTTTCTTTCTATATCGACAGCCACCAAATGCCAGTGCGAATTATCCGAGTTGATTATGGTGAAAAGAAACCGGAACTGAGCCTTATCTTTATCGGATACATTGTCAAATATCGAAGCCCCTGATGTTGCAGCGAGTTCATGAGCACTTAATGGAGAAGTTAGATACATGGCAGCTATAAAAACTGATGCAAAGATACACTTATGGTATCGATCCGGATGCTCTGTCCAGGTGCTCATCAAAAACTCCTGGCTGGCATCAATTATCTACCAATGCAATGTAAACCGATTAATAATATTCTAAAATCAACAACGAGAAAATGTTTCTTGAGATACTTACATCGTCTATATCATATCATTGTTAATGAGATCTTGAAGACTTTTCCTTGTTATAGCGCCACCTAACTTATTGGTATACACAATCTTGTCGGTTATTCGTCCGCTCAAAAAAAATTTATAATAATTTGATCATCTTCAACTGTTATGTTGGCCTTTGATGTGCCCACTGTCTTTGATGACTTTCTAGGATGGGTTGTCTCATAAGAATCTCCTCTTACCTTGGATGCCTTACGCTTCATTGGCTCTTTTTTAACCCTCTTAACAAGCAAAGTCATTCCAACGATTTCTATGTCCCCATCATCATCCTTTGGCGCAGGGATGCCAAGTTTATTATCAGATTTGGACTCCTCTTGGCCACCCATAGAATGCCCCTCCCCCCTCTCCTCCTCTTTATTTCCATTCACATGCCTGTTTGATCATCCAAGGAATCCCCCTCCAATCTCTTCTCCTCTATTTTTGCATTCCCCGGCTCAGTTGGACACTCGGAGGAATGATCCTCCTCCCTCTTCTTCTCCTTAGTATTTCCATTCCCAGGCTCGCGAAAACACTCCAGGGAATGCCCCTCCTCTGTCTTCCTGTCTCCCTTGTCCTCCTCACTTCTTGTATTGCTTTCCTTTCTGAGCATTGAACTAAGGAGGCTCTCAGCAATGGCCAACCTATGCCTGACATCGTCGAGTTGATCCTTAACGCATGCTAATTCAATCCTCAACTCGGCACAGCTTGTACAGCTATCTGTTGGTTCAGGCGAGCTACTGTCTGTTGAGTGAGAAGCCAACGCTCTTGTGATAGTGGTACAGTAGCTCCCTTCATCTGCAAAGCAAGATGATAAACAAATTAATATTAAATGAAAATATTAATACATTAAGTGAAAAAATATGGTCAGAGCAATGGAGCAATGTATTAGCTTACCAGGTCGTGAGGCTGCATGTTGGCAACCCGAACCGACTGGATCTTCATTTGGTTGTCACACCACTTCAACAGCCGGGGCAATTTATCGGGATATGCTGGTGCTCGCATTGATGTATGCTCAAGGAACCACCCTGAACTTGATAATTTTAAGATATGAAAAAATGTAATATTAACAAAGAAATTATACTAAGAACACTCTTTCTGCATCTCAATAATCCTTACCACCAGCGTTGCCGAGCATCCGAACAGGGTAGGCTGCCTCCTAACCTTGTTTGCTCTCTTTGAGTGGACCGGCTCCTCGGAACGCAAGTAAGTAGCGACTTCTGGGAGAGCCAAAACAATCAACTCCTTGAATGCCGAAGCCCAGTCGATCCTCTCCAGTTGATTGAAGTCATCCAAGTGCTGGATGAAATACCATGGACATGTCCGATTAGACTTTGGAGCCAAAAACATAGCAAACATGTAGGCGATCCAAAGTCTAACGGTGTCCTTGACATCCTCCTGTATCTTGGATGATCGGAGTTGAAATATTAACTTCTCCAATCCTTTTTGACGAAGATCTAAACCTTAGCCAAATCGTCTGAACAACCCTCCGTTGAACAACTGGCTGGACGTGTCGATCTTCTTTCCATGAGCTGAAAGACCCAGAATAAGTGCGACTTCGTCGACACTGAATAAAACCGGCTTGCCACAGAAAATGAACTCGTCGCCTCCATTGTGACATCTTATGATGTCTGCTAGCAGTCGCCCGTCGACTGTGAACATCTGCATGTCGACGAAGGCACCAAATGGGTCCATCGTATAAGTTTTGTATGCAGTGTAGTAAACCCCATCTTCCAAACCTTTTGAACGTATACGGCCGGCCTGCAACTATTCTTAAACAGTTGGAAAGCCTTCACTGGGGTGACTGGAATAATTTTCATGTCATCTGAAACAGGGGATAAAACATACTTGTTAGCTGGGTGCCATTATGTATGAACTAGGGTGTCATGACATTTTAAGAGAGGATGTCATAATATCTTAACAAAGGGATAAACATACATGAAAGAGTCGCATCCTTATTCGAATAAAGAACGATGTCTTTGCTTTGTTCTGCCATTTTCTCCTTCCGGTTCTTCTTTGTTCGCAGTGTTCGTCCACAAAAAAAGCACTCATCTCCATGAATGAAGTAGATGGAAGAAAGAACTGTGGAAGAAATTTAGGACACCAGTGGCTTCTCGAGCAACAAACGAAGGACCTCTAGGGTAATTTTTTTATGCCGACCTCAGAGAAAGATAAAAGGACACCAGGAGCGCCACAATCATATCACTAATACGCAAACCCGTAGCAACCGGCCACATTTTGCAACTTTTTCGAAAAATGGCATAGCTAAGTTACTAGGGTGTCGTCGAATTATAACTAGGGTGACGTCAAAATTCCCGTCTAGTTCAAATATATCGTAGTGGTGTCATAAGTTTATACCAAGGGTGTCGTAACGTTTTAACTGGGGTGTCGCAAACGATTATCGTGAAACAACTTACGACACCCCAGAAAATAACCTATGACACCCTAGAAAACAACTTACGACACCCCAGAAAGACTGTTGCGACACCCCAGTTCTCATATTACGACACTTGAAATGAAACTCAATGATGTAACATAATGACACCCCAGAAAACAACTTACGACACCCAATTGTCAAATGACGACACCCTAACTCCAAATGTTAGCTATAGAACTTACGACACCTCAGAAGTAATCTGACAACACCCCAACCTTCGCGGGCCTTCTCTTCAGAGTCCGTCATAAGCACGAGTGTCGTAGCATTGTCGATAGGGTGTCATAACGTTTCAACTAGGGTATCGTGAATGATTATCGGGCGAATTCCTCCTGGGGTGTCACAAGCCCTCTCTCCCACGTCGATTATAAGCACGGGTGTCGTAGCGTTGTTGATAGGGTGTCGTAATGTTTCAACTGCGGTGTCGCAAAGGATTTTCTGCCGAATTCCTCCTTGGGTGTCACGGGGCTTTTCTCCGGCATCTGTTGTAAGAATGGGTGTCATAGCGTTGTCGCTAGGGTGTCGTAACGTTTCAACTAGGATGTCGCAAAGATTTTTAGGCGAATTCCTCTTAGGGTGTCGCAGGCCTTCTCTCCAGCGTCCATTATAAACACGGGTGTCTCAGTTGAAATTGTTTAGACAGGACCCAACGACACCGAGGTTCACATATTACGACACCGTAGCTGAAATTGTTCAGGCAGAAACTAACGACACCCCATACAAAAAATAACACACCCTTTAGCAACCAACGAAACCCCAGAAAACAACATACGACACCCCGGATAGCTGTAAACGTGACGACACCCTTTAGCAACCAGCGACAAGTTAATCACCAAGAAAAGGAAGGGAAAAAAATTTATATGCTCCTACCAATATTAGCTATAGATATAAGGAAATACAAAAAAAGAATTGATATTAATGAATGTTTAATGAGATGTGGAACCTACTTTACAGACTTCTGAAAGATGTAATTTTCTGTTGAGCAAGAAATCAACCAAATCCATGGAAACCAGCTGAACTGTAGGAATTTGATAGCCTTGGCAGCTTTAGAACTGCAATAATGCCTGCTGCGAGGGCAAAGACAGCAGCTAAAGCAAAGGCAGGGATGTTCCCTCCTCCAAAGAGAGCGTCCCAGGGGCCTGCCCCAAGGGATACAATCATCTGCATGCAAATCACATATAATTAACAAGTAATAGACCACATTATTCAGAAGGACTATGTCTACAGAATTTTACCCTCTTCTTAAGTTGGTAGAAGTATGATGAATCTACCATTTTAGCAGCACTAATAACCAATATTTTAAAATGTGGTGCATGAGACTACATGTGCATGTACATTCCTCTAATTGCATTTTATTCCTTGTACACAACAACTACATGCAGTTCGACAAATTAAGGGCCAAAAAATAGTTAGTTTAGATGTTTTGATCAATATTGAAACATGTGAATAAATTAAGTGTAACATAAATGCGTATGTTAAGATGAATATATGATAAAACTTTAAAAGATAGAATTAAAATAAACATATAAGAGAAATGATAGGAGTAGCCCCAATTAAAGGTAAAATGAGAGAATCGACTACGATGGTTTGGACATACAACATAGACCTTTAGATGCTTCAGCTAGAAATAGTGATTTTTAACAATTCATGGTAAGGATAGATGTAAATGTAGACCTAAACTAACATGGATAGAAATAATTAAAATGATATAACTATTTATAATTTAAATGTCGACTTGGTCCTGAACATAGCAGAGTGGAGGAAGCAGATTCATGTAGCCGACCCCATGTAATTGGAAAAAGGCTTAGATGAGTTGAGTGAGCACTATATGGACATACATGCAGCAGAACTAAAATATTACATGTGCAAACTGCGTATCATCGTTCGACAGCACTTGTGGCCCTTTTAGCATTAAGTGACCATGATATGTCACTATCTTATGCAAGCTCATGCATGTTTCCGGGATGGTTGGATTGGATGTCTCAAACAGGAAGTGTGCATATCAATGTTGTAAACTTCATAATTATACTATAATTAATGCTATTAAGAATTAAGTATTAAGCACTTGATGCTAAATATTGTTGTTGTTATTAATATTATCTATAAAAATATTTAATATTTTATTTATATTTAAATATTTAAAATACTAATCGAATATGCATGTTGCATATGCAGCCAACATAACACATATGCACTGCTTAGCCCTGACCAACCATATGTTGTACCCACCTTTTAGAAAACATTGAGAATAACTTTTTAAGAGGAAGAAATAGAGCAATCTTTCTTGTCTACAATGCAAATTTAGTCTCTATTTTTTGTTGATAATTCTATATCTTGTGACTTAAACGCTTCATCCGGATAATTTAACTGTTAAACCCCACTGAAAAGTCAACAGATGAAACTACCCAACTTATCAAACTTTTGACAGTATCATCTTCTGGTTTTTAGACTGCCAAATGATTCCTAGTCATTTCTTGCAGTAGGATATCAAGGTAGCAAGGCTAACTTCAAATTTCTAACAATCATTATATTCATATATAGACAAGCCTTCCAATTATAAATGGTCTTAGACCATCTATAAGTACATAAGTGGATTAGAAATTTCTATTTGGCATCGCTTTTATTTCTTATTTTCTATTTTTAAAAACAAAATCATAGTAACCAAAGCAAAAAAATGTTTCATCCTTCTAAATTTTTTATTTTTAAAATCATTTTTTATAGAAAATATGGCTCAAAATCGAGCTAAATCTAAAAAAAACTTCATGTAGCCAAACCCAACTAGTTTGGGATTATGGCTTTATTGTTGTTGCTATAGTATTTTTAAAAATCACTTTTATTATTTCTAAAAAAAATGAAAGTAAGAAATTCTTGCTTTGAATATTTTTAAAAATAATAAATTCATATCTTTTATCACTGTTACCAACGCCAATTTCACCACCGTTGTTGCCACCTCTAACACCATCAGTGTCATTTTTGCCACACCATCATTACTACCTTTGCTGCTTCTACCACCACTTTCATTATCATTATCATTATCGCTATCATTGCTTGCATCATACATCACCATCATTACCATCTCTTCTGCCACATTGTTGGTGCTCCTGCATCTGTCACCAAACTATCATCACCTCCACCTACGACCGCTTATCGTCGCCACTTCTACTATACCACTAAATTTACAGCCAACAGCATCACCACCTCAATCACCTCCACTACAACTGTCACCATCTCCACCATCATGTTTGTTTTTAAAAAATAATTGACTTTACCAAGCATGTATATAAATGTTTTTTTAAAAAAAATATTTTTCTATTTGTGAAAATAGGACAAAATTGAAAGTGATGACAAACAGCACCTAAGTAATTTAGGAATTTTGCACAGTTTGCTTTTCTTTTCTTAAATTGTCTAGTTTTCCCAAGAAGATACCTTTGTGTTAAGTTCTAAGTAGTTTAAAATGCCAAGTTTAAAAGAAAGAAGAAAAAGGTAGCAATAGGTTAGCACTGAATATACCTAGCATCATCTTCATTAATTATGATATAAGCATCTATGTTATGTCGTTTTCTTGATTTTTTTTAAATGAGGAGTGTAGGACCAAGTATCTATTTTAACCATGGATTTTATGTTTAAATTTTTTTCCTCAATTATTTTGCTATCATTAAAGTGAAACCATTATAAGTAAACCATCCATTTCTAAGTATCAAGTACAGACAGTCTATTCAAAAAGTCCATCAAACCCACGGTAAGTTCAATAATCTTGCTTCACAAATTCTACATAAAGGATCAAATGAAAAATTTATTATTCAAATTATACTTGAAAAAATATATATATTTCATGCAATGCAAGATATAAGCATTAGATCAATATCCAAAAGAACAAGACAAGAAGCGACTTTGAAGGTTTGCAGAAAAAGGGAAAGAAGAAAAAAAAAAGTGGTGCACAAGCTCAGATCAATTCCGTAGCAAGCATCTGGATGTACTAGACTGTTCTCCTAGAGACTAAACCAGGTTTTGTCATATTCTTGAAGGTTGACACTTCACCTACTTTCAATAGGCAAAATTGTGTGTGCATGCATGTGTGTGTGTGTGTGTGTGTGTGTGAGAGAGAGAGAGAGAGAGAGAGGAGAACCACATAATACAAACCTGAGGTGTGACAATTGCAAGGTTTAAAACTCCAGTAGCTAATCCTGAATACACATAGAGGCTATGTTCAGAACAAGAATGGCAAGTAACGAGCAATTATTGACAGAGATCAATAAAATACAAACCTTGTCCACCTCCTGTACCAGCAGTCAACTCTGCAGTGACTGAAAAAGGCACACTATATGTAATCTGTAACGTGCAAGAAATTTTGCCGTGTAAGTGTTTAGCAGGCAAGAATAGACAGAAATACAAAATGCAGGTTGATGCTTACAGAGAGGGGAAAGCCAAGAACAGAAAATATAACCAATGCTGCAATTTTAATTGCTGTATTCTGTCCAATAACGTGTTGAATTCCATTAGAGTATTCAGTGATGGACAACAAACTGATGACCGTTGTGGCTGCCATGCAGATGAATACAGTAAAGTTGCTGGTAGCCCAAACTAATCTTGCACTCATTCCTCGACACATTGGGTCAATGAGGAAAGAACTAACCCCAAGAACCACCTGGTCAAAATCAAAAGGAAACAGCTTTGATATCCTTTCTTAACAAGAAATGTGTGTTATTTGATGTCCGTAGGGCATACATAACTATCATAGTTATCCTCTTACGAAAATGCATGGTGGGCTGTCCATATGGCTAGTCCACATTGCTCGTCAAAATGTATTTAAAACACATGTTGACCAAATTCAAGTGGCTAAGATGCTTTAGATAGTTCATTGAAACCATTGTATGTCAAACTATCCGGAATTGAACCAAAACAGCCTTGTATGGCAAACCTTGATTGGAACTAAACATTTGTCCTATTATTAAAAAAGATATACATCTTGCAACCACTTGTAATGTGTACAAACAAAGTCTTCTTGATTTTTTATAGTTTTGAAGCATTTTCTTGGATCATATAGATCACCATGGCCACTGGATTATAAATTTGAAGTCAGATGATGCATTTTTACATCAACTATAAGTATATTATTTATGCCTTGGGAACATTCAGGCCATCCCCCCCCCCCCCCCCCCAACACACACACACACACACACATATATATATATATATATATATATATATATATATACTCAACTCAACTCAACTCATCTAAGCCTTTTCTCAACTACATGGGGTCGGCTACATGAATCTGCTTCCTACACTCTGCTCTATTCAGGACCAAATCAACATTTAAGGACGTCCTAGCCCTTCGCAAAGTTTGATTTACCAGATTCATGTTTTAAGGGTTCTGACGGAGTTTTACGTTGGCTATCAACTACTTAACGCAAAATTAGAAAGAAACAAATAAATTGCTCATGAGTTCTTACTGAATTCAATAGCAAACCAAATGCACCTTCTCTGACGCCATTTTGATAAGCAGAACTTTCAGATAGATTTCCATTTGGTTTCCCATGGTAGACTTCACGTCCCATCCAATCGGTGTCAAAAAGGAAAAATGGAAACCATGACGCCTGGAGATGTTAAAACAAAAGTATATTAAGATGACTGAAATCAAATAATGTAACTCATTTTATAAGGAAAAATAAGGCGACACGTTCACCAGTGAGAGGACAGGGAGAACATTTGATATCAAAATTAGATCAACATCATATAGTCCCATGAAGGATATTCTCAAACACATACCCAAGTAAGAGCCATGACAAGAAGCACTGAATGCATTCCAGGTGGTAGATGCCTTAAACTTGTCAGGATATTAACCAAGACTGCCCCAGGTCCATTACTAAAGCCTTCAATTTGGCCCCTGTTAACATCAGAATTAAAATCCAAATGACCCTCAAAATTAGCTTTGCCCAAGATTTCAGACCCTTGACCACTATCACGCTTCCCCAAATTTGCCTGTGATGATTCATGGTCATGTTGCTGGGAATTATTAAGAAGAGGAGAAGAATCTGATAATCGCTGTGCAGGACTTGCTTCCAGTGGGACTTCTTTAGCAAAATATAGAGTGACAAGCATACAGAACATGAGGAAGGCCTGTACCAACAGGAAAATATTTCAAAAATGAAATTGCATGAATATAAATATTTATACTGCCACTTCAAGAACAGATGTTAACCTATGAGATCTGATATAGTTATTGCACCCAGGAGCTTCACATGAATAGAGGTTAAAGTATGAAGTTAAAAGAAAATATTTTAGAAACAAAATTACATGAATATGAATACTTATACTGCCACTTCAGATATAGAAGTTAAAGTATCAGATCTGATATAGTTATGCTGCCTGGGAGCTTCAGCATCAAAATGTTTATAGAGGTTTGATTATCTATGGTACATAAAGAAGCACTTTGGATAATTACTGATAAGTGAAAGAAAAGCTAAGGTATAACAGAAATCAAAATCCATCTTATTGTTTAGTTTTTATAACCAAAATTTTGAAGCATGACAAAGAAAAATGAATTTTATGCAGTTACAAAATTAAAATGAAAAGAAAATGAATTTCATGAAACCCACCATTTCAGCAATGCAAAGAAATCAGATCAATGCTTGTCACTTTCACAACCAAGGATTTAAATGTTGGCATCAGACAGCATGTATAGAACCAGCCAAAGACCAATAATGTTAGTGGTACTGAAGTCAACAACTTTCTGGCCACTGATGTGCAACAGGATTGGTGCTCGCTATGTGATTACCTTATAACATGATGAGAAAGTTGTCTAACTCCGCACTAAAAAATTTAATGAGAAATCAACTCAACTCATCTAAGCCTTTTTCCAACTACATAGGGTTGACTACATGAACCTGCTTCCTCCACTCTGCTCTATTCAGGACTAAGTCGACACTCAAATTACAAATAGCTATATCTCTACCTCTATCATTACCATCGACTGTTAAAAGATCACATTAACTAGAACATCTAAAGGTCTTTGTTGTATATGTCCAAACCACCATAATTGGTTTTCTCTCATTTTATCTTTAATTAGAGTTACTCCTATCATTTCTTGTATATGTTTATTTCTAATTCTATCTTTTAAATTTTTATTACATATCCATCTTAATATGCGCATTTTTGTTAAACTTAATTTATTCATATGTTATTTCATATTGTCTAACACTCTATTCCATATAGCATAGCTAGCCTAATAGCGGTTTTATAAAATTTTTCTTTCAATTTTAATGGAATGCATCGATTATACATTACTTCCGAAGCATTCCTCCACTTAATCCATCTTGCTTTAAGTTTATGATTCACATCTTCACCTATTTCACCTTCTTGCTAGATAATTGATCCCAAATACCTAAATTTTTTACTTCTCAATATCTCTTAGCTTGCAATCTTACTGTCTCTTTATTTGTATTTCTACTTTCACTAAACTTACATTTCATGTATTCAATTTTAGTTCTACTAATCTTGAAACCTTCAGATTCTAAAGCCTCTCCAAATCTCTAACTTAGCATTTACTCCAGATTTAGTTTCATCAATCAACACTATATCATCTACAAATAATATACACCATGGGATATCATCTTGAATATGTTTGGTTAATACATCCATAACTAGTACAAAAAGATACGAACTTAAAGCAGATTCTTGATGTAAACCTACAGGAATTGGAAGCCCACTAGTTTCTCTTATTATTGTTTTAACAATAGTTATTATTCTATTATACATATATTTTATCAATTCTATGTACCCTTATTATTGTTTTAACAATATTTATTGTTCTATCATACATATCTTTTATCAATTCTATGTACCTTTTGGTAACTCCTTTTTTCTCTAAAACCCACCATATTATTTTTTTAGGTACCCACCATATCTTTTATCAATTAATGAGAAATCTAGGGTCAAAATATATGTTTGGAAAGAATCTTCCTTTTCAAATAAAAGGTACATTCCAAACTCTAGAGCTAGATCCCAGCTATATGTCTAGCTTTATTAAGCCCTACAAATGGTCTCATTCGCATTGGCAATGTCTTTGTGGCTGCAACAAAACAACTTGACACCCTAGCTACTCTAAAATTTCCCAATTCATGTAAAGCAAAGGATTTCGGTACTACTAATTTCACTGAGTTTCACCAATATTATTATCACAAATTGGTGTACTAAAAAAAAGGTTAATTTTCAAGTTCACTGCACAATAAATCAAAAAATCAACACTTCCCTTCTAATCTTACAATCCCTGCTGCTAGAAGTCTCCAACAATCATAATGCCGTAAGGAAGTGAGATAGGTGCACTTGCTGTAGTCCCATGTCTATAATTACCTTTTGCTGAACCCTTGAACAGGAAAGAAGTTCTAGCAAATATGTAATTCAGGCCCAATCAGACATGATACAATCAAGCCCACAAGTGTGGAATCAATTTTAACTACTTATATTGTCGCCAAGAACTAACTATAGGACCAAAACTAGAACAAACATGGGACTTGTTTATCTGAAGCTCAAAGAGATTACAGGCATCTGTTTGTTTCTATTAATATTCATCAATAATGGTAGCACAATGATGAGCATTTGAGTGCTCTGATGTCAGCATTATATATACCACTTCAGGCAACACGCACAGACTCTCTCATGGCTACAACTCTGTTGCAATTGGATAATCAAAAACTCAAGCTCAGGTTACCATTTAATGATCTTGAAGATCTGTGAAAGTAGATATATATCCATAAATTAAAGATCATACAGTTATTATTCTGTTTATCAAGACATGACACCCTACAGCTATGTGCGGTTGTGCATCTCTGTATTTATGTATGCATGCATGCTGGATCCCACGCATGCAAGTAAGTACATAGGATGTACATTTGCATGTACATATGAATGTACACATTCAAGTAGGCATGTACACAGTATGTATGCATGTATCTATGTACATATGTATGTAAATTCCTAAAGATGAAGGTAGACAATAGTCATTTAGATTTTTTTTAACCAAAACAGAAAATCTCTATTTTCAATAAGTTTTTGATACCACCACAATAGTTGAGGCGAATGAGTCAAAGCATATATAACAGAAAAGATGCGCAGGACAATTAGTGATGAAATACTCATGTTTCATGGTAATGTGACAACTCACCACAGCAACTAAGAAGGCTGCCTTTAAATTTCCACAAACTTCACAGCAGGCTTTTGTTGTTAGAAAGGGAAACCACCTGCATGATAAAACCACCCTTATGTTCATTTCCACAACTATATGTTTCCCAAAGGGTGGGGAACATGTATATCCTACGCAGGCTTTAAGAATGTCTCAAGATATAAAACAATCTCTTCCCATCTTTGACATCTTTTTGCTCGAAAGAGTAGGAGTGTATTAATTCTGTTGTGTAAATAACAGAAAAAATAATTGATCAGATGAGAATATCAGAAACTACAACCACCATTGCTTCATCTCCAGTGCATGCCCAATGCTACACTTGCTAATTGCACCTACTTAAAGTAAAATTGACATCTTATTGTACTGGTGGGAATGAGACAATTATTATTATTATTATTTTGCCGAGGTTCATATACCCTTTGTTAAATATAAAGGCTTACCTGACAACCTCCAGCATCAACCGTCTTGTTATTTAACAAGGGAGATGAGCAGTGGCTTAAACCTTTAGAGTGATAAACAGTGTCAACATAACAGCTCTTATCTGATCGAGGCATTGAAAGACATGCAGGACTGAAAACATAGCAGCTTACAAAAAGAGGGAACTTTGGAAAGAGTATATCACCCCTTGCAAAAAAAAAAAAAACTTCTTAAAGAGTAGCTTGCTTTGGGAGGAAAGCCTCCCCCTCTCATCTTGACAAATGTGGCAATTTAATTGGCAAAAGGCAAAGATGGATAGTTTTGATGGCATTTTCCTTGTGAAACATAAGTTGAGCCCCATTTCTTATTTCCAATAAATGAATCTCGTGTTTAAGTAAAAGTGGGTAAATCAATTATTGTCAATTTGCAATCGATGGATGACCTGGTTGCAGGTCAATTGTCTCAAAACAAGACAAGATTGATACCAGTATGCTGATCCTGCAAAACTGACCAACTCCCAATTAAGTAGAATAACTGTCTTGATTGGACTTTAGATGCATGATGGGGGCTCAGTAGTTGAGTGACCTAATGAACAACTTTTCAGAGATCCAGAAAAATAGAGATAATGATGCAGAACTCTCTGTCTGAGCGTTCTGCAGTTTTTTGTTCTTAGATGGACTTTAACTGGTGGCATTTATGGTAATGGGTGCTCAGGTGCATGTTATGTCCACTTGATGAGGTGGAGAACAGGCCTCACAACTTCGGGACCATCACCTGGGCAAACTAACATTGATGCCAAGTAAAGTTGAAACTTACATCACCATTAATAGAGAACATTAAGGATTGATCGATGGCTAAAAAACACTGCTGAATGACAGGACCCAAAGATGATAATGATGATCTCGCATGTTGTTTTGGTGGAAAACTTGAAATTTACGCACCATAAAAGGATCTTAAGTGTACAGTAACAGATGTGGGAAGTGATTAGGTTCTTGCAATTAAATGACTTGCAAATTTGCAGCAATGCACTGAGATTGTGCGGTTAGTTTAGGCCTATTTTGTCATGCCTTATATCATATACATTTGGATTGTTTTGATTGGGTTTGTCAGAAAGTATTGTGGCATTCATAATGGGAATGAGGTTTTTGCATCATCTCCTTTAATTTTCCCTTGTCCTTTCCATGATGATGTTAATTTATGAAGTTTATTGCTTCTAAGGAATTTTTTTTTTAAAAAAAAATGTACTTTGATAGCATGATTCGCCCCCAAAAAAAAAAACAGATGAAAAAATGAAATCAAAACTACCATATACATGGCATATTTGGTGTACCTGTGCCAATTTCCACTTGCACCAGACAAAAACCCAAGAATATTTCCAAAAGCCATCCATGAGCAAAATATTGCATTTGCAGAATTACGCTGATCAGGACCTATCCCAATAATATATACATGATATTCAATTAATTGAGGTCAGATTCGAGCAAGTTTTTTTATTTTTTTAACAAGTGTTGATTTGTCCAGCAAAAGTCTAGGAAAGGAACATATATTCACCTGCAAGATCAGCCAAAAGGGCTCGAGCTGGACCCTGTAATTGAAAAATACCAGAAAACTATCAGAAAATGCTGATGTTGTTGCTGCAACCTAGGCAACAGGCAAGCATACACAATTCACAGTGCCACGTAAATAATGTAGGCAGCATCATTGCTCAGTGATATAAACCTAGCAAGAACAATGAAAGAGAAGGGGAAGGCTTTGAAGTTGCTTACCTGCACTGTGTTGTTAGCAAGATCAAGCATCCAAAAGCCAATGACAAATACAACAGCTGCTCGGTACCGGGGACCTTTGTAAGTACTGTTTTCATAATGATTTGGGTTAAAAATTCAACCTTCAGCTCATATAGAAAAGATAACAAAAATGAACAAAAGTACCTGCAATGTTCCTTCGTGTCACCTAAAAGGTACCCAACGTCTGCAGAAAACCCTATTATAATTACCTAGATTACAGAATAGATTATAACAAATCAGAAATAAGAGAGAAGACTCTGTAAGAAAGACCCTTTCAAGATTCCTGAACACTCACAGCGACAGATATCATAAGACATCCAGCAAAAACAAATGGTCGCCTCCTTCCATATTTTGAATGGCATCTATCACTCCATATACCAACACAAGGCTGAACCTGGGAATCAAAAAGGTCCGCATGGCATATGCTTAAATTTTATGTCAGGCATGTCTTAACTCAAGTACAAAATGATCTCAGACAGTTCTATCTCTGAAAAAATGATATGCCTCAAACAGCAATATGAATCAACGTTATGCAACAGAAAGTAAATCAACTAGAGGTCCACAAAATGACAAGATAACAAAGAACGTTCCAAGATCAAACAGTTTGCAAAATTGATGATTGAAATTAGTTATTTGTGTCCAACAGAATGAAAGCATACTGAACAAAAAATATATGCATGCATGACTTCATGCTTGCATACATATATACCAAGAATTAAGCAAATAAGTTCTTTACGTTCTCAATAAGATTATATAAAAGACATGACAGTTGGCCCATCTTTAGATTGGTCAAAGTATGAAACACATTTAGGCTGTGTTTGGTTTGGGAGGGGAAAAAAAGCAGTTTACATGTGTTAAGTGGAGTAACTTGGGGAGAGATATGGAGGGTCAATTATCCTGCCTTTCCAGTTGGGTAAGTTAATCCTGGTTTAAGCAGGTTAAGGAGGTTAAGAGGAGAAAGGTGGTGAAACCATCCATCGAATTTTTGTTTTCAAAAATGCCAGTTTGCTCTTGAGGACAAAAGATTAAAAAAAAAAAGAGAGCACTGAGGTCATTGTTAGTCAAGTGAAATATGGATAGAGGGGCTTTTCTTCTGACTTAACCCTGAACCTAATGCAGCCCTAATAAATATGGAAACAAGGAAAGGTCATGACATGAAAGCAATTACCGAAGCATCATATAATGACTGAGAATTCTAGGGTGGAAAAAAGAATATATTTTAAACCTATGTTTCTTATCAACGGCTTGATGTCTAAGCCCAAAAAAAAAGCATATAATGTTAAGCTCTTCATATCCCCAAAGAAAATTCAATTATGATGCCAGAAAAGAAACAGAGACAAGAAGTTGTCAAAGTTTAAAATAGCTATTTCATTTCATGGTATAGAAGAACAAAGCTAAACTTGTTCAGCAAGACAGGCAACACCCCTCAGTTTCACTAACTAGCACACCAAATAGGAGAAGGAAATATATGAAAGTCAAGTAATGAATAAATAGAAGAGGCAATCAAGTATTGATTTCATATCTTCAATGAAAATTTGAGATATTTAAAAGAGCCTCAGCATACAGCAGTATCCTCTGGTAAGTTTCAGGTATTACGTACACAGATTCAAAGACACTACCAGTAGGAAGGGAAGATTCAAATCTGATTGCATCTCGCTGGAGGCAAGTGGTACCAAAAGATATTAAAGATTTTGAGGAGAAGGAAGGCCAATGCAGAACTTGATGGAAGCAACAGACAAAGAACTTTAAGCAGCTTGTAATATCAGAAAAAATTATACAAGGTCCAGGATCAGATAGAAGAGTGAAAAATCAGTCTTCAAAATGGAGGACGAGATCTTCTCATGCAGTCAGTTAAAACCAGTACTGCAAATTACCTATGAAAAAGTGACTGTAAATCATATGTCATGTTTGCATGTACAGCCTAGAGCCAATAATTATCATAACCTCATGTCAATTGCAAACACCAGGATCATCATTCAAAGTATGGAATCAAGGCATCATGAAATAAATGGCTTCATTAATCACTGCTGCATTTTTCATGAAAATCCATTTACAAGTATCTAAGGTGACAATGAGAAGATTATTAAGGTCATGCACAAAAAGTTGCACACTGTAGCTAATTTTTTTAAGGAAAAGAATTTGATTTTATAAGTTTCAAGAACAATAGCCCTGCATATAACATGCTCATAACCATAGACAAGGCATAGATCAAGGAAAGAAGAATGCAACACCAAAATGATTGGTAAAAAAAAAAAAGATGATTGGTAAAATGATGTCCTTAAAATGATTGTATGCCAAAAGAATACATAATGTCCTTAAAATGATTGGTAAAAAAAAAGGAAGTGACCAGAAAAGTTCAGATCAAGCAAGATACAGACAACTGGACCATGGTTTAATGAGAATATTAAATTCAACACCCTGGATGCGAAAACAAAACATGCCATAAGGGATGATTGCAAAGAGCCATGTGCACAAAAGTCCCTTCAGGTGCTGAGATAATGAATGCAAGTATAAAAATACAGTATTGAACATGCATTAGTCATTCATGGTGGCACGAAAAGCATCAACAGAGCAGACACTACAGAGTAAATGTTATTGACACTTACTACAAAGCCAGTAAGAGGCCCACAAAGCCAGATGAATGAAGAAAAGGCATGCTGTATTCCTAAAGTCTGCATCAATAAGAATAGAGTTATCATCGATTAAAGAACACTGATATTTTTATAAAAACTCAAAGTAGTCATTAGTAATAGCCATCCATTCTATGCAAAAATAGGAGCTGGAAATAACAGCTGAAACTATAAAAGAAGCCTCAAGAGATAAGACATTTCTCATGATTCGTACATCCAAATAAAAAACTTTCAATTTTCACTTCTGAAAAATTAATAGGCTTAAATGGTTCAAATAATATGGGTTAAACTTGACATATTATTTGTATGCAAACAAGGATTATGAATATCTAGAAATGCAAAATAAAGCAGTTTATCACATGAATCAATTCATCAAAAGATGCCTAAAAATCAAAAGACATATCTGACACATCTTCCATGTTCTTGCACGCTCAAAACCTGTTTCTCCTTAGATATAACCAAACATAAAAGCTGTAATTGGTCTCAAGGATCTGAAGTTTGCATACTCTTTCATGTTCTCATTATACACAGTGTTCTTGGGAGAATCATCAATTACAGAATAATCATGTTACCATCACTGTCATTTAAACTTTTTTCCTCTTTACTGCCACTAAACAGAGCATGATTTTCTTTTCATTTTTCTCCTAATATTAAAAATCTGGAATTCCCTTCTTTCTACCCATATTTTCCATCTCGTCTTGGTCTCCACACATCTCACAAATCAAGCTGCTGGTTCTCATTCTTGTTCTCAAATATTGGCTGTTGCCATCCAGTGCATTGTAGCATACCTTACATGGTCATTGCATAATAGCAAGTAGGTCTGTCAATGAGCTACACCATAATCTTGTTTTTATATTGTTTTGAGCCACCTTGTCGGGCTTCTTAAAAATGTTGGATATGCTTGACCCAGACCCAGTGCATAACATTCCTAACAGCAATGCTTCACTAAACTATTGCCATCTGCCTTGCCTCCTAAAATATTTATTTTAACATGTAAAGAGTTGTTCCAAGATTTAGTTTTCCCCACAAAGAAAGTAAAAATCCCTTTATGCTTTAACAAATCTCTTGATGACTTCCTCGATCAATTTTATTTCAAGCAAGCATTTAAATGGTTTACCAGATACACCTCTCATTTACTGTGAAGACTCTACTCCTTTTATCATCAAAAAAATATTCAGATCCTTTCCACACAAACTTGAATAAAATGGGGCAGCCAACCAACCATTTTATTTCTTGACTTAAAGCAAGAAAAGTTTCCGCCCAAAGGATCATGCTTTTCAGAATTATTGCCGCTCTTCCTCTCTTCAAAAAATCTTAATTCCACAAACCACTCCTATCATAACCATTATCTCTAAAATAATCATATGGAAAAATAAAAGATGCCCCTTGCAGCCAAACTTTCTCAGAAAGTCAGAATCATCTGCATGATATGAAATACAAGATTATAAAATCGAATTTTATACAGAAAATAGTTGAAATTGCTAGCAAAATAATGTAAAAATATCAAAAGAACTTGCTCCTAAAATTTAGTATCAAACTGATGAGTTTCTCTACAGAACATGAGAAGTAGAAAGCAAATGGAGCAATATCAATCCCAAATCTTAGGGATCATGTAAGTTGACTTATAAAACCTCCAAAATCCTTTCAGACTAAAATTACTATTATATTGCACAGCCTGAAAAGATCCTCATTGTGTATTGCATTAATTTCTTTTTCTATTTTGAGTAATAGCACTTCATTAATTTCATTAAAGCTGATAAATCGTTAAATCCAATCTGTTGGTCCATAATTATAATCTTTATTTGAATTTGACAAAATCAGTAGATGGCAACATTCCTGCCTACTTCTCAGGAATGATAACCAGTGAAATGACCATTTCTATGCATATTTAGATTCAAAAAAAAGATTATTGTTATCTTATGACAGAGAAATATCTAATTCAGTTATGTAGTCCATACCACTTAAGCAATTCTTACTTCTAGATTTTATGTTTTAAATAATTTTAATGAGGCAAGCAATTAATAAAAACCTCTAAGTGAATATGTGTGGCTAACCATGGACATCTAAGCAAGTACCTCCATACACATTTTGTCATGCCTTGAAGAACACAACTGAGTCATTTTACAAACCCAAGTCATCTCTTTCAAGAAAGAAAAATATTTGCAGCAAATAAAGGATTCATATTCTAATAGCTTGGTACATTGACTTCAACAGGAGATCAAAACAACCTTGAAGTCTAATTAGCCACTACTAGATCTTCAATTGTTGCTGGTGAAGAGTTCCCATACAATGTCCAGCAACCCACTTATCAGATCATAGAAATGCCTTATCACAGCATCAATTATGCTACTCTTGACTAATAGTTGGATGAAGCAAGGAACTAATCATATTGTTAGGAGACAATCATGAACATCAACCTAACTACTCACCAATCGTAAATTCTATCAATGGTTGCTCAAAGATTGAATCTTCAAGAATTTTAACAGGAAGCTCAGTGTTGATGTTCAACCACAAAGGCCAGAGGATCTGGCTCTCCTGCTCCTTCTTCCTTTAAATTCTCATTTGTTCAACTAGAAATCCAGTAATAATCTATGTGTTTCCCTAACCTACTGTGCTTTGGTAACTTAAAACAAGACCTGGATCATAGTCCATCTTCCTTGAAAGAGGGATCTAAAGCTTTCACCTCTTCTCCATCCATTATTTAAGCAAATATAAAAAAAACATCAAAATCTATCATGGAACTTAAAACACTTTGACAATCAATTTTTCTGGACTTCGAACAAATTTTAGGCAACATGATGACTCAGTGAAACAAGAACCTGTGCATCTGACTCGCTTTATCCTAAAATTGAATCTAAACCATACCTAACACTCCTAAAGCTCAAGCAACTGGCCCACCCTCAAAATAAATCAACAATAAAACAAATACAGTTATGAGGTTAGAAATGGACAAAAGCAAGTGACTTGGAAAATAGCTTAGTACGTTAGTCCTTGTTTTGCACTTCATTATGACGTATGGCCGTTCCTAAGCTAAAGGACAGAACCAGAAAACTCATCGTATACATTGAATCCAGGCAAATTGATTTAGAATAAAAATTCAGATCATTACAAGAAAAAGACCGAGGACAAAAGATAGATGAAACGATTTGATCCTTTTTGGCTAACTGTAATATCAAGCCACCATCATCTATCTTAGCGGATCAAATAAGAAAGAGATCAAAAGAGAGACACGGACAGCAATCGAACCTGGATGTAAGGAGTCAAGAGCGAGAGCTGCAGCGCCCACCCGAACTGCACACCGGCACCAACCATACAGCTAAGAATCAGCGTCTTGAGGCTACTCCTCTGAATCGGCCGAGGAGGATCATCGGCATGAGGAGCAGAGGAAGAAGGAGCGGAGGAATGGACGGATTCATTGATCACGCCGTCGGGATCTTCCAACCTGACGAGCTCCAGCTCCACGTCGTTCAGGTGCCGGTACGGCACCCGGTTCGCCCCCGCGTCCATCTCCCCCGACCGCTTACCCCGCGAGATCCAGCAGCCAGATCAGGAGATCCCCATGCACGACCTCCGGATCTTGGATTCTTGGTCTGGTGTTCTTCGATCGCGAGATCAAGAATTGAGATCGGCGACCGAGGGAGGGGTGTCGGCGAGGAAGCGAGGGAGAAAACGAATGGGGATTCGGGGGAGAGCTCAGGAGGGAGATTTCAGGCGGGGTCACGCCTCGGCCGGGATGCCGCCGCGGTGTTCGCCCCCGTCGCACGGCAGGCACTGAGATCCTTTCAGCGAGTCGCGCATCAGGATGACAGCATCTTCTTTCCGGCAGTCCGATGTTCTCTCCCTCCGCGCGCCTTGGCGAGCGGTTAAATCGCAGCCTATGGTGCTGTTTATGCTCGTTCTTTGGTTTAATGCGTTCCATTTCCGTATGCGGAGTACATGACATGGCCATTCGATATCTTTTGTTAATTTCTTTTTTAATACAATTTTGAGTTAAGCCCCAGGTTCATCAAATGTAGCTCATCATGGGCCCCGCTTGACGTTTTGATGTTTTTTTTTAAATTTATTCCTGGAAAAAAAAGTATATGGTGGTTGAATTTTAAGCAAGAAATTAACGTTGGATATCTAAATAATTAACCTCTGTAATTTTAAAATTACTCATCGGGGCCATGGTAATCTTCCAGCAACGTGGCTGAATTGTAGACGTGAGGCTCGCACCTCCAGCACATCACTTTGAAAAAGAGTCTTGCTGCGCCGCGGTATATGGATTAGTCATGCCCTTATATCATCATGTGTGCCATACATGCCAAGATTTATTAGATTTTAGCATTCATGATGACATAGGCGTTGACCAATTTGTGCATATAATTCACGTTTGTTTGCTGCTAAAGAATGATACGATAAGTCTTTTCTAAAGATTTTCTCCGATGCAATAAGTCTTCTCCAAAGATTTGAACGTTAGGGCTTTCTTTTGTCTGATTTGGCTACTTGAAATATTTTTTTTAATAATTATAAAAAAAACAATTATTATTATGATTATGATTATCTAAGATAGTTATGGTTCAATAAATAAGATCAATGGTTATTTTAAATAAATTCTTAAATTTTATTGTCCAAAACTTTTCAGTTCCTACCCTTTTCATCAAAATAATCTATGTTGGATAGCAAACAACCCTCTTTAAAGAACCCCTCTTTAAATAGTCATATTTTCTTTTTCTTTTTTTGTTATATTTTTAAATATATTATTATGTGGTTTTAGAATTCATTGGATTAAGGTAGATCTACGCATTTTAAAAAAAATGGTGCCAGGTAAGAGGACAATACAATAACTGTTTCAGAAACCTTTGGAGAATCAACCCTTGAGATTTATAATTATATTAATGATTTATTTGTAACATATCTTCTCCAAACACAGAAATAAAGTCATAATGAATTTTTATGGATATGAAGTATTTTCTCCTCTCTTTATATAAAACAGTCAAGAGCATTAAAAAATTATGGATAAAGTTTTGCTAACATGTAGCAAGTGTATCAGCAATTCCTTTACATAACTGCAAAATAAGACTTTAACCAATTTAAAATATATAAAAATTAAAAAAATGAGATAAAGGTTGCTACGAGAAGAGAATGAAGAGGCAAATTTTGATGGCACAAGATAAGCAACATGGTGCAACAACATGAACAAGCAAAAATTAAAAAATATAATTAAAAAAGATAAATAATTTGATACCATGTTATCAAATATGGTTGGATCAAGAAAAAAGAAAAAAAAAGAAGTCAAACTCCATCGTATCTCTACTATGCTATTTTAATCTTTAATATATCACAGAGTGATTTAAAACTATATGTGCAAATATTCTTAGATGGAAATGAGAGCAAAAGAAAAGAAAAGAAAAAAAGATAGTTAAAAAATGGTTGAGCGGTGAGAATAATGCTTGGATATGGCAAGTAGATTTACTCCCATGGATTTGCTTAATGATTTTTGGATTCCTATTCATTCTAATGTTAGAGATAGCAATTTATGATTCAATTTGCCAATTAATATGTTTTGAGTAGATTTGAGAATGAATGGATATAAATGGATCATATCATCAATAAGTAAATCCAATCGCTCCAATTTGTTAAATGGTTCAAGCTTAATTGTCTATAGCTTGTTTATTAATGGGTTGAGATAAAACTTTTTTTTTTAAAAAAAAATAAAAGTTATCCTCTTTTTGTTCACCTCTAATGTATTTTTGTTCACCTCATTACAAAGCGGCTTGGACCGCTTGGTATCTCATATATATATATATATATATATATATTGTTGACACCGAGTCACCTTTCTTGAACGCCAGGGAAACGAAGGTCTTTCTCGCCGGACTCCTGCAAGAAAAGTCCCCGAAGACCGGATATTCCGGTGGAGACCCTTCGACGCTCAAGTCAGTTACTCGGAAACAGACAGAGATTTAGCTAGTAGAAAGAAGCTAGAGAGTTAGGGTTCAGAATCCTTCCCTTCTTGTAAATGCGGGCTTTTATACCTATTCAAAGATCTCCTCCTTTTCCGCTTCCAGAAGATTTTCGACCTCCATATATTCCTGTCCGATAACAGACAAAAGGGAGAGGCTGACAATGTCAGGCCGCATCATTACTATGCGTCAGAGGCGTCCTATTTGATTTGCCACCCGCCAATACGGTATCATGCGTGTCGAGTAGCCATGGTTGTACCAGACGCGCGCCGTTATGAGGCATGGCCACATACAGCCACAAGCAAGCGGTGGATCGTACTCCGTAACGAAATATGGCCATACGTGGTTGCAGGCGAGTGATGGACTACGTACCGTAACGGGGTATGGCCATGCATTGTTACGGGTGCGTGGTGGGCCATACGTCTTAATGAGGCATGGTGATGCACTATAGCAGGCAAGTAGTAGGCCATGTGGGCACGCCAGGTGGCTCGTAGCTATAAGCTGGCTTCGGAGGTGGGCCTCGGAGGTTGGCCTTGGAGGTTGGCCTCGGTAATTGGCCTCGGAGGTTGGAGTGGGATGTCGTCAGTCTTTTTACCGTTAACCCTGACGGTGTTGGATCAGCCATGTCAGATGCCCTCTCGCCCCTGAGACAGAGCGGGCCCACCCTGGTGAAGCGAAAGGGGTGTCACCTCCCCAGTGGCTGATCCCCGTTCGCTGCTAACCGCCCCCGGCCACATGTCTCTATGTGTTGCGATAGCTTAGCGCGGGCGACCTTGGGGATGTGAAGGGACAGCCACTACTGTCCGTCCAATCTGCCGCGATTGCCCTCGAGGCGGGGTTGTCCTTTTGAAATTCACGAAGAGAGGCCGCCATCATTGCCATCATGGCATTGGCGTCAGCTGTGTCCCATCATTGGCGGAGGCGGTTTGCTCCACGCGCCGGATGCCTGCCGAGGCAGACCAGCCTATAGCGGGCGTCCGCGTGGCTGGCAAATCAAGGAGGGATGATTTGAAACTTGACAAAGCCCGGGCGAAGGCTGTATACTCATCATTTTACTTCAGTTATCTTCTTCCTTTGGTCCTCTGCTTCCTCTGCAACCCGAGAATCGCCCCCCCCCCCCCCCCCCCCCCCGCCATTTCTTCCTTCAGGTTAGCCTTCTGTCCCTCCTAATCCTTCCTTCCTCTTTCGAAACTTTTGTCATGGCCTCCTTGCCATCCTGGACCTCTTCTACTCCCTCTGACAACCGCATTTCTCCCTCGAGGCTTCGTGCCTCTTCACCTTCTTCTTCTTTATGGTCCTCTGATCCAGAGGACCGCCTTCCCTTGCCCCAGCGACCGGTTGCTGGCAGAGCTCCTGCAAGGGGACGCTCGGCGGCGGCCGGCCGGCCCCAGCGAGGAGGCGCCAGGCGGCGGCCGCGCCTCCTTGAGGGCGGAGGCGGAATCCCCGGAGGGGACTGCCTCCACAGTAACGAGTCAAGACTTAACCAAAATCAGGGCCGTTACCAGGTACCCCGAGATGTCGAGCTCTTCCTTCCGACCCCCGACGACAGGGTGGTCTCCTCCCGGCCCGGCAGAGTGGCCGTTTACGAGATTTCCCTTAAATTAGGCCTTCGTCTACCCTTTCATCCCTTTTTTATTAACCTTTTGGACTATTACTCTTTAACCCCGCCCAACTGGTCCCAAACTCCCTTCGACCATCTGCGCTTTTGTTATCCTCTGCCACCACCACCAAATCACCCCGACTCTCTCTCTTCGCTGCTTTTACACCCTCAGGCAGCAGAGGAGTTGGTGGCTATTCTAGCCCCGACCCGGTCGGGTCCTCAAGCTTCTTCTCCCTACCTTGGTCAAGGGATGGAAATCCCGCTTCTTCTTTGTTGATCTTGACCAAGTCAAGTCCCGGTGGGGGACCCCGACCTCCAACCCAACATGAACTCCACCGTCCTCCCAGGGGATCAAGAAGCGCTGGGGCGACTGTTGACCTCCGACATCCCCAGATACAACTTGCTTCTATCAGAGCACAACCTCCAGCTGGCGGCCTCACCACACAGAGCGGTGAGTAATGGATGCCCCAACACTTAGCCAAATCGCCCTCTCTTTTCTTCTTCTCTTCTTTTTTTTTTTGCTGACTCCGACTGGTACTGTGCAGTAATGAAACCTCCGACTGCCATGGTTAGGAGAGCCGCAGTCAAGCGGATGAGGGCCCAGGGCGGCCCAAGTGAAGGGTAGCAGGCGCCGGCCCCAAAGCGTCGCACTGCACGGGCATCTCCGTCGGCCGAGCAACACAAGTCTCCACCGGTTCCAGAGGTGGATCTGACAGCTGAAACCTCGCCAGAGAGGGCAAGGGCTGAAGGGGCGACGACAGAGGAGCTGACAATTGTGGTGCCGGCGGCAACAGAGCCTCCTGCTCCCAGCGAACTACCCCCGGCTGAAACAGATAGGAGTTGGGTGGAGGGGCCATCAGGACAAGCCTACCCCCCGTACAGATACCAACGAGCAGCCCTCCATGTGCCGAGCCGGAGCACGTCGGGAATGCCGAGGGGAGTAGGGCCGGGCCGCTCCCTCGCAGTTTTTCTTTGATAAACGACAGGCGCCGGGCTAAACAACTCATATCCTACGCCATTCAGCCTGATATTCAATAGGAACTCCGAACCCTGGGGGCAAATAGGTTCTTTCGGGAGATTTTCTCAGCTCTCGTTCGAGTAAGCACTTTTTCCTTCTTGCCCTTAGTTTAATACTTAAGAAATTTGCATAACTGACACTCTGAGTGCAGGTGGCCAACTCCATCATGCTCACTCGGGAGGCCCTCAACGAGGGGAGGCTGCCGCCCGCCAAATCCAACAGGATGCCGAGGACGCCCAGGCCCGGGCCGAGGCTGTGAAGAAGGCTTTGGAGTCGGTGAGGGCCAAGTGCACCAGCAAAATAAAGGAGGCTGAAAGCAGAGCCGACGCCGAGGCTGATCGATGGCGGGCGGCACTCAACCAACTTACAGAGGCCGAGGGCGCGATTGAGGCCCGCAACCTCCACATATCCAACTTGAACTCGGCCATCCAGGCGACCGAGGATCGGGCGAAGCGGGCCGAGGAAGAGGTAAGCGCCAAGGAGGCTGAGAGGGTGGCGACGGCAGCCTCTCTGGCTACGGAGAGGGAGGCCCGAGTCGCTGAAGTAGAGGTTACCGCCGAGGCCAGAGCTGCTGTGGCCGTGGAGGAGTTCAAGGCATCGGAGCACTTCACCCACGAGTTAGTTGAAGCCAATGCCGACTTCTACGTCCAAGGGTTCAACGACGTCAAGGAGAAAGTTGCCCGAGTTTTGAACCTCCCCCAGGTCATGGATATCGAGCCGGACTAGGAGCCGATGAGGCCTCGGATGGTGAGCCCACGGCCGAACCTTGATTTTGTAGTTCATTTTTGTTTTTGTACTAAGTCTGACTTGGTCGGCATTTTGTAAACACTGACATCAATAAAGTAAAATTTTTCCATCAATGAAAATTTTAACTGTGATCTCTTTTCTGAGTCCCTGGGTCGCTTACGTGGGACCCTTGAAGGCTTCGTCAGCACCGAGGGGCGGCTTTTACTTTTCATGCAACTTCAACTTAGCCATATAGGGCAGGACCCTTTTGGAAGAGCTAAGGGAGACGGGTGTGTCTGCCCCCTGGGGACCCGGGCTTCCGAGCACCGATGAAACGTCAATCTTGGGCTGACGAGGATGACTTGGACCTTTTATTGAAAGCCGATGATACATCGGTCCGCCAGTGGTACACTGGGCTTTCATGCCGAGTCTGGCCTCGGGCTCTTTTTTTTTTGAATCGATAGTACATCGGGTCTTTGTTGCAATGGTACATTGGGCTTTTTGTGCCGAGTCTGGCCTCGGGCTTTTGAATCTGATGATACATCGGGTCTTTGTTGCCAATGGTACATTAGGCTTTTTGTGCTGAGTCTGGCCTCGGCCTTTTTGAATCCGATGGTACATCGGGTCTTCGTTGCCAATGGTACATTGGGCTTTTTGTGCCGAGTCTGGCCTCGGGCTTTTTGAATTGATGATACATCGGGTTTTCGTTGCCAATGGTACATTGGGCTTTTTGTGTCGAGTCTGGCCTCGGGCTTTTTGAATCCGATGGTACATCGGTCTTCGTTGCCAATGGTATGTTGGGCTTTTTGTGCCGAGTCTGGCTCGGGCTTTTTGAATCCGATGGTACATCGGGTCTTCGTTGCTAATGGTACGTTGGGCTTTTTGTGCCGAGTCTGGCCTCGGGCTTTTTGAATCCGATGGTCCATCGGGTCTTCGTTGCCAATGGTACGTTGGGCTTTTTGTGCCGAGTCTGGCCTCGGGCTTTTTGAATCCGATGGTCCATCGGGTCTTCGTTGCCAATGGTACATTGGGCTTTTTGTGCCGAGTCTGGCCTCGGCTTTTTGAATTGATGGTACATCGGGTCTTCGTTGCCAATAGTACATTGGGCTTTTTGTGCCGAGTCTGGCCTTGGGCTTTTTGAATCCGATGGTACATCGGGTCTTCGTTGCCAATGGTACGTTGGCTTTTTGTGCCGAGTCTGGCCTCGGGCTTTTTGAATCTGATGGTACATCGGGTCTTCGTTGCCAATGGTATATTGGGCTTTTTGTGCCGAGTCTGCCTCGGGATTTTTGAATCCGAGGGTACATCGGGTCTTCATTGCCAATGGTACATTGGGCTTTTTGTGCTGAGTCTGGCCTCGGACTTTTTGAATCCGATGGTACATCGAGTCTTGTTACCAATGGTACATTGAGCTTTTTGTTGAGAATTTGAGATGCTTGAACTCAAGTTTATTCATGACGGGTCAAGAGCCCGAAAGAATGCAAACAGGGAATTTAACGCAAGAAAAAGGTACAATATTGATAATACCGACGGAGGTTGTCGGGTTCCATGTCCGCGGGAGGGGCTTTCTGTCCAGCTCTTCTACTTTGTACGCTCCGTGGTGGAGCGCCTCAGTGATCCAATATGGCCCTTCCCAGTTCGGTGCTAGCTTGCCTCCTTCCGTCGGCTTTGAAACTTCAGCTCGCCGAAGGACCAGGTCCCCTGGCAAGAAGGTCTGGGGCGGATGCGAGTGTTGTAGTACCTGGCCATCTGTTGTCGGTAGGCTGCCATCTGGAGTCGTGCTCGGTCCCGTACCTCTTCCACTAGGTCGAGGTTGGCCCTTAACTGGTTCGGGTTGTCTTCCTCACTGTAGGTCTCCACTCTAGGGCTCGGGGCTCCAATCTCCATAGGGACCGCTTCGGATCGAAGACGAGGCTGAAGGGGGTCTCTCCGGTGGGACTCATGGCATTGTGTGGTAGGCCCATAGCACATTGGGAAAGCTCCTCCACCCAATGTCCTTTGTATTCATCAAGCGGGCTCTTAGTCCTTGAGGATAATGCGATTGGTCACCTCGGCCGCACCGTTGGTCTGAGGATGCCCTACGGAGGTGAATCGCTGATGGATATCGAGATCGGTGCAAAATCTCAGAAGGGTGCATTGTCAAACTGCCGGCCATTGTCGGTGACCAAGGTATGTGGGAGCCCGAACCGACATATTATAGTTTCCAAAAGAAGGACCTCACCTTACTCTCAGTGATCTTGGCAAGCGCCTCAGCCTCGATCCATTTGGTGAAGTGGTCGACAGCCACTAGCAGGAACTTACGCTGGCCGGAGGCAGGGGGAATGGCCCCAAGATGTCCATCCCCCACTGGGCGAAAGGCCAAGGTGCCGCCAGGGGTCAGCTGAGACGTCGGCTATCGCTGGATGTTGGCATGGCGCTGGCAGCTATCACACTTCTTGACAAGCTCGGCCGCGTCTTCCTCATGGTCAGCCAATAATACCCCTGCAGGGCCTTGTACGCTAGGGCTTTGCCCCCAGATGACTCCCGCATATGCCTTCGTGAATCTCTCGCAAGATATAGTTAGCTTCAATAGGCCCGACGCACTTGAGGACCGGGTATGAGAATGACCTTCGATAGAGCTTTCCATCCATCATCAGGAACCTCGGGACTGTCGCCTGAGCAGTCTGGCCTCAGCCGAGTCTTTAGGGAGGGTGCCGTCAGTAAGATATCGGACATAAGCGTCCATCCAGGAAGGCTCTGCTGACCGGCATTGCCTCCTCCACTGCTGCTTCAATGCTTGGGACTTGCAAGTGCTCCACGTACGTCCTTCCCAAGGTCCCGTTGGCCGAAGTGGTTAAGCGGGACAGCGCATCAGCCCTGGCGTTTTTCGTCTGGGGAATATAGCCGATGTGAAAATATGCAAACCGAGAGGCTTGGGATTGCACCTTGTTCAGGTAGCGGGACATAGTAGGGTCTCTGGCCTCGTACTCCCCAGTGACCTGCCCGGAAACAAGCTGAGAGTCCGTGAAGGCCCTCAGACGCTCCGCACCAAGCTCCTTGGCTAGCTTCATCCCTGCCAGTAGGGCTTCATACTCTACTGGTTATTAGTGGCCGGAAGAGGAATCGGAGAGCGTACTCCACCACCTCCCCCTCGGGGCTCGCGAGGATAAGTCCGGCCCCACTCCCCTGAGAGTTTACCGCTCCATCCACGTAAAGGATCCAGTCTTCTTTCTCCACCCCCTCGGTCGTAGGGGACTCCATGCATGCCTCCGGGTGTGACTCCGCTGGATGCTCCTCGGCCCAAGTCCTCGACCAAGAAGTCAGCTAACACTTGGGACTTCATTGCAGGTCTTGGCCGGATGGACAGATCAAACTCCCCCAACTTGATGGCCCATTTGGCCAGCCGACCAGAAGTATCAGGACGGGAGAGGATAGTCCGAAGTGGTTGGTCGTGAGCACCACGATTGGGTGAGCTTGAAAGTAGGGTCGGAAGCGCTGGGCAGAGACCACCAGGGCGAAGATGATCTTCTCGATCTTGGAGTATCTGGTCTCAGCATCGTGGATTACCTTGCTGGTGTAATAGACTGGTTTCTGCACTCCGTCGGCATCCATGCGAACGAGCACGGAGCTGACTTCGGGGAGGCTGCAAGATAGAAAGAGTTCCTCCTCGCTCTTTGGCTTGGACAACAGTGAAGGAGTAGATAGAAATTTCTTCAGCTCCTCGAAAGCTTCCTGACACTCCTTCGTCCACTCGAAGCTGTTGACCTTGCGCAGCACCTTAAAAAAAGGTGAACACCGCTTGCCGACCTTGACATGAAACAACTCAGGGCTGCCACTTCCGGTCAGACACTGCACCTCCCTCTTGTTAGCTGGGGGCCTCATATCCAAGATGGCTCGGATCTTGTCTGGGTTGGCTTTCAATTCCTTGCTGCATCACCATGAAGCCCAGAAACTTGCCTGCCGCGACTCGAAGGCGCACTTGCGGGGGTTCAGCCTCATTCGGTATCGACGCAGTTGGCGAAGGTCTCCGCAAGGTCAGCAACATGGTCCGTGGCATGGGTGCTCTTGGTCAGCATGTCGTCCATGTACACCTCCATGTTGCGCTCGATCTGATCCTTGAAAACCTTGTTCATCAACCTCTGGTAGGTGGCTCCAGCATTCTTCAACCCGAACGGCATTACCTTGTAGCAATATATCCCCTTCTCAGTGACAAAGGAGGTCACCTCTTCATCAGCCGAGTTCATCCTGATCTGGTTGTACCCTGAGAATGCGTCCATGAAACTGAGGGTCTCGTGGCTGGACGTAGCATCTACCAGCTGGTCAATCCGAGGCAGGAAGCTATCCTTGGGGCATGCCTTATTGAGGTCGGTAAAGTCTACACACATCCCAGATCCCACTAGCCTTGCGGACCATCACGACATTTGCCAGCCAGTCGGGGTAGCGCACCTCGCGAATGTGTCGTGCCGCCGTCAGCTTGCGCACCTCTTCGTCTATGGCCTTTTGTCTGTCTGAAGCAAAGCTCCTTTTCTTCTGCCGAACTGGTCGACACTCCGGCTTAATGTTGAGCTAATGTGTAATCACCTCCTCTGGAATACCCGGCATGTCGGATGCTGACCAGGCGAAGATATCAGCATTGGCTTGCAGGAAAGCAAGGAGCTGGCTACGAGCTCTTCCGGAAGTAGGGCCCCAACTTGGATAGTCCGCTCCGGGTCTTCTCCCAGGGGAAAGGCTAATAGGTGCTCGGCCGGTTCCCCCCTCCTTGCCGAGTCCCGAGGGTCCAATGCTTCTGGTGCAGGCGCATAGACTACCCCCTGAGGACTGGGGGCCATGTGGCAGCATAGTGGCAGTGGGTTCTGCTCCCCGCACATCTCCCCGACCCCTTCGCTGGTTAGGAATCTCACCAGGATCCTTTTGGTGGAGATTACAGCATCCAGGAGATTAAGCCCGGGCCTTCCGAGTATGGCATTGTAGGCAAGAAGCATCCGACCACTAGAAAGCTCATGAAGACTGTACTTTAGCGCGGGGCCGTGCCACCATGATAGGAAGAGTAATCTCCCCCTCGACCTTCACAGAGTCTTCGGTAAACCCCATCAGAGGAGTGGTAACAGGCCGAAGCAGGTCGGGTGACAGGTTCATACGAACAAAGGCATCATAATTCAACACATCCACCGAGCTCCACTATCAACCAGAATTCTTTTTACAGAGTGTTTAGCTATCGTCATGGACACAACGACGCTATCATCATTTTTATTAACTACCCTTTCTAAGTCCCTTTTGGAAAAAGGGATTACAGAGTCTAACTCTCCCCCCCTTGGCCTCTTGGGCGGGCCGCCTGCCCCCCAGGAAATCATCGTCACCATTTTCTCAGTCGGAGCATTGTCAATCATCAGTGGCGGAGGCGCTGATAGACCAGGAGCTCCCGGATTGCTCCTCTGAACGAACTTGCCTAGGTGGCCACGCTGGATAAGGTCCTCTATTGCCTTCTTTAGCTAGCGACAGTCGTCGGTGTCGTGGCCATGATCCCGGTGGTAGCGGCAGTAGAGGTTCTTATTGCGGGGGATCTTTGGGTTCATTGGAGGAGGGCGCTGAAAATAGGGCTCGCCCTCGATCTCGAGCAGGATGTGCGATACCGGGGCGAGCAAAGGAGTGTAGGGCCGTCTCTCGGTGCAGGAGCTCGGGGATGTTGTCCGACCGGCGAGTAGGCTCGGGCCTTCTAGGTCAAACTTCAATAGGCTCTGGGCGAGCCGGCTTCTTGGTGGTGTTCCCGCTGGCCTGCGCCGGAAGGAGTCAGCTTCGTCGGCGCGGATGTACTTCTGGGCCCGGCTCAAAAGCTCTACGTAGGAGCCGGGTGGCTTCTTATCGAGGGAATATGCGAAGCGAGAGACGGAGCCCTCATTTCAAGGCCAGGGTGGCCACCAAATCCTTAAGGTTGTAGACTTTCAGGGCGGCCTCCTTAAACCGAGCGACGTAGTCCCGCAGGGACTCGCACTCTTTTGCTGGACTGAGAAGAGACTGTCTGCCACCCTTGGAATCTTTCGGCAGGCATCAAAATGGGCCAGGAAGGCCCTCTCCAGCTAGCGGAAGGAGTCGATACTCCGCGGTGGTAGGCGAGAGTACCAAGCTCGAGCAGCTTTCTTCAAAGTGGCGGGAAAGGCGATACACAGGAGCGAGTCGGTTGCCCCCTGGACCTGCATGAGGACCTTGTAACTTTTCAAATGGTCCAGGGGTCTGTGGTCCCGTCATATGGGTCCAGCTGAGGAAGGCGGAACCGGTTGAGATCGGTTCCTCCATAATCCGGCAAGACAATGGTGGCCGGCTGTCGTAGTCCACCTCTGGTGGGTTGGTGATCCGGCGGTTGAGCTCTCCAACCGCTGATTGTACTCGTCGAGCCGTCGCTCAGCTCAGGGCTATTTTGCCATCAAAGGACCCCTCCCTTGAGGAATCCGAGGAGGGGGAAGAGCTGCGGCGACGTTGACGAAGGCGCTCCGCTTCCTTCCCATGTCGCGCTTGGGAGATGCACTACGCGGCGAGAAGGCGTCCGAGATCTCTTGGAGGCTTCGCGACGATGAGGCTTGGGTGAAGCGCGATGGTGGTGAGCTTCTTGGGTAGGGGACCTCCTCCGAAAGGAATACTGGCTGGGCTGGATGGCTCCTGGCACTGACGGGAGGGGCCCCGGTTGCTGCGCAGCCACCGCTTGGTGTTGCAGGCCTTGGACCACCGTTGCCAAAGATTGGACTTGCGCGGCGAGACGGCAAGCCAGTCTTCTTGAAGCTGCTGTGGTGGAGGTGCAGGAACGTCAGCTAGGGGAGCAGAGGGTCCAATTGCTAGCGTCAGCCCCTCAACGCTGCCCCCCAGGGTGACTGGTAGAGACCTCTCGTGCACGGGTCGTCACCATTGCTTGAGAGCTCGGGAAAGAGGAGTTGTCGCTGACAGGCTCGAAGTTTTTCTCTTCTTGATCCCCCTACCTAGCGCGCCAATCTGTTGATGCCGAGTCACCTTCCTTAAACGCCAGGGAAACGGAGGTCCTCCTTGCCGGACTCCTGCAAGAAAAGTCCCCGGAGACCAGATGTTCTGGTGGGGATCCTTCAACGCTAAAATCAGTCATTCGGGAACAGACAGGTTTAGCTAGTAAAAGAAGCTAGAGAGTTAGGGTTCAGAATCCTTCCCTTCTTGTAAGTGCGGGCTTTTATACCTGTTCAAAGATCTCCTCCTTTTTCCGCTTCCATAAGATTTTCGACCTCCAGATATTCCATCCGATAAGACAAAAAGGGAGAGGATGACAATGTCAGGCCGCATCGTTACTGTGCGTCAGAGGCGTCCTATTTGATTTGCCATCCGCCAATACGGTATCATGCGTGTCGGGTGGCTATGGTTGTACCAACACGCCGTTATGAGGCATGGCCGCATACAACCACAAGCAAGCGGTGGATCGTACTCCGTAACGGGATATGGCCATACGTGGTTGCAGGCGAGTGATAGACTACGTACCGTAACGAAGTATGGCCATGCATTGTTACGGGTGCATGATGGGCCATACGTCTTAATGGGTCATGGTGATGCACTATAGCAGGCGAGTAGCGGGCCACGTGGGCACGCCAGGTGGCTCGTAGCTATAAGCTGGCTTTGGAGGTTGGCCTCAGAGGTTGGAGTGGACACCGTCAGTCTCTTTTACCGTTAACCCTGATGTGTTGGATCAGCCATGTCATATATATATATATATATATGCGTGCGCGCATGCATAACCAATATTTATTTTCATGCAATTAATGGTATAATTTACTTAGTGAATCTCACGCAATATAACTATTGATATTAACTATGGTAACACACATTGCAATGTGGCAACTCCATTCACAATTAGCTCACTTTAAACAAGTTTAAATTAGGCATAAATAGATTGGAATTACACATCAGATTGTTTATTAAATAGATCAAGTTTATATTTATATTTAATATTTTTTAATTCTATTTAATTATTGAATCATCATGATTCAACTCATTTAATTTGTTTAAAATTATTTTAAACATATCATACTTGATATTCTTAATTAATAATTAAAAAAGGATTCAAGCTAAATTTTTATCCTATTTGCTAAAATAAATCATATATGGATGCATAATTTTTTAGTAAAAATATACTTTTGATAGAGAAGTAATCATTTAATTTTGCAATCTCCTTCCAAATTTTTTGTTTGAAAGTGGGAGAGGGAGGTTCTCAAACTTTTTTCTATTATTACAATTTAATCCCTTCTCAGGAACGTTGGATTGGTACGTCAAGTAGCTCATGGGAATTATTTTAAATACAAGGACTAAAATGTAATAACGTAAAGTTTAAGGATCAAGATGAAGGGAGCTTCTAAATACACAGCAAAAATTACTCTCTACATGCTCAATTTTTTTAAAAAATTAATTTTTTAAACTATCCTTAAATCATCACCCTTCCTTCCTGGTTTGCTTCGGCAGCCCTCTTTCCCTGGCACCGACTTTCCTTTCTTGCTTCTCTCCTTTCCCCCCTTCCATTTGCTCGATGCCTCTTTCGGCACTGACTCTTTTTTTCGGTCCGATTGCTTCGGCCTTCCTTCTCGAGCACTAGAGCAAGAAGAAGTTGAGGAGAAGAATTGATGCCCAAAGGGGGCCGTCGAAGCGAACGAGAGAGGAGGGAAAGCCGGAAGGGTTGCTGAAGTGAACGAAGCACCGAGCAAATGGAGAAGAAAGGATGAGAATTTTAAGGATAGTTTAAAAAATTAAAATTTTAAAATAAATTTAAGGATGCAGAGAGTAATTTTTGCAGTGTAAATAGAACCTCCCCAAAATGAAAGTTAGCAAGTTTTGCAGTCAAACATATATAATAAAATATAGAATCCGATATCGATCCGACCAATATCTGATCTGGCTGTAACGGCAACGCTCATGAGTCCACTCCATGCACAAGTCGCAGTCTTAGCCGCCGATCGTATATATACTCTACCCACCTATGGGAGCCCTTTTTGTTTGACATTGATTTTATGTAAAGGGTGCGGAGGAAAAAGTATTTACGATCGTAGTGTTAAAGGGAAAAGCGCTACTTAAGTGACGCTTTTCTCATCGACTGTGGCAAGGTGAAAACACCACTTGGCGCATTTCAATGCTTTTAGGAAGCTTTTTTTTTTTTTTTCAATTCACACAAGTCCCACTTAACATGAAGAAATAGTGCTTCTTAAAAGCGCCATTTTTTTTTAATTCATGAAGTTCAAGTAGCGCCATTTGAAATGACGCTTTTTAAAAGCACCATTTCAAGCAACGTTTTTACCTTCCATATCTCACTTTACTGAGCTCCTTCCGCAGCAGGAGATCAAATACATTGAGCAGTGGCTCTGTAGACCAGTTCTTTTTAAACGTAAATACTTATATGATGAAATCTCTTCCAAGTGTGCAGTTTTCATGCTCCAGAACATTGTCTGCATTTGAGTCTTAAAACAGTTCTGCAGAAATCTGAATAATGCTTATAAATCGATATCTGGATGATGAAATTTGTTACATTGCTTACCTTTCTTCTGGATAACATTTAACATCTTAGGATCCAGTGACACCACAGGGTTTTATCCAATGATCATATGCCATTATATCCATCAAGTCTGTTTTGAATTCCTTAATTTGCTCCATCCATGGTAAAATTTGGGTGTATCAGGGATTAGAGTCTTTCGAGAGCTCTCTCTATACTTCAAGTCGTTCTTTTTGCATTTATAGTAAAATTTTCTCTTCATCTTCAATGTGGACATAAGCCAAAAGAGCTAAACCATGTAAATCTTGCTGTTTTGACTTTGAACTACTATTTTCTCATTGGCTTTGTTTGTGCCACATGAATTACATGTGGAGTTTGTTCCAACAATACTTTTTTATCTTCCATGACACCACCATAAACTCTGTCCATGAACCTTCATTTTGCTTTATTCAATAGCTATATACTTAACCTCCTTGAAAAAAAAATGGTTATAAACTGGTACCTAGGTTAGTAATTCTAGGTTGGTAATATCCCATGATGTTCTACGGGATAGAATATTTCCAACCTTCATTATTCATGATATGAGGATATATGTCACGTTTTTTATTCCTATAAGCAATTGTACAACTCTCTTGGGGCTATCTAATACAAAATATTTTACAAGCTTATCAGACCTGTTACTGCCCAAATCCTTCGTGCGAACATAAAAACAAAATTTTCCCAACTTCGTCTAGGTTGGTCAAAGCATATCGTAAATAAAGAGATGAGGACAAAACGAATTTAAATATTATTTCCCTCAGTTAAGACAACTTGGTGATTTGTGAATCATATGATCTCTGGAATACTGAAAAATAGAAGACAAAGGATCCTCTCAACATGGCTTCTAAATATGCAAGCTTACATTTGCTTGGCTCCATAAGTTTGGATCCTTTCCTCTTGCCAAGATACTCGCTAAATTAGAGGCATTATTTACAGGAAAAGATAACATAAATGAGAGAAAGTTCCTTGATTTATTGAGTCATCTGACCCATGTAACAGTCTACTTAATGCCTTTTTTTTTCTTTTACTTTTTAACTAGCTTAGTCACACAAAATTAAAATTTTGATTCACTAGCCTTGGAAGAAAATGAGCCAGGTTAATCTGAACTGGCTCGAGGGTTAACCTGCACAGTTTTCCGAGGACAAGCCAACGACATATTGAGACCAAATTTCCTCATGCTTTTAAGTATGAAGGCAAGGCCACATTATCAGAACCCAACAGCCATCTCTTTATGGCCTCTGTTAACAAATATGAGATGGTAATCATGTTCTTGGAAATGGAAGGAACACTATCTCCCCGAGTTTCTCCATAAGATGCTAATAAGTCAAGCATATTATAATCCCTGACAACAATCAGAGCTGTCTCCCTAAAATCACAGTTCGACAAACAAAATGCTTCCAACCCGTTTTAACTCCTGTGTAAAGCTTTCAATCATTGCTTTATGCGGAAACACGGTATAATGCAATATAAACGATGGTACGCCATACCAGTAAATATCAATGTTACTCCATCGCATTAGTTACCTAACAAGTGGATTCACTCATTTTATAGTACAAAACAGTACAATATGCAGCATAAAATAAGTCAAAGTTCAACCAATGCTCCTATTTCTCTCAGTAGCGTATAAGTTATTCCTACAGCGGGTATGCAAGATTACAACTGATATCCCTGCAGCAGGTTGAAAAAAACCATGTTTGTTCTGTATGATGGTGAAAATATGGTCAGTTAGTCTGTGACATGAATGGAAACTTCAGCTGAAAGATACGGTGGACATGCCAAATGATCGGACCGATAAACCTGGCAAGAAAGCATGAAATACCAAACGGTAAGTGACAAATATAAGTAAGTACTAGAAATTACAAATGGATATTTCATTCACTTGCACACTGCAAAATGACTGAAAAAAAGATCAAGAGTCACTTCTTTCTTTAACATCATAGCTATTTCAAATGATGAACTGTCATGTTGAGGTATTTTTCAACTGCTCTGGTTGCCTTATTTTCAAAGGAATGTACATCCGTATCTTTCAATGCATATGCTCCTCTACATATAGGAACCACAACTCCTTAATATATCGGAAGCATTTTATTTGCAGCTAATTTAAAAATTCTGTGGTTTACAGCGTGAAATATATAGAGTAAGGCATGCACTTCCAAGAATCTAACTAAATCTTCAGGAAATTGGTAAGACAGCAATAGTGAGTGCATTAAGATCACATGACAGAGAAAACAAACAACCTAACTTACTCCATCCAGGCAATCATATTAGGGTCCCTTTTATGTTGAAGAGGTCAAAGCTGGCAATATACATTATACCTAACAAAGCATGAATTAAGAGGGATGGATTTTTGTGGCTTTTCATTGAAGTGATAAAATCTCTCGTGGTAATGGCATTGATGAAGCACAAAGTTCATGTGTTTTTTGCTTGCATATTGTTACATTGTAATTTGAATCTCTCTCTCTCTCTCTCTCACACACACACACACACAGAGAACACTTAATGCAACAATAAAATGAAAAACTACTCTCAATGTCTCTTCTCACACTCTCACTTACCATACAAAACCCCCAAAACTTTTAAATCGTCATAACAACCAAGTCAAAGATTATAAATCAAGCATTATGTTTCTCTTTAGTTTAGCAAAGTGGTTCCTTTTGATAAGTTATTGATCAGATAGGAGAAAAGGAAGAAATTTTCTCAACTCGCTCAACTTAAATCCCTTGATAAATCATTCACCATTTGACTGTTACAATATTGACATGAACAACAAAGAGGTTACACAGGTAAACTATTTCACTAAGTCGCTGCTGCAGGCTATGAATCAAGTCAGAGCTAGTATTGCTTCTTTTTGTTTTTTTGTTTTTTTTTTTTTTTTTTTTTTTTGGGGGGGGGGGCTGGGGACGTGGGCGCAGGGAAGGGGGGAAAATATCCCACTCCTCTCCCAATTTCATGTAAAAAAAAGAGTCACAGCTAGTATCATTTATCCTATTATTTCTATGCAAGATACAAGGCCCTTGCAGATTGCAAGCAATGAAATAAGTAATGTAAAAAAGTATGACTGGGAGTTGGCAAAAGGAATTACAGTTCTGACTATAACATATCTGGATCATGGAAGCTTGCTAAAATTTGTTGTTCAAAATATTATGTATAAGATTGGGTTTTTGCATACATATAACCTTGCAAATATAACCCATTGCACATTTGAAAATCACCATGCATATATATCATTCAAATCAACCTCATTCATAAATGCCTCTCTTAACAGCGTTAAAAAAAAAACTATTTCGAGTATCACTTGACATTATTATCCTTTTACCTGAATATCCTTAAAAAATAGCTATTCTAAGTTAACGATGAATGCATCTCCTGTTGGATTCTTAGACATAACTATTTTGAGTATTGTTTAACATTATTACCTTTTTACATGAATATCCCTTAATATTAATTTCAATGATTTAACATTGAAATGAGCTAAAATTTTATAGAGACTTTCATGGTTATTAATGCAAAAAGGCTAATAAAGTTACTTTACACTTAAAACAGTTATTTATTAACACCATGACCTAAAACTTTAACATAAGGTGTATCTGTGCAAAACTAGAATGATTTTGAGAGGTATAGATGTAAATAGTGATTTGTGGAGGACAAATATGTAAGAATCTATATTTGAAAGAGTATATATGTGGAAAAAAAAAACTTTGATTAAAAAGGATTAATGTTCTAACCATGATCTATCTGGATCATTGAAGCTTATTCAGATATCTTAGTCTAATATCATGTCAGTAAGGTCCTCAAGTAAGCCAAATCACTTATATGAGTAACCATGTATAAATAAAGTTCCAGCAGCAGGAAGTAGGAAAAATACCTATAATGTGACATATTACTGATCTTTATACTCAAGGATGTGCATCCATTTTGTCGCCGACCACTTATTCCCTTTAATCACAGGGCATGAACCTAAAAAAAAACAAAAAAAAAAGTCAGGAATGATGTCATATTCAAGAACTGGGCAATACTTTTGACAAGAAAGACCATAAATATTTCACAGAAACAACAGTTTCTAGACAACTTTGTGGATTAAAAGGCATGCTTCTTATCTGGAAGATTTGATAGGCAAGGCAACTATAATGACTAACCATGCAAACTTAATGGATCTAGAGTGGCATCAGGCTTCATGCTCCAAAAAAGTAAGGCATCTCCCATCTTTGGTCTAACAGAAAGACCACTCTTTCCGCATTCAGATAAATCATTGTACCTTGGTAAAGAACTATCGTTGACCTTGACATAAGGGAATACTGTCTCACCACCTTCTTCAACATCTGAACTGTACGTATGTAGAGAGAGAAAGAGAGAGAGAGAGAGAGCAAATGTAGTTGCGTCTGTGCAAGTAGCCTAATATAACTGTAGAAAAAAATATGAAGGGATATATTTCTTTCTCTCGCAAAAGAAAAAAGGAAGAAAAAAATGAAGGGAGATAAGATGCAAATATACATACAGATACATTAGAAGGGTAGCCATACGCTGACCACCATTCTTAGTGTTGAATTGATCAAAAAAGTAGTCATAGTGTGCTTCATTTCTGTCCAACTTCATAATGCAGAATTTGGATTGCCTCCCCATTCTCTGTGAAACATAAGTCAGTTTAAGGCTCCTAGCATAACAAAAGAGGTGCAGTAGGTAAGCTACCAGCACATAAGTTGAAGATGGAGATTGATACCAGTAAAGCAGAAAAGATATTACAATCAGTCCAAATTAAAATAGTATCTACATAAAAATTTGTTGCTTGCCTGATGTATGCATGAAATAAAAATTGTTTCAAACTAAGGTAAAATCAACAAATAGCTATTCTGTTATGCAGGATAAAAAAAGTCCTCAAATAGTAGAAAATTTCAAGCCAGTATCTTGTACAATATGAACTTTCACAGTAAGTTATATCTTTAAATATTATTCCTATGATTCCCCACATATAATATTATAGGTTTCCATCATATCTCGAGATCATAAATTAATGACTGCAGACCTTTATAAGAATTTATCTTTTATAGCCTTACAGCAGGAGCAAAAATCCAGAACATACAGCTTACCCAGTAGATTCAGAAAGGGTTCCGACTTCAATTCAGAACAGGACAGCAATTTATTATGAAACTGATGTGATTGTTCACACTTTATGCTTCCCATTATGTTTTCTTTTCAAAAAGAAAAAAAAATGAAGTCTATAACAATCACCTCAAGACATTTTCAGTTTTAAGACATCAATGCTATAACTTGAGGAAGCACTTTCAACTCCTTATGAACTTCATTTATCTATTCCAATTGCATAAGAAGTGAGTTAAAAGATTCATTGCCGTTGTAACCCATAATCCCTTCCTCAAGCATCTGGTACAGGAAGACTAGTGATCTTCTGTAGGCCCACCTGACAGAAAATATGAAAAAAACATAGCACCTTTCTTAACATCCACTCTTAGTGATCCAGCATCCTCATATGAACAAATCGAGCAATATGCATTTTTCATACAAGCAGTTGGTACAACCCTCCTGAGTTTCCTTCCTTGTTCTAAAATTGCTGCCTATTCCCTGTATGATAAATAGTTGTTAACATCAAATAAGTATAGCAACTAGCTCTTTTAGACCCTTGGGGGCTTAAAAGGATAGCTGGTTACAACCTAGGACCGGAACCCAAAATATTTTGCTCATCCAACAGATCCATAAACATGGCCTATATACATGTTTCAACCAGTGCTCTTACTGTCATATGGGTCTTCTATCTGATCCTCTCTCCTTTATGGTCCTTTTCTAATCTCTTCTTTTTCTCCTTTTTGCATCAGTTCTTGGAAGATATTAATCATATTGCACCACATACCAGAAACTATTAACACTATACTAATAGATACGCTATTGCAAGTTTTCAAGAAAGCACAAAGAAAATGATGCATAATTTAAAACATACTAGGTCTCCATCCATTATTTTTTTCCCAAAAAAAAAAATATATTGTGCTATAATAAGGCCTTATTAAAATTAGATTGTCCATGAGCCATGTACAATGTGAGGAATATTAATCAGAAAAAAGAAACAGATCAAACTGCTAATCCATTAGCCACCAAAAAACCAAAGTTTTTTTGATACATACCTACAGGTATAAAGGTATAGTCCGCTATCCTTTTTTCAATGTCTCGAATGATTTTGTCTTGTCCTCGTTGGAAGAACATGCCTGTGCTTGTGCGAACCCTGCATAATTTATAGATATATAATGCTGAGAAACTGTCAACTAGGTTAAAAACTTCCAGAATATAAAAGAGAACTGAAACATGCAAACCTGCTGTCCTTGCTTTCACCAGTAGTGCTATCAACAACCGTTGACTTCCTCATATGAGGCTTTGCCCGTTCAATTAGGTACTCACACTCCTCCTTGGACTGACATATGCATATCAAAATCAATATGAGCAACAGTTTCCATTCAGTAGCATTCAAAAAGGCAGAAGGTACTCAAAAGACAGGATCCATTACTGTTAACCAGTAATCAGATATACAAAATAACATTTGGATTCAAATAGGAGTGATACATCCTTATGAGACCGCCAGTAGGAAACCTTAGGATTTCATCAGGACTTAAAATTGGCATACATTTCACAGAAACCATCCTGTGAGAAATCACAAAGATTAAGCCAAAATGGTGAAACAAATTAATTATCAATCTTTCAAGGACTCTCTCTCCTTTCTCAAATGGACCGTTGCTTAATCTAAAAATAAGATCTTTCTAAAAATTGTCAACATATCATACAAAAGAATCTTAATTGACACCAAGTCCAAGTAAACTAAAATCAAATAATAAGAAAACAGGCATTCTGGCGGGAGAGCAGGAAAAGGATGAGTTTTTGCAAAGACAAACCAAGAAATTGTGAAAAATGAACGCTCTGGGTTCCCACGAGATGACCTCCGTCCATTGCGGCCCTCTTTTCCTTAGCCCATTCCCATGGCTGCCGACCTCCGTCCGTCGCGCCCGTCTCTTCCATAGCCTATTCACAGCGTTGCCGGCCTCCGTCCATCGCGCCCCTCCTTTTCGTAGCCCATCCCCAGCGCTGCTGCAACCACAACCCCATACCCAATGTTTTAGAAAATGAAGCAATAGATACCAAATCCAGCGCCTATTATATCGCATCAGATCGGACCAATCCGCAGCAACGAAAGCGACAACACTGGGAAGGAAAACAGCAAAGAAGGAATCCGACGTACATCGTTCTCGTCTCGTAGATCGATCTAACGTGGCGGAAGTCGATGTCTTCGAGGTCTCCGTCTGAGTGGACAGGGAGGGAGAAGATGCCGAGGGCGAGGAACATCAGGAGGACCACCAACATCATCAGAAGCATCGTCAGCGCGAGCGTGTACGTCGACAAACGCCTGTTCGAGGGCATCCTGGGGTGCCGCACGGGCCCCGGCATTAACGACGGCCGCGAGAACGCCATGGCCTTGGCCGGCCAAGCTCAGAGGAACAGAACGAGGACCTTCCGATGATGACTCCTCTTTCTTTCTTTTGACCCTTCCTGGGGTTCATTCTGTGTGCGCTATAAAAAAAAGGAAAGCTCTACAGAAGGAAAGAAGAGCGGGGAGCTGAGATTTTCCTGCGATCGGGATTTCAGCGGTAGCGGCCGCCCAAGGTTTTGGAGTTGAAAACCGGAGTTGAAAAGTCTTCGTCCGACAGCGTCGTCAAACGGCGAAGCCAAGTCCAATTAGAGACCGGGACATTGACCACCTTAGAGATTCAGAAAAGTCTTTTGTGACAATCCATTAAACCGTGGCACTCGTACAATAACATAAACGTACAATTAATTTGTACGTTTGATATACGATTTATGCATCAGCGTTCAATGCGCAGACTTTTTTTTTAAAATATATAATACATTATTTTTTAAATAAATATAAAATAAAATTTATTTAAAAAATAATTATTTTTTTAAATAATAATTTTATCATCAAAGAATAGCTTCAGTTATTTTTAGGTTCTCTAGAAAATAAGTTTAAAAAATAATTAGAAAGAATAATCTATGATTATTTTCTCTAATTAATCTTTTTAATTTATTCTTTGTAGTTAGCTTTTGAAATAAAGGATATCCAATCTTATCCCTTATTTCAGACACAGCCTTAGATACCATGATTGATGGTTGGGATTGCGGATACTTTCGGCCCGTTATAAAAAGCTGGGTCCAGGTTGTTTCAGGGCCTCGGCTTAGAAACTGGAACGGTATAGGCTTCTATCTTGGTTGATGTCTTATATAATTACTAAATTATCCTCTAAACTTTTGAGAAATTCTCACTAATGGGAAACCTTTTCATTCAAATTTGTGCCTAAGGTTTGTATAGATGGCATTACCTAGTATGAGGATATATGTTATATATTTTTTTAATTATACCTATGGGCAATTATGGAAAAATCTTTGTACAATGCCCCTGGTGCAACAAATCCTACGTTGGCTACACCATCTTTTATTGATCCATGGAAAAGATTTTGTATATCGCATCTGATGCAGCAAATTCTATGTAACTGCACCGCCTCTTTTTATTAGTTCATGTACATCCTATATGGCTTAACGTAATAGAACAGAATAACAGAGATTATGATTACGAATTCGTAAGTGATACACGGTTCTGATGGGATGTGATAGGATGGCCTTTCAAAAAATATTAAGACATTCCAGTTATAAAATTACGATACCGTAGTTATAAAATTATAACACACATTCAAAAAACGTTAAGACAATTTACGACATCCCGACCAAAAAAATATAACACCGTAATTGTAAATTATGACACCATATTATAAAATTATGACACCCATTCAAAAAGCTAAAAAAATTACAGCACTTCAGTTATAAATTTATGATATTGTAGTTATAAAATTTAACACCTATTCAAAAAACGTTAACAAAGCTTTACGATATCCTTGTCAAAAAAATTATGACACTCCAGTTGTAAAATTACGGCGCCGTAGTTATAAAATTACGATACCCATTCAGAAAATGTTAAGGTAAAGCTTTACGACATCCCAACCGAAAAAATTATGATACCCTAGTTGTAAAATTACGACATTCATTCAGAAAGCTAAAAAATTATGATACCCTAGTTATAAAATTACGACACATTAATTATAAAATTATGACATCCATTCAGAAAACATTCGCTGCACCACCTCTTATCTTACATAAATTTTAAGAAAAAGCTGAACGAGTATTAATGCACGTCACACTCAACATTTAAGATCATATCCAATCCTGTTTTGTCACATTGTGCTAAGCTATGTAAAATTAATGTGGACCAATAAGAAGGGGCAATGCAGCCCAAATAGGATTTGTTGCACCGAAGGCGGTGTATAAAGACTTTTTCATTGATCCATATGAATCTTATAGCAGGATACTATCTTAAATTTTGAGCATGACGTGCATTAATATCCATTCAACTTTTTTTAAAAATTATATACAGACCAAAGGCGGTGCAGCGCATTTTTCTAAATGGGCATCATAATTTTATAACTACGATATCGTAAATTTACAAATGGAGTATCATATTTTTTTTTAGCTTTCTGAATGGATGATGTAATTTTATAATTACATATTTTTACAACTAGAGTGTTGTAATTTCTTTTGGCCACGATGTTGTAAAATTTTGCCTTAATATTTTAGGAATATGTGTCATAATTTTATAATTATGTTGTCATAAATTTACAACTTAGGTATCATAATTTTTTTTGACTTTCTGAATGGTGTCATAATTTTACAATTGGGATGTCATAATTTTTTATCAGATATCGTAAGGCTTTGCCTTAACATTTTCTGAATATGTGTCATAATTTTATAACTACGATGTTGTAAATTTACAAATGGGATGTCGTAATTTTTTTTTGGCTTTCTGAATGGGTGTCGTAAATTTATAACTACGGTATCGTAATTTTAAAACTAGGGTGTCGTAATTTTTTTTGGTCGGGATGTCGTAAAGTAGTCTTAACATTTTTTGAATGGGTATCGTAATTTTATAACTAGGGTATCGTAATTTTATAACTGGAATGTCTTAATATTTTGTCAGAAGCCAAGCCGTTCGTCCTGTCCCATCCCATCAGAAACAGTGTATCACTTACGAATTCGTAATTATGATCTCTATTATTTGTTCCATCGCGTTAAGTCATATAAGATGTACGTGATTAATAAAAAGAGATGGTACAATTCACATATAATTTGCTACATGAATACGGTATACAAAATCTTTTTGGACAATTGGCTTGGGGTAATCTAGTGCATGATGTCTTTCAACTCAGCCCTAACACTGCCCAAATCCTCCATGGGAACATGAACCACAAATTTCCTAGCTCTGTCAAGGTTGGCCAAAGCATATCATAAATAAAGAGATGGGACAAAATGAATTAACTTAGTGATTTTTTGAATCATATAAATTTCTAGAATAATAGATTAATATAATATTATAATAATAAAAAAAAGAAGACGAAGGGCCCTCTCAATGTGGCTTCCAATTACAAACGGTTCTATGAATTTGGATCCCTTTCCTCTTGCTTAAAGAAAGAAAAATAAGCATTTCATGCTTGACCAAATTAGAGACATTTTTTAGTTAAATTTGTTTTTCCTCTTCTACATTGTAAACTAGCTTAGTCATATAAAATTAAAATTTTGATTCACTAGTTTCGGAAGAAAAATGAGTCGACTTAGCCTATAGAGTTTTCTAACTTTTAGTGTGAGGACAAAAGGGCATGTTAAGGCTAATTTTTTTAATTAGGAATGGCAATAGAGCAGGGTGAGACAGAATAGGGAGCCACTCTTTCTTTCTATCTCGATTTCTATTTTAGCTCCTTATTCTCATCCTCACTAATAGGAGCAGGGACATCCTCATCCTCATCCTCATTCACATTTCGGCCTACTTCATTTTTAATAAAGTTTTCATTTTTATTCTCATAAAAATCCCTATCACTTTCTACATCATTTTCAATAAAGTTTTCATTTTCATTCTTATTAAAATTCCTATCTTGCTTGGACACCATCACTATCAACTCTATTTTTAACATCAAAATATTTATTTTTTATTTTGATTAGTACTCGCTATATTCTAAAATAAAATAAGTATCAAGCTTCATATAACAATACAAATAGATTTAAATAAATTTACTATAATTACAAATTTCATAAGCTACTTTATAAGAAATATGTTAAACTATAATCTCAAAGACTATAGTAGCACAAGTCTATGCGATTTGCTTCACAAGAAATAAATATATTGAGTTTAATAAATATTAAGAAGAATATTAAGAAGATGTGGGCATGCAATCTTAAGATATTTTAACACTATATATGGGGTGATACTTTTATAATATTAAAATAATATAATAGTATTATGTGATCGAAAATATAAGAGGATTATGCAGGTTGGGGACTGGGGACCCTTGGAGTGGGAAGCACCCTTCTCATATCCACTCCATTGCTATTTACAAGGATAAAATTTTCTTATCTTATGGAAGAAAAATTCTTCCATTCCTGCCCCTATTGGGGTATATTTCCGCGAGGATTAGAAAAATGAGAAAATTTGTCATCTCTGTTCCTTATGCTTTTAAGTAATCATGTATCGGGAAATAAAAGGAACATATTTTTTTGAGTTGACTCTATGATGCTAATGAGTTTGTCGACCTCTATATCATCCTTTCTTTTATCGAACCTTGATTGGAAAAGTAAAGGGTTCAAAAGTAAATTTATTTTATGTTTTACATCTCATCATTGTCAACTTCTTTCGAATGATATAGGATATAGTTTTTAATAGACACAAGCACCCCCTATTGACTACTCTCTTCTTAGTAGGTGGTAAACTTCCGATTAAGATATATAGTTATCATTTATAGTATTATATTTTATAGTAATATTATTTATATTATTATTATTTATAGCAATATTTATTATTATTTATAGTTATTACTTATAATAGCTATATATAATGTTATAATATAATATAATATATATATATATATAGTATTATAATAATATTATTAATCTTATATTATAATAATGTATAGTATAATATATAATATTATAATATCTACAACTCAACTCATCTAAGCCTTTTTTTTAACCATATGAGGTCGGCTATATGAATCTACTTCCTCCACTCTGCTTCGAGAGTGCTTCAAAAGGTAAAGATGTAAATCATAGAGTAAAAGCAGGATGAATTAAGTGGAGTATTTTGGGAGTATTGTATGATCAGTGCATTCATTAAATTGAAAAATTTTATAAAACTGCTATTAGGCCAGCTATACTATATGGAACAGAATGTTTGGCAATATTGAAATAACATGTGAATAAATTAAGTGTAACAGAAATGTGTGTGTTAAGATGGATATATGGTAAAACTTTAAAAGATAGAATTAAAATAAACATATAAGAGAAATGATAGGAGTAGCCCCATTTGAAAATAAATTAAGAGAAAATCGATTACGGTGGTTTGGACATATACAACGTAGACTTTTAGATGCTTAAGTTAGAAAGAGTAATCTTTTAACAATTCATGTTAAGGGCAGAATGGAGGAATATAATATTATATATATTATCTAAATAATTTATCAAGTATATTATCAATTTTGCATACATAGTGATTTTCTAATCTCATTATATATCAAATATGAATGATCTATAATTGTTAGTGATCTTTGATTATTAAAATATTTCATTCCAAATAGAATGATGTTAGATCACTAGTGATCCAATTGTTAGTGATCTTATGATCGATGATCTTATATATCATCAAGGAAAATTATCATGATGATTAACTAAACAATTCTTATGAAATTATTAGGATAGTAATATTCTTATAATTAAGGAGCAATGCTTCTTTAATTATGTAACAATGTTTTAGGTTCTTTAGCGATATCAAAGTAACTCGGGTCTTACTAGGTTATCACTTGTCTTAATTGAGCCATCATTGTCTTGACTCGAGTGAGTCATGTTTAGAAAAAGTAATACTTTCATAGTAAAGGAGCAATGCTCTTAATAGAGGAATGGAACAATGCTCTATGATTTTAATATTTTGAGAGAGTAACATTTAGCCTTAATTACTAAGCAGGTACTACAAATTGAAGTAAATTATTGATCCAAATGCTGTAATTGACCCGCAATTGAACCTAATTGGGTACTTTGATCCAATTTACGTCCATTGAATCCAATTGACGCTAAAGATGCTGAGTTAAACTAGATAGTCTTTTTTTTTTTTTTTAAGAAAAGAATTAGACCAGATAGTCAAACACGTGTTTACCTTAACCCAATGTGCAATTGGATTGTTGAAAATTGAATTAAATGGCTAAATTAGGGCGTTTGATTTAACCTAAACTATAGAATTGAACATGATATTCATGCCATGAGCCCTACTTAACCCTTTTATTACAGTGCAAATATGAAAACTTTTGAATTGATGCTCAAATCAACACATTTTGCGCTTGCTTTGAAGATAGGATATCCTTCATCACTGCGACCTGCTCATATCTAAAAACGATGACTAAAAACGTAACAACTAAAGCTGTTCTTAGAATCACAATTCACAAGCAACACCATCCAAGATATTCCTCGGATGCACAACGTATCTCCAACACATCTAAATCCTGTGTAAAGCTTTCGAGCATTGCTTTAACCAGAAACACGGCATAATACCAAACATTACAACATCCAAAGTATTGATCAACGCTCCTATTTCTCTCAGTACCAAAAAAGTTATTTTTACAGCTGGGTATGTAGGATTACAACTGAAATATCAGCAACAGGTTGAAAAGAACCTTGTTTATTTTATATGATGGTGAAAACATGATCAGTTAGGCTGTGACATGAATGGAAACTTCAGCTGAAAGATACGGTAGACATGCCAAATGATCCGATAAATAAACCTGGCAAGACAGCATGAAATACCAAACAGTAAGCGACAAATGTAAGCACTAAATGTTACAAACGGATAGATACTTCATTCACTTGCACACTGCAAAATGAATGAAGAAAAGATTGAAGAGACACTTATTTCTTTAACGTCATAGCTATTTCAAATGCTGGACCGCCAAAGTTCAGGTATTTTTCAACTGCTCTGGTTGCCTATTTTCAAAGGAGCGTACATCCGGATGTTTCTATGCACATGCTTCTCTATATATAGGAAACACAACTCCTTAATACAAGGGTTCAATCTTTTTGCAGCAAATTTCAAAATGCACATGCTTCTCTCTGAGAGCACTTACTGTTGCAATAAAATGAAAAACAACTATCAACGTCTCTTCTCACACTCTCACTTACCATACAAAATAAACCTTCATAAATTCTTTTGTTTATCTTTGGTTCAGCACAATTGGTTACTCTTAATAAGTCATTGATCTGCCTGGGGAAAAAGGAATAAATTCTTTCAACCTGCTCAACTTAAATCCTTTGGTAAATCATTCACCACTTGTCCATTACAATATTGACATGAACAACAAAAAGAGTACATATGCAGGCTAGGAATCAAGTCAGATCTAGTATTATTTATCCTATGATTTCTATGCAAGATAGCAAACCCTTGCGTATACAACTTATTGCAATTTCCTGATCACCATCTACATATATCTTTCAAATCAACCTGATTCTACCTGAATGCCTCTCTTGTTAGTTTCTTAGTGAACAGTATTAAAAAAAAAAACTACTACTTTGAGTATCATTTTAACATTATTACCCTTTTACATGAATATCCTTGAAAAAAATAACTATTCTAAGTTAACGATGAATGCCCTTCTTATTTGATTCTTAGTTAACAATGTTAAAAAATAACTATTTCAAGTATCATTTGACATTATTACCTTTTTACATGATATCCCTGAAAAATTCAACATTCACTTTAAGTGGTTTAACAATGATTCAATGTTAAAAAATAACTATTTCAAGTATCATTTGACATTGTTACCTTGTTACATGAATATCCCTGAAAAAATTCAACATTCACTTTCAATGATTTAACATTGAAACAAACTACAATTTTATATAATTTTTTCATGGTTCTTAATGCAAAAAGGATAATAAAGTTATTTCACTTAAAATAGTTATTTATTAGCACCATGACCTAAAACTTTA